>JANSVB020000164.1:1406007-1440486 GCA_025504935.2 Erythroxylum haughtii | reverse complement strand
TTTCACATTTTCATAATCAGAACAGTTCAATTATTTCATTTCAAACATTCATATAACACATATCAATTTACATATGCACGTATGACTCACTTTTATTGTTCTTTTGTTGTGACCGAGCGCCTCTTTAACTATCCTGTATCTATTGGAGATACCGGGCTCATTGATAACTGCCCTATATTTATTGGAGATACAGGACTCATTGATAACTGTCTCGTATCTATTGTGGATACCGAACTCATTGATAACTATCATGTATCTATTGTAAATATCAGGCTCATTTTACATAGTGAGCTTGAGGCTCTTACGACATTCTAAACTTTAAGCTCTTTTTCACTGGCTACTCTAGTCACAACTGCCTTTATCTGATCATGCATATCATATATAAAATGCATCAAATCTCATATGTTTAATTGGTCACAATTATTCATTTACACTTTCACTTTCACATTTCCATCGGACCTAAGTCCGACATTCAATAATTATGTTGAGTACACTTATTTCTATCAGATTCACATACAATGAGCACTTCCAATGTGATTCTCATGCATCAAACACCTCAGACTATCAAAGTCTGGAATTAACACATTCACATCAATAATAATTCAATAATTGACATTTAAGTAAGGATAGATAATCTTAATGAGAACATATAGGTTTCTCACTACACATATAACTCAAGCAAAAACACACATATAATTGAGCTTACAATCTAGGTTGACTCACAGTACGCTCCGGGTTTAGCCATTGCCTTCATGATCTAGAAACATCTGGACGGTTCAATCTTGTGTATCTACGTTTAAACAATATAAACGTATTATACATACATTACTAATTTGATCAATCACATAAGCATTCAATTGTACACATATGTGTATGTGTTATGTATAATGCATGCTGAATTTCAATCACAAACAAATTATATTGCATGTTTGATTATAACACCAAAAATAGAACATCTACATATATATATATACATTCATCACCAACTTTCTGCACATGCTCAAATCTAATCTCACATTCATTTCACTTATAATTATACCCTTAATTCTTGACACCACATTACTTCCTTTCTTTAGGTTTATGCTTATTTTAGTTATCTCCAAAACACTCAAAGAGATCCACGCTAATATACATTGAAAACAGAATATGAAACATCCATTTATCTATCAAATTTTTCTATACTTTTTCCTACACCATTTTAAATGATCTTTCTATTTCAAATTCATCTCTACAACAACTTATGAAATATTGATCATCATAAATACAAAAACAAGATGTCAATGTGTTCGTTTCTTTACCCACGTTCCAACATATATAAAACACCATTTTATATTCATTTAACCTCTAACTATCATCGTACATGTTTCATTCAACAAATCATGAAGAACAATATGATACCTATACAAATTCAATATCTTCAAAATATCATTTGAGCCTAGTTTTCCTTAAACCACACGATCATCATCATAGAAGGTGGAGTAGGTTAGATTCGTCTTCAAGAAGAAGACACATGATCTTGAAAAAACATGTGAAAAATGATGGCAAAGCTTACAATGGTGAGAGTTGAAGGTATTATGGAAATGAAAAAGAAGAAATTTAGAAGATGAAGATTGAAAATGAAGAGAGAATAAGAAAGCGTCAAAAGAAAATAAAAGATAAAGGATAGTCTTTCAAATGAAAAGAAATATCATGGATGGGTGTGTGGCATGGCAAGTGACACTTGTCACTTGCCACTTGCCACATGTCACCACCTTATGATTTCTAATGGGTCTTCATTCTCAACCAGTCCATTTGTCTCCAATTTTTAATCCAATTGTCTCCCAATAATCTATGATATTTGACATTAAATCCTAATGTCATTTATCAACAATTTCTACTGTCATTTGACATTTAATTCTGCCACTATTTATCAATTGTCTTGACACTTGACATTTTTTTCCTATTCTAAAAATTACTCAAAATTTCATAACTTTTCCCATATTTCACCCAAAAATTCTAATTCATCAATAAAATATGCCAAATCAATTTTCAAGCCAAGGTATTCGCTATCCACATCATAATCACTTTAATAAAAAAAATAATTTATACCCAAAACATATCAAATGAGTGCATAAACAGTCATTGCAATGTGTATAAAAATCTATTCATATGGGTCTGCAAGCTACTATTATGTATGAGTATGAAATGCATTTTTCTTATCTTTCATTTCCATTTCTCATTTACAAAAATCTAGCGGTCTAGCCCTTTGTATGGAAACAGGATGTTGCATCTTGTACATAACATAACATACATGATTGATCCTATTATCAAAGCACAAGGGATCAAACTCATGTGAGTCCTCTCATCTTGCTTCTTGGGACACATAGATTTCTAGAGTTTTATCTCATGATTCATGGGAAGAAACCTTCTCTTGAACTACTCCATGCTAAACCTCTTTAACACTTTATTTATATATGTAGATTGTGAAAGACCTAACAACTTCCTTGAACTATCTCTATAGATCTTTATTCCCAATATATAAGTTGCTTCTCCAAGGTTTTTCACGGAGAAATTATGAGACAACCAAATTTTGACAGATTGAAAACTTGAGACATCATTTCCTATTAGTAATATATTATCCACATATAACACAAGAAATAAGATAGCACTCCCACTAACCTTCTTGTACATATAAGCTTCATCCAGATTTTGTGAGAAACCAAACTCTTTGGTTGTTGCATCAAATTGGATATTTCAACTCTTAGATGCTTGCTTTAATCCATAGATGCATTTATGAAACTTGCATACCTTTTTGCCATTTTAGGATATGAAGCCCTCAGGTTGTATCATATACACATCCTCAGCTAGGTTTTTATTCAGGAAAGTCGTCTTCACATCCATTTGTCATATCTCATAATTATAATGAGCAACAATAACCAGGAGTATTTTAATAGATTTAAGCATGGATACAGGGCTAAAAGTCTTGTCATAGTCAATGCCTTGACTTTGACGATAACCTTTAGCAAATAGTTTTGTTTTATAGGTAATCACATTACTATACATGTAAATTTTCTTCTTGAAAATCCACTTGCACCCTATGGGTTTTAGCCTTTTGGGTGGGTCAACCAAAGTCCAAATTTGGTTTTCAAATATGGAATCCATTCATACTTTATGGCTTGAAGCCATTTTACAGATTCTGAACTCTTTAGAGCCTCTTCATAAGTTGTATGCTCATCGTCCTATATGAGCAATATGTCATTACGTCATTTACGAGAAATGCATATCTCTCTAAAACATTACGTATCCTACTTGTCCTACGAACATTTTGTGTTTCAGAAGGTTTAACTTTTGTCTCATCTCCATGAACAACAATCTCAGGTTCAGGCAGTTGATCTGCGCTTGTTTGAGCATCGTGAACTTCAACAAGTTTAACTTTGCTCCCATTGTTTTCTCTTAGAAGAAACTCTTTCCCTAAAAAGACATCATGCTTTGAGATATAATTGTTTAATCCTATAAAGGTTTTCTCTAATGTGGTTTAGTATTCAATGAGAGAAAACAAAATTTTCTAATGCAGTTTAGCATAAAGTTTAAAGAAATTGAGACTTAGAAATGAAAAAAAAATGATACGTTGCAGATCACACAGGTATCATCCTAGTTTGATACACTTCATTTTCTTATTCATGTTAGTGAGGTATTAGATATGCGTGATTGTATTAAATTTGTGTTGCATATGACACAAGTATTTGATATTTTTTAGTATTGAAAGCCTTATGGGACATAATGATAGACTTTCATTATCTTTAGGTCAATTGTTTTTTGAACTTGATCGACCTATACATTGATTTGGCTTAAACCCCTTCTAGTTTTCTTATTGCTATAATTATTGTAATTAATTTTTGTTCAAGGGGGAAAATGTTAGTAACTTTCTGAAGTTGGGCAATAATTAATTACGATTTTAACGATCTTAAAGTTAAGCAAATTGAATTTGACTTGGTTAAAGAAGATAAAGAAGCCCAATAAAAATTCTGGTTTAATGAACTAAAGTCCAGTGAAGAAAATGGATATTAATCAGTGTGGGTCGGACATGCATTGAGTCTATTATGAGAAGACCTAGTACAATTACTATACATAGTTGTTAAGGTCTCTTGTTGTCTGCTTAAGTAAGTTCATGCATAATCAAATTCTTTGACCCGTTAATAAGTTCACGAGTTAAGAAAGACACAGAAAGACGTTAATAACATACGGTGAAGCAACTTTCTTAAAGGTCGTATAGAAAGTTTGAAAATTTTAGTGTCGAAAAGTTCGTTCGAAAACATAGAAAGCAAATCGTGTATTTTTCACATTTTTTTCAATTTATTCACTTTCACGCTTGGTCATAAGCGTGTAACTAAGGCTCGTATTATGTTTTACATACGCAAATTCCAACAACAAAGTTATGGAAAAGATTGCAACTTTAGATCATACTTCTTTGAGTTAGCGAGAGACTATGAAATTACCTGACGTCAAGGATTTAAATGAGGCAATCCCTATAAAGGAAGAAAGACACAAATGACCATTTATACATTTATTTAATTCCTAAATAATCCCTCCTGTGTATGAAAATGGTGTTCTTTTTTTTTCTTCGATATATTTAAATTTTAAAAAAGGTTCAAAATTAATAAGAAAGGGTGTATAGATATGTTATCAAAATTAATCAAATTTATTATATTTCGCTTACAGGAATCAATTAAAAGAGAATTTGTTAGAATAATTAATTTATGAATCAAACTTTATCTATTCCTTTTTATTTTATTAGAAAATTTTTCATTCTTCCAACACAAATAATTAGATGATTAATATTAAAAACTCGATACTGTTTATATTAAAAGTTGTGAGATATCATATACAAACTGCTTCCAAATTATTCAATGAGTTATTATGTTTCATACCAGAATGCCTTGATTCCTCAAAATGCTTACAAAGATATGTTCCTCATTACCTAATCTTTTTATAAACATCCAAGCTTTATATTATTTTGTGGTTAGATTGCAAAAATTGGCCCAACTTGCTCCATCTTGACCGTTAGATTATGAGATCCAACGCTCCAGAAACACCCAACCCCGGTCAAGTTTGGCACCACGAAATAGACCCATAAGAATAAGCAAATCTGTGGGTGGGGCTTTGATTCATGTGTCATCTTGATGATGATGATCCATCCATGATCGTTGACAAACATGTTAAAACATGTGCAAACTGGAAACTGAAGTCTTCCGTTTTAGTTACAAGTTATATCCATATATATATATATATGTATATATATATAATTAAATAATGACTATATAATTAAAAAATATTAAGAATTGTAAGAATATAAAAAACCTTCATGGATAAAAAAACTTTGGTTCCCTCAACATCCTGTGATGTCCTTTTCGTATCTTTGAACGATCCTACGTTCCTGTCATCAAAACGACCTATCGTTTCTCGTTCGTTCTCATGCAAATTTCGACCCTTCCACTATATAATGTATCCAAATCTTTCTTTGGCTCTCCATCTGACTTAACCATAAGCTCTATAGCACTACCACCACCATCATCTTCTTCTTATTGTAATCATCTAATCTTCTTGAGGGCAGAGAGATATAAAGTAACAAAAATGTCTCAGGGTGTTACAGTCCCAGCTTATTTCTTGGTCATTCTATTCGTAACTCGTTTACTGACCACAGCGGGAGGATCCAAGCCATGGTCGAGCTCTCAACCTCCTAAACTCCAAACACTTGACTTCGCAGACAAGCTTCGTGCCGACCCAGAAGCCATTGTATCAGCCTCTAGCGACTACGGTAATATTGTCCATCGAATGCCAGCTGCTGTTCTTTATCCTTCCTCCACGGACGACATAGTCAGCTTGATCAAGTTCGCGTACGACAATTACTCTACTCCCTTAAGCATAGCTGCTCGTGGCCGTGGACACTCGGTCCGAGGACAGGCCACGGCGCCTAATGGCGTCGTAGTGGACATGATGAGTCTCAGGAAAAGTAAGAACGGGACTGGTATTAGAGTCACAAAGAGCCCATCTTTGGGTTCTTACGTTGACGTTGGAGGGGAGCAACTATGGATTGATGTCTTACATGCGACATTGGAACATGGCCTTGCACCGGTTTCTTGGACCGATTACTTGTACCTGAGCGTTGGAGGTACACTCTCTAATGCTGGAATCAGCGGGCAATCCTTTCGCTATGGGCCTCAGATCAGCAACGTTCATGAAATGGATATTATCACAGGTGTGCATCCACAGGTTTTGCTTTAGCAATTAATAGTCACTTCTTGTAGGAAAAGGCGAAAAGCCAATTCTGAGTCGTGTTTGCTTTGAAACAGGAAAAGGAGAGCTTGTCACTTGCTCCGCGAAGAAGAATTCTGAGCTGTTTTATGCTGTTCTAGGTGGTTTAGGCCAGTTTGGCATCATTACCAGAGCAAGAATTCCTTTACAACCAGCACCAAAGAGGGTATTAACGAATCTCCTTGACTTGATGTCATGAAACATTAATCAATTCAAGGTCATTCTCACCTCTGCAGGGTCTGATTCAACTGTTTTTGCTTTCAGGTCAAGTGGGTTCGAATGCTTTACAGTAATTTCTCTACTTTTACAACAGACCAAGAAAGACTGATTTCAGTGAATGGAAGGAGACAAAGTAATGCACTTGATTATGTGGAAGGTTCACTTCTCATAGACCAAGGTCCTCCAAATAATTGGAGATCCTCCTTCTTTCCGTCCTCTGATATCCCAAAGATAACGTCCCTAGTAAACCAACATGGCATTATATACTGTCTGGAAGTTGTCAAGTACTATGATGATCACACACAACAGACCGTAGACAAGGTACGCATTAATACTTGCCATCATCGTCATTCCTGTCATGAAACATGTTCAAAGAGTTGACCTTTCGTGTCATTCTCTTGTAGGAACTCCAAGAACTCCTCAAGGGTTTAAGTTTCAATGATGGATTTAAGTTTCAGAGAGACGTTTCCTTCGTCCAATTCTTGGATAGAGTTCGAAGTGGAGAGCTAAAGCTTCACGCCCAGGGTCTTTGGGAAGTTCCTCACCCATGGCTAAACCTCTTCGTACCAAAATCTCGTATCTCAGATTTCAATTCAGGTGTCTTCAGGGACATTGTTCTAAAACGAAACATTACCGCCGGACCTGTGCTTGTATATCCTATGAATCGAAACAAGTAAGTGAAGCTATACACTTTCTTGTCAGATAAACCTTTGATTCTATGAAAGCAACCCATTAACGTTAATGCTCCGAATTTCTGCAGATGGGATGAAAGAACTTCCGCTGTTATACCAGAAGAAGACGTTTTCTATACCGTGGGGTTTCTGCATTCAAGTGGTTTCGATGGCTGGCAAGCTTTTGATGATCAGAACAGAGAGCTCTTAGACTTCTGTGACAAAGCTGGTATTGAGATTAAGCAATACTTTCCCCATTACAAAACAAGAGAAGATTGGAGTAACCACTTTGGCTCCAAGTGGAGAACGTTTAAAGCGAGAAAAGCTCGGTTTGACCCGAAAAGGATGCTATCTCCAGGACAAATGATATTTCAGTGACATTTCAAGATGACAAGTTTTGCAGTTGTGTGATTATAGAAGCTAGTAGGTGAGGATTCTACGTTACTATATAGTTTCTCTAGGTTTACAAGTGTAGAAATTCATGAAGGCACCAAAATGATCAACCACCATTTACGAAGACAATCGTATACTCCGAGATACTAGAAGTCGAAACAAGTGTAGCCCCTAGAGATAAAAATTCCAAAATTGAATTATGAATTTTTGTTTTTCAAATAATTATCAATTTCTTTCATAAAATATCTAAATAAAAATAAACAATCTATGATGTGAAAATAAATATTGAAATACGTGTTAATTAAAATAAATTAAAATATATGACTATATTATAATTTTAATCTATAAGATTGGATCTTCATATATTTGAATTTATTTTTATTATAAACCCTTGAAAATATTTACTCCACCAATTAAACTACTCCTAGAGCTATTATTTACCTTGTTACTTAACACATTTTTATTTTTTGTAATAGAATTTATAAGCAAAAGAAGAAGAAAAAACTACCAATAATCTTTTACTAAGCTTTACCTTTTGATAAATGGGATTTAATTAAATATTTTTTTAAAAACAACGAGTAATTAATTAAATCTCAATATTTTTAAAATTTAAAGAGGGCTTATTTCTTGAAATTAAGAGTAATCATATTAAATTGAAACTAATGTAAATTTTCAATGAATGAAGTGGTTGTCACCATCTACATAACCAAAAGAACGTCATCACCAGTCACCATGAAAATGACCATGGGCCCTCCACAATGTAGAAATATCAAAATTTGACAAGGCTTGGATTGTAGGCTCAGCCCAGAATCCAGTTCTCCGTATTTTGGCCCTAATGTTGGCCCAATATCTCAAGAAGTCTAATTCAAAAACTATGCTGATAGGTTCGGATCAGTAGAGCCATGGCTGTGGCTTCCTCGCTTCACGCTTCTAATTAGTCATTCATCTTTCATTCTCTTCTTCAACTCCGCACTCACTCCCCAAATGCCTGCTGTTCCTTTGGAACACTCAAATTCAGGGCTTCTCATTATTGCTGTTCCAATGGTGCTATTCATGCCACTTACACAACGAAGACCAAGAGAAAGTCCAGGCCAAGCTTCTTACAATTAGTTCCAAGGCAAATGGTCTCGTAAACTCACTTCCATGAGGAAGAAATTGCCATGGCAAGAACAAAAGCACCAATTTCAACAGAAAGAAGAAGAAAGTGAAGACGAAGAGGAGGAGGATGAAGAGTGTTTAGAAAAGAAGCCAAATTCTGAGCTGGACTCGAGCCACTCGGTGACAACTTCATTTAATCAGTCAACGGCAGTTCCCCGGATTCATGGGGCAAAACCCAGAAAGAACAATTTAGTTTATCGCCTTGGAAAGCACCAATTACTAGAGCAACAACAAGAAGAAGAACAATATATAGAAAAGAGGCCAAATTCTGATGTGGACTCGAGTCAATCCGTGACAACTTCATTGAGTCAGTCAACTGCAGTTACTTGGACTCGTGGAACAAAAACCAGAAAGACCCATTTGTCATATCAGCCTGAAAATGGAGAAAGTATTGGGAAAAAAGGAGGAGAGAAGAATAATGAACAACGATTGACATAAATTAATAATTTTTACTGCTACTATCAAACGTCTAGTGAACGATGACTTCAAATAATGCAAACACAACAATTAATAGATAATTACAGAAAATATGATCAAATGAAATGTCTAATATCACTAACCCGTTAATTTTGTGACTAACAAATGACAGTATCCTAAGACTCGCTTTCGTAAAGGTCATTGAAAAAGTTCGAAGGTTTCAATATCGAAAAACTTATTTGAAAATATGGAAAGCAAATTAGATATTTTTCACGTTTTCTCCTATTACTTACTTTCATATATAATCCTGGATGCTTAATTAAAGCTTGTATTATGTTTTACACGCAGTATCAGAACGGGTACATGATTGTGTCAAGTTAAACGGAGATTTTCGAATTTTTCCATAACTAAATCACATAAATCAACCCATTTTTGATGTATAAATTGTGTATTGTTGCTTAATATCAGCTATTGATATTAGTGGACAAGAAAAAACTCAAAATTCACAAAATGGCCCCTCAAATTGTTCTGGGTTAGTTTTAGGGTCATGTGAATTTATAAAGTTATTTTTTAATTTTTTCTGAATTTATTACATTTGTAATAAATAAGATTTACCTTCAGAAAAATCAATTAAGATTATTAAAGTCATTCTTGAGTGAAATTTTATGCTTTTGACTTGAAATAAAAGAGGTACATATGGTTCCAATATCTCATATGGTGAATTTATTGTTTGGTATCGCATAATTATCACTCTGATTGTGGTTTTCCTTGTGATGAATTCTTGAATAAAGTTAATTGATAATATTTTCAGCAATAATATGTGATAATGTGTGTGTGCATAAGGATGTTGCATTTATTGATAGTACATTGTCAGATATTGTATACCCATACAAAATATGAGGATAACATACAGGTGTATCCTTTATGCTTATGGATCCGTTTGGGTACTAATAAGAATATAGTCACTACATTGGCCTTTTAATTTAGTATTTGAATTATTTTACATACATGTTTGGGGATGTCTCTGATCTTGAATTTGATTATTCTGCCCACAACTGTTAGCCTTATATGAGAATTTGAGATGTGTACAAAGACATAAAATGGAAGAAAGTCATTGCTTAAATGATCTATTCATCCACAAGTGGTAGATTCATGAAAGTTAATGATTTATACTCTGATCGCTTTTATGTGAAGGTCTGATTTGTATGTATTATATATTCAACCCATAAAATTTTCATAATATGTGTGTGGGAGAGTCATGGGTCCATACATCATATGCATGGCAAGGCAGCAAAAATGTTGGAATCAAAATTCCAACCCACGACATCCTTAGAAAATCCACAATCCATATGCATGCATAATAGCTTATAAAAACATGAAATTACAGCATATGTATCTTGCAAATACTTCTCCTTTCTTGAATTTTCTCTTTGTTTGGGTTGTAGCTAACACCAAACACCTTCCTTGGCCTCTGAAGAGCAAGTAAAGATGAAGAAAAACCGGTGTGTAAGGGTAGTTAGAGCACCAAACAAGATGAGTTCAAGTAGATGCTCAAGAAAGAGTTAGATCAAGACCAAGTCACATGTAATTAATCTCATGCAACAATTGCTTAAAATTGCACGAACAAATCTCAAGATCGCTCTTCTCAACTTCCAGAACTCTTCTGGTCCCTTAACCTCTCTATTGAGTGTGTTTTTGGCTAAAAATTTGAGTGTAAATAAGTGAAAAATTCACTTATGTACCACCGATCATTAAGTCAATCACGATTGTGATAGCCATACATACTTTGTCTTTCATCTGATCTTTTATGTATATGACCCTTAGGTTCTCAATTATTTTGATCACTTGAATTAACTCTTAATCCGAGCAGATCATAAAGGGTTTCATGATGCCAATTTACTGGAATGTAAGTGGATTAAGACTTGAACTCTTCGATAGTCAAATATTCGACTTGTGAACCTTTCCATAGTCAATTACTGTGTAATTCGTCCCTTTACCATCATATACTCCACTTGGTTCGGAGTATGTATTATGTGTCAACTCTCACTAGACTAACTATGTCAGATTTAGTTCAAGTGATGTTAGTTCTTGTCCTGGGGATCTTATTACTTTATGTATCAATAAAGACTCTCTTCATAACACATAATTGCTCTGGTCAGAACTCCTGAGTAATAACCCCAACAAAAGGCCTTAGGTATCATCTCCTTCTACCAGGAGTGGTGAATCTTTTATTAGCTATCTAATTACATTCAAAAACCAATAACTGTACCCAATCACCACCCTATGAGCGACCTCATCTTGAGGCAACAAGGAATGGTGTCAAAACACATGATCAATATCCAAGATATCCTTTAGTTTCTTAAGTATAAGGATATTTGCATCATTGTTATGATGAAATTAATCACTTACATTTGATAAATCATCCATATGATAATATCATAGTGGGTCATCTGATGTGCTTACTACTTTTAGTAAGCATCCATATGGTAACTCTAAATATCTCATTTTTACAGTTTATGAGATTCACTGTTTGATCAAATCAAAAAGTATAACATATGCTAGTCTATTCAGATTAGCAATATCCTGTCTTATTAATCCTATAACTTAAAATAATTTAGATACTGTCATAATTGTACACGATAGGAATCTCATTATTATGATCTCATTATGATTTTCCTTCATGCTATGTTTTGTATCGTGGACTTCATTAATTCAATTTAAGATAGGCATCAATTCATAGATAAATGAACATCAAATTAATAAAAATTACCTTTCGCTTTATTAATCAAAATAAAGTTTGTACAAAAGTACTAAAGTTGATTGTCTTTAAAGCACAATTATAACAATCTATCACTTGCACTAAAGTCAATTGCCTTTGTATCTAATACCATAGGCGAGTGCACTTGAATCAAATCTCATTTGAGGAAGTAGCTTAGTCAAAGGATTAGCGATATTCTGATATGTGGGCACTCTCTCTATCTTCACATCACCTCTATCAATGATCTCCCTGATCAAGTGATATGTCCTGAGAACGTGCTTGGACCTCTGATGAGACCTTGGTTCCTTGGCTTGAGCAATAGCCCTATTGTTGTCACAATACAATAATATCAGGTCTACAATGCTCGGAACCACTATAAGTTCCATAACAAACTTCTTGATCCAAACGGCTTCTTTTGCTGGTTCCGCAGTTGTAAGGTCGTTGAATCTGCAGTCGACTCTTATTTGGAACTCTTCAAACTGATTGATCCATAATTCAATATGAAAGCATAATCTAACTGGAATTTGGAGTCATCTTGGTCAGATTGAAAACTGGCATCTATATGCCCACTTGGTACGAGATCTCCATCTCAGTATACGAAGAATACATCCTTCATCCTTTTCAAGTACTTTAGGATATTCTTGACAACCACCTAGTGACACTCACCAGGATCTGATTGATATCTGCTTGTAACACTTAGAGCATACGATATATTGAGTCTTATGTAACATCCCTCTTCCACCGAGCACGTACCCCGTACATCCCAAGGACATTCGAGCATATGCCTTGGGAAAGCGACATGTTAGGACATTCACATCAACTCATTATAAAATTGTTGTCTCAAGCATCAACACATCTTAAGCAGACCAGTAATCATTTTGGTCCATTTAAAGTGTAAACAGATCATAAGTACATCAATAATCAATTTAAAACCATTTCATCAACAAAACATATCCAGTCATGAATGTCATTACATTACAAAATTTACAACTACATTGTATAGTAGCTGCGAAATACAATTCAAATTCTAAAATCATTACAGACATATGCAGGTGCAAGCTAATCCCGACCACTAGCTCGTGTCCCAATGCAGTGGCTACTTCAACTAGAATAGCTAGGTCATTTATGAACCTGAAATACAAAAGCGTAATTTTGCTGAGTTTTGTGAATTTAGTGAGCAAACCATTATCGATGTGCTCACTCATATCGATTATAGAATATTACACATTTCTAGTTCAGAGCAGTATAATTAATTCATTTCAGTCAATCATATTATGTATATCATTTCACATTTTCATAATCAGAACAGTTCAATTATTTCATTTCAAACATTCATATAACACATATCAATTTACATATGCACGTATGACTCACTTTTATTGTTCTTTTGTTGTGACCGAGCGCCTCTTTAACTATCCTGTATCTATTGGAGATACCGGGCTCATTGATAACTGCCCTATATTTATTGGAGATACAGGACTCATTGATAACTGTCTCGTATCTATTGTGGATACCGAACTCATTGATAACTATCATGTATCTATTGTAAATATCAGGCTCATTTTACATAGTGAGCTTGAGGCTCTTACGACATTCTAAACTTTAAGCTCTTTTTCACTGGCTACTCTAGTCACAACTGCCTTTATCTGATCATGCATATCATATATAAAATGCATCAAATCTCATATGTTTAATTGGTCACAATTATTCATTTACACTTTCACTTTCACATTTCCATCGGACCTAAGTCCGACATTCAATAATTATGTTGAGTACACTTATTTCTATCAGATTCACATACAATGAGCACTTCCAATGTGATTCTCATGCATCAAACACCTCAGACTATCAAAGTCTGGAATTAACACATTCACATCAATAATAATTCAATAATTGACATTTAAGTAAGGATAGATAATCTTAATGAGAACATATAGGTTTCTCACTACACATATAACTCAAGCAAAAACACACATATAATTGAGCTTACAATCTAGGTTGACTCACAGTACGCTCCGGGTTTAGCCATTGCCTTCATGATCTAGAAACATCTGGACGGTTCAATCTTGTGTATCTACGTTTAAACAATATAAACGTATTATACATACATTACTAATTTGATCAATCACATAAGCATTCAATTGTACACATATGTGTATGTGTTATGTATAATGCATGCTGAATTTCAATCACAAACAAATTATATTGCATGTTTGATTATAACACCAAAAATAGAACATCTACATATATATATATACATTCATCACCAACTTTCTGCACATGCTCAAATCTAATCTCACATTCATTTCACTTATAATTATACCCTTAATTCTTGACACCACATTACTTCCTTTCTTTAGGTTTATGCTTATTTTAGTTATCTCCAAAACACTCAAAGAGATCCACGCTAATATACATTGAAAACAGAATATGAAACATCCATTTATCTATCAAATTTTTCTATACTTTTTCCTACACCATTTTAAATGATCTTTCTATTTCAAATTCATCTCTACAACAACTTATGAAATATTGATCATCATAAATACAAAAACAAGATGTCAATGTGTTCGTTTCTTTACCCACGTTCCAACATATATAAAACACCATTTTATATTCATTTAACCTCTAACTATCATCGTACATGTTTCATTCAACAAATCATGAAGAACAATATGATACCTATACAAATTCAATATCTTCAAAATATCATTTGAGCCTAGTTTTCCTTAAACCACACGATCATCATCATAGAAGGTGGAGTAGGTTAGATTCGTCTTCAAGAAGAAGACACATGATCTTGAAAAAACATGTGAAAAATGATGGCAAAGCTTACAATGGTGAGAGTTGAAGGTATTATGGAAATGAAAAAGAAGAAATTTAGAAGATGAAGATTGAAAATGAAGAGAGAATAAGAAAGCGTCAAAAGAAAATAAAAGATAAAGGATAGTCTTTCAAATGAAAAGAAATATCATGGATGGGTGTGTGGCATGGCAAGTGACACTTGTCACTTGCCACTTGCCACATGTCACCACCTTATGATTTCTAATGGGTCTTCATTCTCAACCAGTCCATTTGTCTCCAATTTTTAATCCAATTGTCTCCCAATAATCTATGATATTTGACATTAAATCCTAATGTCATTTATCAACAATTTCTACTGTCATTTGACATTTAATTCTGCCACTATTTATCAATTGTCTTGACACTTGACATTTTTTTCCTATTCTAAAAATTACTCAAAATTTCATAACTTTTCCCATATTTCACCCAAAAATTCTAATTCATCAATAAAATATGCCAAATCAATTTTCAAGCCAAGGTATTCGCTATCCACATCATAATCACTTTAATAAAAAAAATAATTTATACCCAAAACATATCAAATGAGTGCATAAACAGTCATTGCAATGTGTATAAAAATCTATTCATATGGGTCTGCAAGCTACTATTATGTATGAGTATGAAATGCATTTTTCTTATCTTTCATTTCCATTTCTCATTTACAAAAATCTAGCGGTCTAGCCCTTTGTATGGAAACAGGATGTTGCATCTTGTACATAACATAACATACATGATTGATCCTATTATCAAAGCACAAGGGATCAAACTCATGTGAGTCCTCTCATCTTGCTTCTTGGGACACATAGATTTCTAGAGTTTTATCTCATGATTCATGGGAAGAAACCTTCTCTTGAACTACTCCATGCTAAACCTCTTTAACACTTTATTTATATATGTAGATTGTGAAAGACCTAACAACTTCCTTGAACTATCTCTATAGATCTTTATTCCCAATATATAAGTTGCTTCTCCAAGGTTTTTCACGGAGAAATTATGAGACAACCAAATTTTGACAGATTGAAAACTTGAGACATCATTTCCTATTAGTAATATATTATCCACATATAACACAAGAAATAAGATAGCACTCCCACTAACCTTCTTGTACATATAAGCTTCATCCAGATTTTGTGAGAAACCAAACTCTTTGGTTGTTGCATCAAATTGGATATTTCAACTCTTAGATGCTTGCTTTAATCCATAGATGCATTTATGAAACTTGCATACCTTTTTGCCATTTTAGGATATGAAGCCCTCAGGTTGTATCATATACACATCCTCAGCTAGGTTTTTATTCAGGAAAGTCGTCTTCACATCCATTTGTCATATCTCATAATTATAATGAGCAACAATAACCAGGAGTATTTTAATAGATTTAAGCATGGATACAGGGCTAAAAGTCTTGTCATAGTCAATGCCTTGACTTTGACGATAACCTTTAGCAAATAGTTTTGTTTTATAGGTAATCACATTACTATACAT
This sequence comes from Erythroxylum haughtii, assembly GCA_025504935.2. Classification (NCBI taxonomy): domain Eukaryota; kingdom Viridiplantae; phylum Streptophyta; class Magnoliopsida; order Malpighiales; family Erythroxylaceae; genus Erythroxylum; species Erythroxylum haughtii. The sequence continues at coordinate 1,424,253 of JANSVB020000164.1, read as the reverse complement.
GTAAATTTTCTTCTTGAAAATCCACTTGCACCCTATGGGTTTTAGCCTTTTGGGTGGGTCAACCAAAGTCCAAATTTGGTTTTCAAATATGGAATCCATTCATACTTTATGGCTTGAAGCCATTTTACAGATTCTGAACTCTTTAGAGCCTCTTCATAAGTTGTATGCTCATCGTCCTATATGAGCAATATGTCATTACGTCATTTACGAGAAATGCATATCTCTCTAAAACATTACGTATCCTACTTGTCCTACGAACATTTTGTGTTTCAGAAGGTTTAACTTTTGTCTCATCTCCATGAACAACAATCTCAGGTTCAGGCAGTTGATCTGCGCTTGTTTGAGCATCGTGAACTTCAACAAGTTTAACTTTGCTCCCATTGTTTTCTCTTAGAAGAAACTCTTTCCCTAAAAAGACATCATGCTTTGAGATATAATTGTTTAATCCTATAAAGGTTTTCTCTAATGTGGTTTAGTATTCAATGAGAGAAAACAAAATTTTCTAATGCAGTTTAGCATAAAGTTTAAAGAAATTGAGACTTAGAAATGAAAAAAAAATGATACGTTGCAGATCACACAGGTATCATCCTAGTTTGATACACTTCATTTTCTTATTCATGTTAGTGAGGTATTAGATATGCGTGATTGTATTAAATTTGTGTTGCATATGACACAAGTATTTGATATTTTTTAGTATTGAAAGCCTTATGGGACATAATGATAGACTTTCATTATCTTTAGGTCAATTGTTTTTTGAACTTGATCGACCTATACATTGATTTGGCTTAAACCCCTTCTAGTTTTCTTATTGCTATAATTATTGTAATTAATTTTTGTTCAAGGGGGAAAATGTTAGTAACTTTCTGAAGTTGGGCAATAATTAATTACGATTTTAACGATCTTAAAGTTAAGCAAATTGAATTTGACTTGGTTAAAGAAGATAAAGAAGCCCAATAAAAATTCTGGTTTAATGAACTAAAGTCCAGTGAAGAAAATGGATATTAATCAGTGTGGGTCGGACATGCATTGAGTCTATTATGAGAAGACCTAGTACAATTACTATACATAGTTGTTAAGGTCTCTTGTTGTCTGCTTAAGTAAGTTCATGCATAATCAAATTCTTTGACCCGTTAATAAGTTCACGAGTTAAGAAAGACACAGAAAGACGTTAATAACATACGGTGAAGCAACTTTCTTAAAGGTCGTATAGAAAGTTTGAAAATTTTAGTGTCGAAAAGTTCGTTCGAAAACATAGAAAGCAAATCGTGTATTTTTCACATTTTTTTCAATTTATTCACTTTCACGCTTGGTCATAAGCGTGTAACTAAGGCTCGTATTATGTTTTACATACGCAAATTCCAACAACAAAGTTATGGAAAAGATTGCAACTTTAGATCATACTTCTTTGAGTTAGCGAGAGACTATGAAATTACCTGACGTCAAGGATTTAAATGAGGCAATCCCTATAAAGGAAGAAAGACACAAATGACCATTTATACATTTATTTAATTCCTAAATAATCCCTCCTGTGTATGAAAATGGTGTTCTTTTTTTTTCTTCGATATATTTAAATTTTAAAAAAGGTTCAAAATTAATAAGAAAGGGTGTATAGATATGTTATCAAAATTAATCAAATTTATTATATTTCGCTTACAGGAATCAATTAAAAGAGAATTTGTTAGAATAATTAATTTATGAATCAAACTTTATCTATTCCTTTTTATTTTATTAGAAAATTTTTCATTCTTCCAACACAAATAATTAGATGATTAATATTAAAAACTCGATACTGTTTATATTAAAAGTTGTGAGATATCATATACAAACTGCTTCCAAATTATTCAATGAGTTATTATGTTTCATACCAGAATGCCTTGATTCCTCAAAATGCTTACAAAGATATGTTCCTCATTACCTAATCTTTTTATAAACATCCAAGCTTTATATTATTTTGTGGTTAGATTGCAAAAATTGGCCCAACTTGCTCCATCTTGACCGTTAGATTATGAGATCCAACGCTCCAGAAACACCCAACCCCGGTCAAGTTTGGCACCACGAAATAGACCCATAAGAATAAGCAAATCTGTGGGTGGGGCTTTGATTCATGTGTCATCTTGATGATGATGATCCATCCATGATCGTTGACAAACATGTTAAAACATGTGCAAACTGGAAACTGAAGTCTTCCGTTTTAGTTACAAGTTATATCCATATATATATATATATGTATATATATATAATTAAATAATGACTATATAATTAAAAAATATTAAGAATTGTAAGAATATAAAAAACCTTCATGGATAAAAAAACTTTGGTTCCCTCAACATCCTGTGATGTCCTTTTCGTATCTTTGAACGATCCTACGTTCCTGTCATCAAAACGACCTATCGTTTCTCGTTCGTTCTCATGCAAATTTCGACCCTTCCACTATATAATGTATCCAAATCTTTCTTTGGCTCTCCATCTGACTTAACCATAAGCTCTATAGCACTACCACCACCATCATCTTCTTCTTATTGTAATCATCTAATCTTCTTGAGGGCAGAGAGATATAAAGTAACAAAAATGTCTCAGGGTGTTACAGTCCCAGCTTATTTCTTGGTCATTCTATTCGTAACTCGTTTACTGACCACAGCGGGAGGATCCAAGCCATGGTCGAGCTCTCAACCTCCTAAACTCCAAACACTTGACTTCGCAGACAAGCTTCGTGCCGACCCAGAAGCCATTGTATCAGCCTCTAGCGACTACGGTAATATTGTCCATCGAATGCCAGCTGCTGTTCTTTATCCTTCCTCCACGGACGACATAGTCAGCTTGATCAAGTTCGCGTACGACAATTACTCTACTCCCTTAAGCATAGCTGCTCGTGGCCGTGGACACTCGGTCCGAGGACAGGCCACGGCGCCTAATGGCGTCGTAGTGGACATGATGAGTCTCAGGAAAAGTAAGAACGGGACTGGTATTAGAGTCACAAAGAGCCCATCTTTGGGTTCTTACGTTGACGTTGGAGGGGAGCAACTATGGATTGATGTCTTACATGCGACATTGGAACATGGCCTTGCACCGGTTTCTTGGACCGATTACTTGTACCTGAGCGTTGGAGGTACACTCTCTAATGCTGGAATCAGCGGGCAATCCTTTCGCTATGGGCCTCAGATCAGCAACGTTCATGAAATGGATATTATCACAGGTGTGCATCCACAGGTTTTGCTTTAGCAATTAATAGTCACTTCTTGTAGGAAAAGGCGAAAAGCCAATTCTGAGTCGTGTTTGCTTTGAAACAGGAAAAGGAGAGCTTGTCACTTGCTCCGCGAAGAAGAATTCTGAGCTGTTTTATGCTGTTCTAGGTGGTTTAGGCCAGTTTGGCATCATTACCAGAGCAAGAATTCCTTTACAACCAGCACCAAAGAGGGTATTAACGAATCTCCTTGACTTGATGTCATGAAACATTAATCAATTCAAGGTCATTCTCACCTCTGCAGGGTCTGATTCAACTGTTTTTGCTTTCAGGTCAAGTGGGTTCGAATGCTTTACAGTAATTTCTCTACTTTTACAACAGACCAAGAAAGACTGATTTCAGTGAATGGAAGGAGACAAAGTAATGCACTTGATTATGTGGAAGGTTCACTTCTCATAGACCAAGGTCCTCCAAATAATTGGAGATCCTCCTTCTTTCCGTCCTCTGATATCCCAAAGATAACGTCCCTAGTAAACCAACATGGCATTATATACTGTCTGGAAGTTGTCAAGTACTATGATGATCACACACAACAGACCGTAGACAAGGTACGCATTAATACTTGCCATCATCGTCATTCCTGTCATGAAACATGTTCAAAGAGTTGACCTTTCGTGTCATTCTCTTGTAGGAACTCCAAGAACTCCTCAAGGGTTTAAGTTTCAATGATGGATTTAAGTTTCAGAGAGACGTTTCCTTCGTCCAATTCTTGGATAGAGTTCGAAGTGGAGAGCTAAAGCTTCACGCCCAGGGTCTTTGGGAAGTTCCTCACCCATGGCTAAACCTCTTCGTACCAAAATCTCGTATCTCAGATTTCAATTCAGGTGTCTTCAGGGACATTGTTCTAAAACGAAACATTACCGCCGGACCTGTGCTTGTATATCCTATGAATCGAAACAAGTAAGTGAAGCTATACACTTTCTTGTCAGATAAACCTTTGATTCTATGAAAGCAACCCATTAACGTTAATGCTCCGAATTTCTGCAGATGGGATGAAAGAACTTCCGCTGTTATACCAGAAGAAGACGTTTTCTATACCGTGGGGTTTCTGCATTCAAGTGGTTTCGATGGCTGGCAAGCTTTTGATGATCAGAACAGAGAGCTCTTAGACTTCTGTGACAAAGCTGGTATTGAGATTAAGCAATACTTTCCCCATTACAAAACAAGAGAAGATTGGAGTAACCATTTTGGCTCCAAATGGAGCATGTTTCAAGCTAGAAAAGCTCGGTTCGACCCGAAAAGAATGCTATCTCCAGGACAAATGATTTTTCAGTGACATTTAAAGATGACAAGTTTTGCAGATGTATTATCATAGAAGCTAGTAGATGAGGATCCTATATATTTTCTTATAAGTTTACAAGTGTAGAGATTCATGAAGACACCAAAATGGTCTACCACCATTTACGAGTACAATTCTGTACGACGACAGAAGTTGAAACAAGTGTGGCCCCTGGAGACAAATTTCCAAAATTTGAATTATGAATTTTTGTTTTTTCATATAATTATCAATTTCTTTCATAAAATATCTAAATAAAAATAAACAATATATGATGTAAAAATATATATTGAAATACGTGTTAATCATAAAAATGAATATATATTTTTACAATCACTTCATGAAAAATAATAGAATTTACAAGCAAGGGAAGAAAGAAAATTCCAATAATCTTTTACTAAGGTTAACCTTTTGATAAAATTAATAAAAGGATTGAATTAAATAATTTTTTAATACAACGAGTAATTAATTAAATTTCAATATTTTTTAAATTTAAATAAGGTTTTTTTATTTTCTGTTAAATTAAGAGTAATCATCATTAATTGAAACTAATTTAATTTTTCAGTGAATTAAGTGATTGTCACCATCTACATAACTAAAAGAACATCATCGCCATTCATGAAAATGACTATGGGCCCTCTCCAACAAGGCTTGGATTGTTGGCTCGGCCTAGAATCCAGCTCTCCATATTTGGGCTTAATGTTGGCCCAATAACTCATGAAGTCTAATTCAAAAACTGGTACTGATAGGTTGGGGTCAGCAGAGCCATGGCTATGGCTTCCTCTCTTCACGCTTCTAATAATTTGTTCGTCTTTCATTCTCTTCTTCAACTCCACACTCACTCCCCAAATGCCTGTTGTACCTTCGGAACACTCAAATTCAGGGCTTCTTGTTATTGCTGTACCAATGGTGCTATTCATGCTACTTACACAACGAAGACTAAGAGAAAGCCCAGGCCAAGCTTCTTACAATTAGTTCAAGGCAAATGGTCTCGTAAACTCACTTCCACGAGGAAGAAATTGCCATGGCAAGAACAAAAGCAACAATTTCAACAGACAGAAGAAGAGGAGGAGGAGGAGGAGGAGGAGGAGGACAAAGAGTGTTTAGAAAAGAAGCCAAATTCTCAGTTGGACTCGAGCCACTCAGTGACAACTTCATTTAATCAGTCAACTTCAGCTCCCTGGATTCATGGGGCAAAACCCAGAAAGATCAATTCGCTTTGTCGGCCTGAAAAGCACCAATTACTAGAGCAAGAAGAAGAAGAAGAATATATAGAAAAGAGGCCAAATTCTGAGGTGGACTCCAGTCAATCAGTGACAACTTCATTGAGTCAGTCAACTTCAGCTCCTTGGACTCATGGGACAAAAACCAAAAAGACCCATTCGTTATATTGGCCTGAAAATGGAGAAAGAGTTGGTAGGTTCTCCGAGGTTAACGAAGGCATCGTACGAAATGTATCTGCCGTTGAGAAAACAGAAGGAGCACTGAAGGGCGTGAATTCCAACCCCAAAGTTACGGAAAAGATTGCAACTTTAGATGATAACTCTATAGAGTTAACTAGGGATGAGAAAATACCTGTCGTCAAGGATTTAAGTGAAGCAGTCTCTACAAAGGAAGAAAGGCAATGTGAGGATAAGCGGTTGATTAGGAATGTTGAGGTTGTTGGTTATGGTGGACAAGTGGAGACACGTGTTGTCAAGGATTTAACAGAAGCAGTCTCTGCAAAGGAAGAAGAGCAATATGAGGATAAGGGATTGTTTAGAACGATTGACTTTATTGGTGATGGTAGTGACAGTAATGGCAAAATTGAGTTGCCATGGGAGAGGGGGAGTGGAGTGGCGTCTGTAGAAGAGGATGGGAGGAGGAAGACAAGTAAAACAGAGTTGGCTGAGAAAACGCTGCCTGAGCATGAGTTGAAGAGACTAAGGAATGTGGCTTTGAGGATGCTTGAGAGATTTAAGGTTGGGGCTGCTGGCATTACACAGGACTTGGTGGATGCTATTCATGAGAAGTGGAAGCTGGATGAAGTTGTAAAGTTGAAGTTTGAAGAGCCCTTTTCGTGTAACATGAAGAGGACACATGAAATTTTGGAGGTGAGTGGTTACAGTTTGTTTCTTTCTTGTTGGCCATTTATGCGAGAGGAACCATTTCAATTATATTTCAGAGCTCTGGTGACTTTGGTTGAGTTCTTCCACTTAAGTGAGTGATTATATTTTAAATTTTATTAGTGTTTTAAAGCAGGGATTGTCTTAAAAGTGATGGTAAAGCTTTTATGGTGTTACACATTCTTTATGATTTATGGTACAAGTATTTTATGTGATTCTTATTCTACTTGCATCTAAACTTGATTATATTTTCTGCTATATCAGAGGAGAACTGGAGGTTTGGTGATATGGAGATCAGGCAGTTCCATTGTCTTGTACAGGGGAATGACATACAATTTTCAATGTGTACAATCATATACCAAACAAAGAGAGGATAATGTTGATGTTTCGCTACATTCAGAGAGAATAGTGCGTGATTCTACACGTGATGCAGGGATAAAGCTCCTTGTTAACAATAAGTATTTGAAGAATCTATCTGAAGAGGAACTCATGGACTATAGTGAACTGAACAATTTGTTAGATGGGTTGGGTCCAAGGTTTAAAGACTGGTGTGGTCCAGAGCCATTGCCTGTGGATGCAGACTTACTTCCTCCTATAGTTCCTGGGTATCAACCTCCATTCAGGATTCTTCCTTATGGGGTAAGACAGAGTTTGAAAAACAAAGAGATGACATTGTTTCGTAGGCTTGCGAGAAGAATGCCTCCACATTTTGCCTTGGGTATGGCAGAACTAATATGTTGCAGTTGTATACATTCAATCGTATGATTTTAATTCCAAATATTACTGTAGGAAGAAGCAGAGATCTGCAAGGTCTTGCAAATTCTATGGTGAAGCTATGGGAAACAAATGCCATTGCAAAGATTGCTATCAAACGTGGTGTACAGAATACGCGTAATGAGAGGATGGCAGAAGAACTCAAGGTGAGGCAATGCCAAGACTACGGTGATGATTTTACTTGAACACTCACACGCAAACATATGACCATGGTTGTGCAATTAAATACATTTTCCCACTTCACATACAAAATCAGTCATCTAGTCCTTTGTCTTCTTCATTAAACTTTAATAGGCAGAGGAAAATTTTTTAGTTCCCTCAATAAGATGCTAGTTATAAAGTAAGTGATTAGCACATTCAATTGTTGTGGGAGTTGCATTGACTGTGGAGATTTTTGGATGAAAATGAAATATGTCAGGCTGTCTATTTGTGATCTAGATTGGAATCTGTTTTCCAGCAACTACTATTTTAACGGATGATGAGTGGTGTCTGAATTTTGTCTTTACAAGTGCATAAGGACATTCTTATCGTCCTTCCTTGACAGGGTAATGTTCTTGTCAGGATCCTATTTGGATCAATTATTCAGCACTCTGATTTTGTTTTCATTTAAATTCTTATCAAAGACAGGCTGCTAAATTTGATATTTTAATTGAAGTTTGAGATTCTGGAAACCTACTATGTTCTACCTGCCTGATCTCATATTACATACCCATCATTGACAGTATCTTCCTTCTGTTTTCTCTTCTTTTTCTTACAGTAACTGTTGCATTCCTGTCTTGCAGATACTGACTGGGGGAACACTTCTTTCTAGAAACAAGGAGTACATTGTATTTTATAGGGGAAATGACTTCTTGCCACCTGCTGTTCGGGAAAAACTGAGAGAGAGGCGGCAAGTTAGTTACCTCAAACATGATGAGGAGGAGGAAGCCCGGCATGTGGCATCAACTTTTATTGATTCTACATCTAATACTACTGTGGGCTCATTGGTTGCTGGCACCCTTGCTGAAACTATAGCAGCAAACTCTAGGTGGGGGAATCAACCAAGACATGAAGATGTGGAGGAGATGATGAGAGAATCAGCTTCAGCCAGGCGAGCCTCATTAATCAAACGTCTTGAGAATAAACTAGCTATTGTAAGTAAAAGTTATCGGAACTAAAGAGATTCTATGATATTTGCAAACCTTCTCGAGCACTGTTTTGATGATAGAATATATAGGCGAAAGGGAAAGTCACAATTGCTGAGAAGTCGCTAGCAAAACTACAGCAATCTCTGCAACCAACTGAACTGCCAACTGATCTAGAGACCTTAACTGATGAGGAGAGGTTCCTGTTTCGCAAGATTGGTCTTAGTATGAAACCATACCTTCTCCTAGGTAAGTATGTATGGCCACCTTGATTCCAGACTTGGTGATTTTAAAAGGAAGTGTTGGTTATGCTTATGCTTTCTGTTGCAGGCCGGCGAGGACTCTATGGTGGTACCATAGAAAATATGCATTTACACTGGAAGTATCGTGAATTGGTGAAGATAATTGTTAAACGGAAAAGTTCTGCACAAGTAAAGCACATTGCTATTTCATTGGAGTCTGAGAGTGGTGGAGTTTTAGTATCAGTAGATAGAACTATGAAAGGTCATGCTATTATTGTCTATCGTGGAAAGAATTACATGCGGCCTTCTGAAATGAGGCCGAAAAATTTACTAACGAAAAGGCAGGCTTTGGCCAGGTCAATTGAACTTCAGAGACGAGAGGTAACATTAAGATTGAGGTTTATGCACCTTTATGTGAATTAAGATGCGTCATCTTTCTTTTCACCTGATTTTTTTTATTTACAGGCATTGAAGCACCATATCGTAGATTTACAGGAGAAAATTGAATTGCTCAAGTCTGAACAGGTATGACATTGCTTTTTGTCGTGTATTCCATTATGAATGAATATTGCATAAGCTATGCTGTTTGTTTACTTAATTTTTATTTCAGGAAGAGACGATTTATTTAGATAAGTACTCTATGTTGGATGATTCCTCTCTTTCTGATGGTGATGATGAAGAGGTAAATAAAACGAACTCTTGCAATCTTTCAAGCATGAACCATGTAGATTGTTGCATCTGAGCATGACAACATATTGCATTAATCTTTTTGTTTGGACAATAATTTCAACTCAAAGCTACCTTTAAATCGTTAATCTATTCGCATTTTGAAACTTTATGTGGATGATTGTGTGCTAGTAATCTAACAAGCGAACACAGTGCTTCACACGGATCATTTTTTTAGGGATTGGGGTCAATTCTGGTATTACATGCAAAACAATTATCCTCCTTTTGAGCCTTTGCTCTGTATGCAATTGGACTTACCTTCTCCAGTCTTAAGTAACATTGTGTGAGTTGCATCAGAGACATAGCATTTATGGTAGATGAATTAACAAATTGCTATACTCCAACACAGCAGCACGAAGCAGAGGGAACATATCTTGAAGAACACGACAGCTGCAATGAAGATGCTTATGACCAAGATTAGAATTCAATTCACCTGACAGCATGAAGAAGGCGATACAAACATGTCGCATGGCAGGATTATGTGCATCAGGCTCACGGGGTGGTATCTATATCAATGAGGATAATCTTAAGCACAGGATGGTGTCACTGCCTGCAATTGTACAGTGTAAGCACAAATGTCTTACGAACAAATACATTATCCGATTCCGATCCGATTCGAGGCATGACAGGTTTTCACTGTCCACTTAGCTTTGATGAATGGATTGAATTGAAGCAAAGGGTAGAATTGGAGTCGTTGAAAGTTATCATAAGTTGCATGTGTAATTTAATTTTCCTTCTGAAAATATGCAGAGTGACTACGGAGTCTCAGACCATTACAGAGAAATGCCTTTTGCAGCCAACCAACTTTTATTACAATGGTTTAGGAGTTTGCTAACTTTGCTCATACCTCAAACACCATTCTCTTTATATAGTGAACAGGCACTACGGATGAAAGATCAAACTTTTAAATCAAGGCTTGATCCCTGTATATTGGTTGATTGCTGATAAAAGGAATTCTGATGAAATTTATGGTTTACCAGTTTGAATGGATAAGAAATGGAATAGTTAGGAATAGGATAAAATGGATATTAATTAATTTAGTTTATTTATAAAAATTTCTGATAATGATGCATGTCATTCGTTTGAAAACATAAATTTAGAATGAAAAAGGAATTACTAACAAAAAGATCAAAATATTTATTATAGCCTTCATTAATGTTGTTTATTATTATTATTATTATTATTAATTTTTCTTCTTTTTATTATTATTAAGGAAAATAATAATAATGATGATAAAATAATAATAATAAGAATAATAATAATAATAATAATAATGAAAAAGAGAGAAAAATGATGTTTTTATTTATTTCACGTTTTGCAGGTAAAGACAAGAGAGGGGTATCTTTAATTATTCATTAAAATATAGGAATAATTAAGCCTGAGATTAGTTATTATATATATTATTTTCTAGTCAAACAAAAGAATAACTATTCATTAAAACTACATCAGTAATAAAATAGTTATTCAATCAGAGAGAGGCCATTATTGATATCATAAAAGGAAAGATGAAAGATCAAACAACGGTTAGTATGAATTTAATCTTTTTAAAAACAAGACCGTTGAAGAAGAAAAATCACTCAAACTGAACTATTTTTCTGCAAATAAAAAAAAGGCAATAATACAGTTTGGGAAACCATTTAACGCGGATTTGGACAAAAAAAATCTCAGAGTAATTAAATAATAAAAATAGAAGTTTCGAAAATGTCTCCAAATTTCTCTGAAAATGTTGACTTTTCACTTTTAGTTTTTGATTTTTTTAAGAGCAAAATTGATGCATAACCTATTTTGATAGGTATAAAAAATCAACCTACTCAAATTTTATTAAATAGATACGAGAAAACGGCAAAACTCGATGTCTTTTGGTGAAATTATATCAAGTTTTTGATCAAATAGATGTATAATAATTTCAAGTTTGAAATATTAAATTTCAATATAATGTTATTTAAATTATAAATAAACAGAAATATATTTTATATAATAATTAAAAAATATTATAAAAATATTTAAAAAAAATAACTTTGCAAATTTATATAAATTAAATTTTTTTAAAAGTCAAACTAGAAGAATATAATGTAATTAACCGTAAAAACGAATGCTGGAGGATAGGTGACGCTGAAAATAATAGTCTCCATATACATTCATTGAATCATAATAGTGAACATCAAAATATGTTCACACTTGCCTCTTTGTGAGGGTAAGTGAAAGGGAGAGTCTCTTGTGAGGGTTTCATTCAAATCTAAGGTATTGTTCACATATGCTTCCTCCTTCCTTCCTCCTTCTTCCTTCCGGTGGTTTTCGGTTGAAGAAGGTCTCAATCAAGAAAGCAGGTTTAGAGTAGGGCCAAACTTCAACTAAGTAAAAGAGTGGGGACCTCAGAAGAAGAAAGCTGCGTTTCACCAAATCAAGTTTCAACGTACGAAATATCAACTGAAGTTATCTCTTCCACTTTTGCTGTTCAAACGTCCTATTCACATATTTATAAAATTATTTTTTTTTAAATGTTGTCTGATGCGCTTAACGCATATTATTCATATCAAAATTTAAAACGTCATACAGAAAAGTGGGTGGGCATACCCCTCCATTCAAAACCAGACATAGAATTGGCCGCTTTAGCTATCGTATGAACAACCTAATTCGCTAGTCTCTTGACAAAAGCAGTGGAAATAAACCCCTCTCTATCATGTAAGGTGATGTGTCTCTTGTACGCTTGGCAAGACAAACTGGTGAGAACCATGTGTATGTGCGTGAGTGATGCCGAGTATCAAGGGGGACATGTGTGTACGAGAGTGATGTCGAGAGTGTGTGCATGGGACACTACTACATGGAAGAGATGGAGTGAAAGGCGTGCATGATGGTGTACGTGGTGTTGAAGTAAAAGAATAGTGGGTTTAGGATATTCGTTTCTTGATTCTCAAGATATTTTGCTTCCTTATTCATTATCGACTATAAATATAGTTATGAATATCCACTAAAAGGGATCGAATAGATTTCCCATAATCCAACTCTTTCTCTGATTTCTATTTCTCAGTGCATTATTACTTTATCTGTCATAAACTACCTAAATTGAACACACCATAAGGATATGAAACTTGCAACAAAAAATCTATCGCAATTGTGTTTCAGTTTTGTGGGAGAACAAATTTCGAAGAAATATATTGATAACAAAAAGGGGCTAACGAATTTCATGAGAATATTATTATGATTTTGTCAGAAGGAATAAAAAGAACATCAATAGTAAGAGAGAGACATAGATTTTATTCATTGGAGAGAGAAGAACAAATCACAAACAAAACTTTTCATGTCGTTGAAATCATTAAGATTCGACTCTAATACAATTACAATTATATTTTAGTTCTACGTCCACAGTAGTAACTCTAGACTTTTATTTAAACCCTGCGCTCTGCTCTTCCCGTAACATCGATAACGCCTTCCGTCATGTTTTATTACGTATTGTCTTCTCCATCTTTCTCCGTAACAATCCCCTTCCCCTTAATATTTTTGTCCACCAGATTGATTTCCGGATAGCGTTTCTGAAAATTGAAGAGATATTCTCATGTTGCTTCCGTATTCCCTCCATTTGACCATTGTATTAACAACTGAGTGACTGCTCTGTTATTCTTTTTCGTGATGTGTTTGTCTAGTACTGCTACTGGAGGTCGCTCCACCGGGGAAATAAATTATGGCAACACTGATGAAACTCTGCTTTGATCTAGTTACTTTGTTCAACTGTGGCATATGGAATATAGGATGTATCAATGAAGTTGCTGGTAACTTGAGTTTGTAAGCTAGCTTCCCCATTTTCTGTATCACCTTGTAAGGCTCGTAATACAGGGGAGATAGTTTCTGATTGTTCCTCTTCTGTAGAGTATGTTGTCAGTATGGTTGCAGTTTGAGCAATACCATCTCTCCCACTTTAAACTCATACTTCGAACGTCTAGTATTCGCGTACTATTTCATTTTGTTTTGAGCTCATTGTAAGTGGAACTTTGTAATGTCGATCATAGTTTTTCTCTCCCTGAGAACGCGATCCACTTCTATCACATTCGAGTCCCCAGCTATATATGACATATATACTGGTGGATGTTAACCGTATAACACCTCAAAAGGTGAAGAATTTATTGAAAGCTGATAGGTAGTATTATACCACCACTTCGCTAGTGACAACCATTCACTTCACCTCTGAGGAGTTTCACTACAAAAACACCATAAATACGTCTCTAAAATCTTATTTACTGCTTCGGTGGGACCGTCAGTCTGGGGATGGTAGGCAATGGAACATTTAAGTTACACTCCCTGTAATCTCAATAGTTCCTGCCAAAACTTACTTATGAAAATTGGGTCCCTATTGCTGATAATCAACTTCGACATCCCATGTAGCTTAAACACATTGTTAAGAAACAATTCAGCTATTTCACCATTAACATAGGGATGTCTCACTGATATGAAGTGAGAGTATTTAGTAAACCGATCAACAATCACCAAAATCACCGATTTTCCTTTGGATACAAGTAACCCTTCAATGAAGTCAATACTGATCTCCCTCCAACTTCCCTTCGAAATTTTTATCGGTTGTAAAAGGCCTGGATAGTTGGAATTGTTGTGTTTGTTTCTTTGACAATCCATGCAATTTTGGACGTACCTCTACAAATCCCTTGCCAAATCCTTCCAAAAGAACATATTTTGTATTTTCTTTGTTGTAGCTACCACTCCTGCATGTCCACCCATCACCTCATCATGGCTAATTCTGATTATTTGTTGCCTTAGCCTTTTGTTATCACCCATTGCCAACCGACCTTTCCACCTTAACAATTCGTTTTTCCACTCATTCACACTGGACTTCAATGTACCATTTCTCAGCTTACTTATTATCTCCTGCATCATCCGAACCTCCTCCTAACTCTTTATTATCTCTTCTAGTAATTCATCATATAGTTGTGTTACCAACAACATCATCATTTCTGCAATTGCGATCCTTGAAGGGCGTCCGCGGCATTGTTCTCCTTCCCACTTTGGTATTGTACTTCAAAGTTGTAGCCCAGCAATTTTGGAAGCCATGGTTGCTGGAATGGAGTTGTCAACCTTTGCTCCAACAAATATTTTAGACTTCTATGGTACGTTCTCACAATAAATGGCTTACAACTCAAATAATGATGCCAATGTTTAATGGCCTTGATTGTCGCCATGAACTTTTTCTCGTATGTTGACAACCCGTACGTGTTTTCTTGTTAACGCCTTATCGAGGAATGCTATAGGTGGCCATCCTACAACAGTACTGCTCCTATACCTTGTCCACTAGCGTCTACTTCAATCATGAATACCTTAGAGAAATCAAGTAATGTTAACATTAGAGCTGAAGTAATTGCCCCTTTTAATTTCTCAAAGGCCTTCTGTTTTTCTTCCTGCCATTCCCAGCTTGTCATACAGTCTTTCTTCAATAACTCTATTAACAGCTTAGCTATCATCCCATATCCTTTGATAAACCTCTGATAATACACTGTAATCCCTAAGAATCCTCTGAGCAACTTTATCCTTTTGGGTTCCGGCCACTCCTTAATAGTTTTAACCTTTCGGAGATTAGTCACGACCCCCATTTTTGAAATGGTGTACCCTAAATATTCCACTTGCCTCACTCCAAACACACATTTATTACTATTAATATATATGGTCTATATCTTATTATTTAATTTTGGCATTTTTCGATAATTGGATATTTAAGATAATGTTGAGGAGTTCAAAATTGGCTTGTGGTGTGACTAAATAACAATTCTTGTTCAACTTGAATTTTTGGGATAATGGTTTAAGTGTGATAGAACTCTATCTTGAATTGGAAGGGGTATAGATCACGTCTATGTTATTAGCCTCACCTTATAGACGTCCTTGCCAATATTCTATTGTATCTTCATCACCATTCATAATCAGATCTAGAGAATTTTGGGGAAATAAGACGAAGTGTATACTTTTGAGGGTTCCATCATATTTAAGCACGTATGCATGGTTATTAGATGTACTCCATCTTATGAAGACTTTTTTAGTATTACGTGATAATGGGAAAAAGTTGCTGCTGATGTGATTTTCTTTAGGGTGTGTGTGTCGCAACTAGGTGTATGTGTGTGCATGAGACAGGTGTGTGAGAACAACAGTGCAATGCGTTGGTGAGCAAGTTTTTTTTTTGGTTATTTTATGATATATGGACAGCGTGTGTGAGGCAGATTTGAGGAGTGTTAGTTGTTTAACAAAAGGGTAATTGTTTCTGTGCATGGATTGGTGAAGATTGCAAAACACCGTGGGTTGGAAAAAGGGACTTGTGGATTAAAAACACCGTGAGGGATTTTTGCTGAGAGTATAGTATATGTCTTTATTTGATGCTAGTGGGCCTTGAATACATATGGAGCTTTTGGGATTATGGCTTTGAGGTATAGGAGATAACATTGTTGGAAGTTTTGGTGTAATTGGGTGCTAGAAAAATATACAGCTGAATGTGTGCATGTGTTCTTGGTTGATATACATCGTGATTTGACTTCTGATTTTCCAGACTTACTCTTTTGGGTTAGTGCGTGAAATATACATGGTGCGTCTAGTGTCCCATATGGTTTAATTTGAGTTGTTGAAGCTGCACTTCCAGATCTATTTCAGTGGAGCGGAACTCATCAGGAAGTTGTTCTTTTCTATCTTAAGTATATTATTGTTTTTGTTCGTAGTTGATTGATCACTTGAGTTATTTGTTTATTGTTCTTTCATTAAAAATTTCGTACTATTGGGTATGAAATTCTTTCACGAGAAGTGAGGTTGAGAGATAGTATCAAGGGTTGAGTGGTGTCGGCTCAGTAAAGCCTTGGGTAAATCTATTATACTTTGGTGAAAGTTATTAAGTTAGGTGGGGCTCCCGCAGACGTAAGCAAGGTGTGTCAAATTGCGTTACCAAATTTGCGGTGATGATTTATTTTTGTTCTCTTAATTTTTCTGATTTTTTTTGTTTGCTAGAAATGAATCGGAAAGTTCGCGAAATTACTACCCTCTTTAGTTTTTCAATTACCTTTTAAGAATAGTTGATTCCTCCTCAGTATTTCCATAGCCATTGAGATGTGTTGAACATATAGCTGCAACGTTAGACTATATATTAAGATGTCGTCAAAAAATACCAGGATAAAATGGCACAGGTGTGGTTTGAATAGCTCGTTCATTAGTCTTTGAAACATTAAAGGGGCATTTGTTAGTCCAAACGGCATGATGGGGAACTCATAATGCCCTTCATGCGTCCTAAATGTTGTCTTCAACACCTCTTCCGGGTGCATTCTGATTTGATGATAGCCAGAATGTAAATCCAATTTAGTAAATCACCCAACCCCATGCAGCTCGTCTAATAATTCCTCAATCAACGGTATCAGAAATTTATCCTTCACTGTGTGTTTGTTTAATTCTCTGTAATCCACGCACATTCTCCACAAATCGTCTTTCTTCTTTACTAAGACCACCGGTGACGCATACGGACCATAACTCTATCGAATAAACCCTTGCCTCATGAGATCCTGAACTGATTGTTCAATTATATCCTTCTGCGCTCCTAAGTACCTATACGGACAGGCATTGATGGATTCAACTCCTTCCTTCAGCATTATCCTATGATTATATTGGCGGTTTGGAGGAAGCTCGATCAGTTCCTAAAAGATGTCTACGTACTCCGAAAGAATCACATTGATCTCATCGAATGCGCTCCATTGATCCGAGGTCATTCTCATTTGCTGTAACTGGAATTCAATCGGTGTAGATAGTTGCATCATGAAGAGTTGGCCCCTTGTTGCTCGGGGTATGTGTTTCTAGAATTCCTTACTAGAAACGATCTTGGATATTCCTTCTAGATTCCACTTATCGTAACTACATGTCCCTCCCATTTTAACATCATATTTTGCTTCCTGAAGTTGCATAAAACTTCATTTAATCCACTCAGCCATTACACCTCTAATACAACATTGCACCCACCTAACGCTAGTACTAATGCATCCATAGTGAACTACACTCCCTGCGTTGTCCACGTGAATCTTGTACAATACTGATGACATTTCAATTGTAGTCCTCCCCCTACGGTGATGAGAATGGGCTTCATTTCTTGGAGATGACATCCTCCTTTCCTTATAACCGAAGTGTTCATGAAATTATGGGTGCTCCCATTGTCAATCAATATATGTATCTTCCTTCTCTGGTGCGCCCCAACTACCCTCATCTGCTTGAATTCGGTGTTCCTCAATAATCCTAGCATGGCCTGCATGGAGACCATCGAGTTATTTTCTTCTTCAGGATTCCCTTCCAATTCTTCCTCTTCTGCTTCTGGAGAGTTCTTTTCATTGTCATCATTGCCCATAATTGCGTAACACTGCAGTTGTCTCTTTGTACATTGATGGCCTATACTATATTTCTCGTCGCACCAGAAACAAAGACCCTTCACCCTTTTTTCATCAAAATCCCGACCACTGAAACGTCTATGAGGTTTAAAGGTTCTTACCGATGATGATGTGTAACACCTCACTCCCACATGACCCGAACCTGACATCGATGGTGATATCCGAGTCTGTTCCCTGTGAGGGTGGTGTGCTACATCACTCAGTCAAAACTCAGTATAATTTTTTTTTTGAAACATACACATATTTTATATATTATACAGAAAACAATTTACAAAGCTATTCATAGGTAATATCAATGACCACGGGGGTCCTTTTTATAAATACAAAGTAATTCAGTCTGTTGACTTTACAACATGACCTAA
>JANSVB020000164.1:1339383-1357403 GCA_025504935.2 Erythroxylum haughtii | reverse complement strand
ATATTATAACTTAGTTATATCTAATATAATATATCAACACAGCCATCCCAATTTTCTTTATTTTACACGAAAGCCACTTGCTTTATTCAATTACAGATTGATGTTTAGGTCAGTTTTATAAATATTTTAATTTATCCAGTTAGTCAACAATACCAATTTCAACAGCGGCTGCGAATATCTCGTTGAAATAATAATAATAACACTTCTAAAATACCAAAATTCTGTACATGAATTAAATATATTATCTTCATAATTGGAAATTAGCTTGAAGTCAACTTACTGGTATTTAAATTTAATTACTTTAACTCCAAAATGCAAGTGAGTTAGTAAGGGATTCTCCTGGTTTAAGTAAGGTCGTAGATTCGAACCCCTTTTATATATGTAGTCATTTAAAACTTGAAATTAGACCTTTGTCTTTTATAAGAGATCTATCCGGTTCGAGTGAGGATTAGTCTAAATATAGATGACTTAAAGGTATCTTCTCATAGTTAGAATCCTCCTAAAACACCCTATAAATAAAAAAAAAACTTTACAAGAAATTAAAAGATTGTTCACATGGTCAGAGTGATGGCCAAGTAAGAACATTTTTACTTGATACTCAAAATAGACCATTTCGCCTCCCCAAGAGGTCACGCTCTTCTTAAAGGTTCCATTCACAACATTAAAATTGGAATATTGGTTGGTGGAATAACAAGAACGTAAGAGATGAAGTTTTTTTTAAAAATGTGACTGAATTAATTTTAATTTTTAACAAAATTTTATTTTTTACTAAAATATTATGGCTGTTGTTCTTCTCATTTAATTATAAAAAATAATAATTGCAGATTCTTAGAAAAAATTAAAAAAATAGGTCATTTTGCAGTGTAATCTAATGCCCACATGGAGTCTTGAACGATGTGTGAAAATAATTGAATGCAGTAACCGAAGCTGTGAGCAGATCTTTGTTGAGCATTGACCGACGAAAACATTCCTCTGTAGCCGTGTGACTGACGCCATGACCAGGAAAGTAGTTCAATAAACACAGCACAGAACAAGGAGACGAAAAGAGCAAGCAGCAAGAAGCAGCCAAATTAACAGTTGCGGAATACTAAATAAAACACAGCAAAGAAAAGAAAACCCAGTTGGCGCTTTTTCATGGAAGGATACTTTCTTTGACCGTCGACAGCTCTCTCTCTCTCTCGTCTCTCTCCATACATGTATGTACATACGTAATAGCTTATATAAGGCTTCCCATCCCAAATTAAGGGATTCAAAGTATCGATCTTTGAATCCATCAAACCGCTCGTGGCTAGACTTTGAACCTCAAAAAGAAAGGGGAATTAATCGTTGAATCATAGATGGGCCATCAAGATTAATTTTCCATTCAAAGCCATCCGTACGAGTGGACCTTTTGGTACCAGACTTCCACGACTGCTCCTCACACTCTTCTTTACTAGGACACGTATTTGAAAGTTAATAAGTGGGACTGCTTTTCTTTGTTGGCTGGGGTATATATAAGGAGATAGCAGTAAAGGGTCAGGAGCATAGCATCCATAAACTTAAAGAGAGAGGGAGTTTGGTTTCTTAACTAGAGCTTAGAAGCAGTTTTGTTCCGGAGATATCTTGGGATTGGAATTGGAAGTTGGGACCTCTGCTTTTGGAACACAAGGTAAAGACATGGAGTAGGAGAAAACAAGCAATCTTTCGTGTATACTGTAATTAGGGAGTGGTTCTTTTAGTTTGGTTATGGGTCTTGATTGCTCATGGTGTCCTTCCATTTCCATACATGCTTTTCATGATACCCAAAGTTTCTCTTGTTTTGATCCTATTATCAGTTTTGCATGTTTAATTGTGCTTTATTTGGGTAGTTACTTGAATCAGGATGAGGTTTTGGATTGGGGCAAAGGGTATTGATTAGTTGTGTCGACAATTTCCAAACTCTGAATCATCTATTCAGCATTTGAGTTGAGTTTCATGGTTTGACTTGATTGTTTGTTTTAACCATCTGTGAACAGGTGCAAGTTTGTCTTCTGAATCGAAGTTTTTTGGTGGCTATCTATGGGATTATCCCTTTCCTTACTGTATTCAGCCTGGAGTGAAATCGTAAGACACAGCTTATTCAGTTTGGCGTTCAACATCAGTTTCCGTAACAAAATTGGTGGTGTGCCCTTGAGAATAAATAGCTTTAAGAAAACAGATACAGAATCCATGACCAAGTCCTTTGGTTCTGAGGCTGGACCCCGTAAAAACACGATAAACCTGAAGAATTGCAAACCCGAGATTGTAGTGCTGGAAAGGTGTTTGTCCTTCACAGATCTTGTAAAGGTCAAAGGAAACTCAGGTTCAGAAGGTTTCGACCACAAAGATGGACAAAAGCAAAAACCAGCACTTTCCCTTCCTGAACCGGCAATTATGTTTTCTCCAAGGCCAGTTAGTGAGCTTGATGCTGCAGCAACCAAACTTCAGAAGGTTTATAAGAGCTACCGGACAAGAAGAAACCTTGCAGATTGTGCAGTAGTAGTGG
Organism: Erythroxylum haughtii; assembly: GCA_025504935.2. Lineage (NCBI taxonomy): Eukaryota > Viridiplantae > Streptophyta > Magnoliopsida > Malpighiales > Erythroxylaceae > Erythroxylum > Erythroxylum haughtii. The sequence continues at coordinate 1,354,900 of JANSVB020000164.1, read as the reverse complement.
AGGAATTATGGTGAGTACTTCTACCATCTGCAGAATTTGGAAGCTTCTAAAAGCTTCAATCTTGAAGTTCTTGTTTCATGGATTGTGTTGATTGATAATTCTGAATGTTGCAGGTGGAAGGCATTAGATTTTGCAGCTCTCAAACGAAGTTCTGTATCGTTCTTCAATGTCGAGAAGCCGGAGACAGCTGTTTCAAAGTGGGCAAGGGCTAGGACAAGGGCAGCCAAGGTGACCTTTGCATACCAATCTTTTTATTTATTTTAAGATAATGAATGTAATCTGTTTCTATATCTCAGTGAACATCACCAGGATATTAACACTAATACTTCCTAATTGCAGGTGGGAAAAGGTTTATCCAAGGATGAGAAGGCTCAGAAACTAGCCTTACAACACTGGCTTGAAGCTGTAAGTTTTTTAGTGATGATCATTTCATTATCTATTGATTATGTGCACTCAATGACATAACAGTGGAACATTCAATATAATCACGCTTCCTAACTTGCTTTCTGTTTCATGCAGATCGACCCACGACATCGGTACGGGCACAATTTACATATGTACTATGATGTCTGGTTTGCTAGTGAGAGCTCTCAACCTTTCTTCTACTGGTAAGAACTTCCCCATACGGTTGCCTTGTCTATTATGATCGTTTCAATATCAGAATTTAGACAAATCATGCAATCTGAATCTTTTAAGCACCACAGGATTGGTTTCCTACCTGACTGACTGGTGTTGTGCTAAATTTTAGGTTGGATGTTGGAGATGGTAAGGAAGTAAATCTAGATAAGTGTGCAAGGACTGTGCTGCAAAAGCAGTGCATCGAATATCTTGGACCGGTAAGTTTGTTCTGTTCTGTAGTTTCATTTATATGCAACAACTTGCCAATTCAATCCACATGAGACTAACTCAACTTGCTTCCTTATATTCCTTCCTGGCATTGCAGAAAGAAAGAGAAGCATACGAGGTGATAGTTCAAGATGGGAAGCTTGTATATAGGCAAAGTGGAGATCTAGTGGATACAAAAGAGGGTTCCAAGTGGATCTTTGTACTAAGCACTGGGAGGGCTCTGTATGTAGGGTCGAAAAGGAAGGGGAAGTTTCAACATTCAAGCTTTCTATCAGGTGGTGCCACCACCGCAGCCGGGAGATTAGTCGCCCATAACGGAATCCTTGAGGTATACACCGATTTCATACCTTGACAGATTTAAGTAAACATCAGGAATCACCCTACTTCATGGGCTAGCTATAATTGACACAATTTCATCTGTGTTGTTTCAGGCAATATGGCCATACAGCGGTCACTACCACCCAACAGAAGAAAATTTCAGGGAATTCATCAGCTTTCTCGAAGATAATCGCGTAGATCTCTCCAGTGTCAAGGTCTACATTCACACTAACTTGAACTTGTTTTTGGAGCGTTTCTCAATCTGCCTGTATTACACACATTACTTTGCATAGAAACAAACAGCTTATTGACTGATGATTTTGATCTTTTTTTTAACAGAGGTTTGCACTTGATGATGACAATTCCTACTCATTCGTCAAGCCCACAGAAGAAGAACAAAATCCAGGATCACAGGAACTTCCTTCTCAGAATTCACAATCAAGCACAGCAGAGAAAACAACTACAGACGACAGCACCAAGAACACGATCACAGCTGTTAGTCAAGAAACAAAGGTTGACGCCATGGAGGCAGGAGGAGCGTTTGACCTGTCCAAACGCTTGCTATGCAACTGGTCCACTGGTACAGGACCTCGCATTGGGTGCGTCCGTGACTACCCTACAGAGCTTCAATCCAGAGCTTTGGAACAGGTCAACTTATCACCCAGAGTGGCTCCTGGAACTCTTTGCAAATATGGTCCGATACCTTCTCCTCGTCCAAGCCCCAAACTCAGGGTCTCTCCAAGGCTTGCATATATGGGACTGCCCAGCCCCAGGACCCCAGTTCCTGTGAAGTAAGCTAATTGCTGGAACCTGGTGCACAAACTCATGGTGCCGACCAAACAAGGAGATGAAGATGGGACTAACCAGAATTTTTTTTTTCATTTTTATTGCTTCAATTTTTTGATTTCAGAAACATAATCGATCCGATTCTTTGTTTTTTAATTATCACTTCGGGCCCCCTGTAACACTATATTTTAAGTGTATACAAAAAGAAGCCAACAATCGTTGATTATTTAGAAATAAAGATTTATATTTTTCCTCTATCTCCTCCTTTCTTATTCTTTATAAAAAAATAAAAAATAAAACATTTCGTTTTCTTAAAATAATATATTTAAGTTCTAATTAAAGATAAATAAATTAAATCTTAACTTAATTATAAAAAATGATTTCATTTACATCGATTAATTATTAAAATAAAATTAACCGAACTCGACCCATTGCAATTCAGTTCAGCCCACATGCCTCAAATTCTCCCGCCGCCGAACGACCAACTCTTCCCGTAACCTCAGTTAATCGGGGTCCTGATTTTGTTCTCGCCCATCTTCCGCCGTCGTCGGAAACCATCGATTTCAGTTAGTTTCATCCTCCAGCATCCAAATCCCGTCAAGAGAACCTTGCAACATCTAGCTCCTCCATCGAGTAGCCTCTTTCCGAAGCATACCCAGACGATAACAAGGTTAACGCCGCGTGGTTTTTTCCTTGTTCTCTGTTGGTTTATCATTTTTCGAGTTGTAGTTATTGTTATAATTCCTATTCAGTTTGTTTAAACCGTGGACGAGTTTTCCTCTGGCGTTCAAATTCATAATGGAGACTCCGCCACCGCAAACGGAGAGTGCCAAACCTAATCCACCGTCTCATCGGAGATATCACCTGAAGAGCCAAACCTACCTCACTCTCCTTCGAATTCTCTCCTACTGTTCTGACCATCCTCAACTGTGTCTACCGCCTCAGGAATTGAGTCTAGGTATGTATATATCTCCCTTATTCACAGATATGTTACTGTTTTGTTAACCAAGAATTGTGGAAAGTCAATTCGCGATATGTTTATCTGAAGACAGTGGTGGCAATGAACAGCAGCAAGTTCCTGAAAAGGAGGCGTCCAGTTACCTCAGTTGTGATGGCATTGATCGAGAGAGTTCTATGGCTCAGGATAGTGTTTCTGTCGATGACAATAAAAGACCTGTGGGTTTTCAAGACAGGGGGTTCAGTGATACACATCTGGTGATTGATGAAATTGACAACTTAACGAAAAATGTAGAAGATGGGAATCAGTCTAAAGAAAAGCATACATTTGACGCAGATAATGCTGATGGGGACCGAAGACAACAAGTGTTGATTGATGAATTGGAGCATCTTGTGAAAGGAAGTGGAGAACTTGTTCCTGACGACAATTGTCACTTGTCTACAACATTAGAGGAGAAACTGAATAGAAATGATGGAGGAACTGCATCTTTGGACAACCAAGAACAATGGCAAGGTGATGCTGGACTCTGCAATCAAAATGTCTCTGACATCTCTGACTCGTCTTTTGATAGGATTATGACTCGTGGAGGTCCAAAACTAAGTTATGCTAGCGGTAAGAGTTGCTTTTCTCAGACTAATGAATCTAGAGTTGTCAATGAAGTGCAGCAGGAAGACTTGGAATTGGAGAGACCAGTTTCTGCTTGTAGATCTGTGGATTCTCCTAATCATATGATTGAAGAAGGAGAGATAGAAAATATAGAAATTTCTGGGGAACCTGACATGGATAAAAGATCAGTTGGTGTAGTTTCTGAAGATGCCATGGTTTTAGCAACAAAGGAAGATGAGAGAGCTTTTAGTGTTGCTGCACAGAATCAGTCACCTTTTAGAGGAAAAGTTAAGGACTTTGAGTTGACTTCCATTTATGCGGATGTAGCAGACAATGATGCTAGACAGCACAAGGCCAAAGAAAGCACTAATTCTGAGATAACATGTAAGCGGAAACTAGTTGTATACGAGGATCCTATGTTTGCTGAAGAGCTAGTTCCAGCTAAGCAACATGAGACAGGTTGTGGATCGAAGGAACGCAAAAAAGTTTCTGAATCCAAGAAGAAATCTCATAAAGGAAAGGAACAAAATAAAGGTTGTATGGCCACGAAACAAAAAACCAGTACCAGTGTGAAGGATGTGGCATCTAACGATCTGGAATTAAATGGGGCAAAGGTAGATCACGATGCAACTGTAAGACAAGGAACTGCATCGAGCAAAATGGTACTATGTTTCATGATGGTTTTTCCAGACTTGATTTTATTATGATTACAATTTAAGTGCAGCTCATGCTGACCAACAATGTTGGCTTTTAGTCTTGTTTTGCTTTAGAAATGGAACATTTTTCTACAGAACTTTATGGTTCTTTACTCACTGTAGAAAGGGGATGGCAGAGATGCACAGCTGGTGTCGATGAATAATTGTACTGTTCTCAGTACTATTTATCAGGGTTTGGAATTCATTCATCAGTTAGCTTAAGATGGATGTGCGTCTGGAGTTTCTTATTTATCTCTGAGACTTATATTGAGCGTCTTGAAATTTTGACTGAATTAATCTGATAGCTAGTAAAACCAAGCAAGTTTGTGCAAACACTTTTATGTTCTCTTTCCCTCCCTCAAATATAGCTCATAATCTTATGGGTGTCTGTGTGCATCGAGCTGTTGATGAGACCTTTAAACATAGGTGACATAGAATGTTTGACCTTATAACTTGTTAGCATGTTTTTGAAGAATTTTAACTTATTATTTACTATGGTTTTCTGTCATAGGATGATGCCCTGTGTAATAAGAGAAAACGGAGTGCTCCTTCTGAACAGAGCAAAGCAAGGAAAAAGGTTTATGTTTGTTCATTTATTTTCTTTGGTTTTTGAATAGGTATTTTGCAGTATCTTTGTTCTACAGTTCATAGACATGGGAACTCCTTTTGCGTCTCATCTGTACTATACTTCACCTTTCAACCAAAGATTTAATAGTATTGATCATTGCTTCTGATGTGTACAAAGTTGACTTATCAAATTGACCTTTTTTCTGCAGGAAAAGAAACGAAAGAAGCGAGCGGAGGCCAATCGAAAACTTGGCGTTAAAAGGCTGAAATTGCGCCCTGTGTTGAATAATCCAAAACCGGTACAATATTGCCGCCATTATATCTTAGGAAGATGCCAAAAGGTAAGTAATTGCGTCTTATCCATGCATTATAAGTAGTCTTATTTTTGTAATTGTGAAGTCAGAAATTGTTCATCCCGCATTAAAGCGTCCATATACTTAACCAGCAGAATGTTCCGATGTTCTATTTTGCTGTGATTTAGTTGATAAACTGCTATGCTGTTGCCTATGTGAAAATTGTTATCTGAAATTCTTGATCTTTATGATTTGGTGGTACTACTTTCTGGGCCATGTTTCTTTCTTTCATATTGACATACATTAAATGCATATCTGATGGCCCTCCATTAATGAATTTTTAATACTTATCTCAAGTTTGGGATGAATCAATTTAACAGTCACAGAAGTCAAGCTACTCCTTTCAATCTTCTTTACCTTCTTTACGTTTATCCCAAATGAAACAATGAAATTAGCCCTTCCCAGCTGTTTCCCTGTCTTATTATCTATCATATAGATCTGGAGACTCCCAAGTAGCTGACGTTGAGCCTCATCTTTAGTTAAGAAGGGGCTTTTTTGGGGAAAAAACCTAGAAAGTCATCGAATTTTCTTAAGTTATTCAGTAAACTTAACTCTGATTTTGTTTAATTTCGTCGTTTAACTTGTAATGTGGTAATAATAAATCCAAATAGTTCATCCTTGTGGTAAATGCTGACCAAAATATATTGAAAAGGTTAAAGAGCTGTGACTGCCAGGTGTATGTGTAGGAACATATCCTAAACCGGTGGTTGGGAACTAATTTTGACCTTCCACAGATGCAATGCATGGTTAGTTTGGATAAAAGTTAAGGTCAGATTGAAAAAAAATAAAGTTGAGGGCTTAATAGAATTCTCTTATAAAAGTTACCTAGTTGAAATCCTTCTGCTTTTACATTGCAAAAAATGTCATCATAAGTTGGAGTTTATGCCCTTATTTGGTTTTTTAGGTAAGGTGGTCACTTTCTTTTCTTTTCTGATTTTGATAGGGTGAAGAGTGCAATTTTTCACATGACACGACGCCTGTGACGAAATCCAAGGTATAGTGCTTCCTTTTCTTTTGTTAGACAAGATATAATCTGTTACTTGTTGCCTTTCTAGTTTCTAATTCTAGTTTGATGATCTTTCCTCAACTGTTCTTGAAATTTGTTGCTGCAGCCATGTTGTTATTTTGCACGTAATTCATGCATGAAAGGAGATGATTGCCCATTTGATCATCAACTCTCCAAGTACCCCTGTGCTGCTTTTGTGTCAAAAGGTCATTGCAGCAGGGGTGCAGGTTGTATGTTTTCGCACAAGGTAACTTCTTTTCTTGAAAAAATATGTTCTTTATTCAGCCAATTTATAGATGCTATGTAGTACCAATGGTTGTTGAGTTCTTTATCTAATTATTGACTATTATCCTTTCAGATGCCTCCAAAAGAAGAGTTACATTCTGCTTCAAATGTTGGCTCGACTGACCTTAGGCCTTTGCCATTGACAGGCACTTCAAATTCAAAGATGCACCTCGATATTAGTGCCAATTCACATCAGGTTCCTAAAGCCTTACCTCATTCTGGAGGAGTCACTTCCCATAAAAAGTCAGGACGGGGTGGGGAAAAGACTGTAGTAAATCTGCCTGCATTTGCGCCCAAAGGCATCAGCTTTCTATCTACTGGCTCCAGTCATCAGAATTCAAGTAATTTATCTGAGGGAAAAAATGTGGGTGTTAAAGTTGGGAATCACGTAGATCAAAGCACACATGTTCCTAGTGTGGGTGATCAGAAAGAAAAAAGTCCATCAGGTTCAGTTCAAATATCGAACCAGATTGCAGAAGGAACTCCTCAAGCTGTGGCAATCAGAGGGGTAAATTTTCTTTCGTTTGGCAGATCTCCGGTGGGGTATTCTTCTGTTGGAAAAATTTCTAGCTTGACTGCCAATCAGGGTGGTGATGCTCTCAAGTTATTAAACAGTTCGTTAATGCACAATCAACTTAGTTCTTCTCGGAGTATGGACAGCAGCATCCAGGCAAGCAAAGTGCCAGTAAAAAGTGTGTCAGATACCAGATCTCCATTGTCAGTGTTGCAGAAAACTGAACTTTCAGGGGCATTGTTTAAAGCGAAGACTGCATTACTTGGTGAATCTTCCGCAGATAGCTCTTCTAGATGTAATAAACAAACTAGCTCGGTTTCCAGTGTCCATGTATCCGTTCAAGAAAGTAGCGGTACATCTGATAAGCATCAAAATGGAGCTGCAAAACCTGGACAGCTGCAGAGATTGCCGCTTAGCTCTGATCAGGCTTCAGGTAGCATGTTGCACACAAGCACACCAAACTCAGCCCAAAAGGCTCTTCTCTCAACACTAGCATTTGCGAAAAAGATGGAGTCTGAAATGAAGATAGATAAGCCGAATGTTGTTGATCTTGTTGACAACTCGGGGGTCAAGAAGGGAGTTGGTAGCAGTAGTTCTGGCGGTTCCCTGAATGGTTCAGCAATGGCTTCAAAGATCTTGGATTTCTTGTCTGGTAATTAAACTTCCTGCAGCTAAACCAAAGGTTTCTTCAACTCACAGTTGATATAATATTGTTGTTTATTGATAATTTTTTTTTTAGCATATCTCAATTCAACTGAGCAGATACAGAGTAAATGACCTTGAAGTCCTTAGGCACTTTTTAAAGTACACAAATCAGTTTCTTAATTATATAACGCCAGGTGTCTCTACTTAACTTTTAAACATCAATTCATCTCTCCACTACATGTTTATCACACTCTCAAATACCAGACGTTTCATATCTCAACAGTTTCATCTTTTGTCAACATTTAGAATAAAGCAAAGAAGAAGCATAAAGATATAAATAAATAAAGGCAATACGAGCTATAAGTATGTAATTATTAATTTTTTGTTTTTGAAGTGGAACAAAGAATGATTATACCACAGGACAATTAAATATATTTTAGTATATTTTAGTATAAAAGATACAAATATGAAACATTTAAAAATGGCGTAATCTATTTATTTATATTTAATAATTAAAACTTTAACTTGATAAAATTTATTAATTAAATACTGCTAATTGTGTTAATAATAATAACAAAAATTAAGAATAAGTTATATTCGAATTAAAAGTTAAACTATTAAGAAAAAATATTTAAGATTTAAATAGTTTAATCGGTAAAAGATTATTATTAAACTGACTAATGATTAAATAAAATTGAAAATTTTGAAATGTTTGTCAAAAATTTAAAATTTAATAAAAATACTGTTTAATTTATTTATTTATAAAAAATAATTAATTTAAAAAGTTAAGCGATTAATTATTAAATTAATCAAATTTAATAATTAAAATTATTCAAATAATTCGAATTAAAAATTTAAAAAATATTCAATTCAAATCGGTTTATTATTAAATCACCCTTATGCTTGAAAATTAAAATTTACTCGCTAATAAATGAATAAAATAAATGCTCAATTTATTGCAAAAAAAAAGGGAAATTGACGTTCACTGTCTTTGCTACACGCGCGCGTATAGACACGCCCACAGAGACACTTACAGAGGAACAGTGACATCAGTTGGGGAGTTGGGAAATTAAAAGCAAAAATTGGGTGAAATTAGAAAAGAAGTGTTGTTTTAGAGTGAGAGTGTGTTTGAGGGAGGTAGAGAGATAAAGTAGAAATGTCAATACCTAGAAGACCAGGAGAGACCCAACTTTTTTTCATTTCACCTTTGGTTTCCCAATCTTTGATTGGATTCACCTATGTAATTAACTAACACTAGAATAGTTTTTTTGTTCTTAGTGGGAGCTACGAAATTCTGATATTTAGACTAGGAAGATCTTCAATTTGGCTCTGTGGCTTTCCCCGTCTCCGTACGAGTTTTTTGGATTTGTCGGTGCGGTTGTTGCGGTGGTGTATAGTGTTGCTTTGTTTGATTTTTCAATTTTAGCGGCATTGAACTTTAGAAGTTTGGAAATTGTTACTTTTCAATTAGGGTTTTTTTTAGTCGTATCTTGAGTTTCGATTATTTTCTGTGGATTTGGGATTTGATATGGAACCCCGTGTTGGCAATAAGTTTCGGCTTGGTCGAAAGATCGGCAGCGGGTCGTTTGGCGAGATCTATCTGGGTTTGTGAATTAGCTTCGAGATACTGTGTTAGTTTTTTTTCTCTTTCCTTTTGGTTTTTGCCCTAAAGTTGCTTGCTTGGCGTGATTGAATTATAGGTACTAATATCCAGACTAATGAAGAAGTCGCTATTAAGCTTGTGAGTAGTCTCTTTCATTTGTTAGTGTACTTCTATTATTATTTTTCATTTTCTTTGCCGTTTTCTTCTATTTCTGTATTGCCAACGTTTAATATCAGCCACTGGATGGTTTTGGCTATATATGAATTTACTGCCCAACTGTAAGATTGGCATAACACCGTTGAAAGTAGAAAAATGATGGTTGTCAGGTGCTCTTAGCTTCTCCTAGCAAGTAGTATAATATAAACATGGTTGAACTTTGAAGGCTTGAAGCTGCTTTGACAAAAATTTGTCCTGGTTAGTTGAAAAAAATAAACTGAGGGGAGAAGTGAAGTGTTTTACAATGATCCAGAGGATTTAACTGCTAGTATTTTTGCATAGTCCAAATCACAGAATCTCTGGAGCGTGCCAATCGGTTTAGTTGTCCTGCCCATGTATAGGTTAAGGTTAGAAGTGCCTGCAGCTGAAGAAGACTTTCTGTCGTTTCCCTAACTTATAGTTGCTTTCAAATATTCTTTTGCTAGTAACTGGACAAGGATCTATCCCAGGTTGGCTGTGTAATTACTGGCTTATGGGAAATCCATCTAATATGAAGCAATCTTCAGGGATTGTTCTAACAAGTTATCCCTTTGTTGAATGGGGAAGAAATTATTAGAACGGTTGGGGGGCAGACAACTTATAGCAGTTTTTTTAATTATTGAGTGTAGAAACAGATGTTCTCTAACATGATTAGTTGATCAATCAAACTTAGTTTTCTGGCAACCAGTCTGCAGCTCTTTTTGAACAGGGTAAATGCATAGGTCTTGGTAAACTGGCCACATTCCAGGCTTCCTAGCTGTTTATTTGGCACCCGCTAGATAATGTACTCTGGTGAAGTATGTGGACAAATGAATTTGGTAAAAAATTGATGTCAACTGCAATTAAGAAGAGAATGTGCTTAATTTGATGTTTTCACCTTTTTTTGCTATCCCATCAAATTCCTCTTGATGAGTACTCGGTCTTAATTTTACGGGGCTTATCTTGCTCATAATTCTGTTCTCAGGGTGTTGACTGTTGACTTACATTTTCTTTAATGTTCAGGAAAGTGTGAAGACAAAGCACCCACAATTGCTGTATGAGTCGAAGTTGTATAGAATCCTTCAGGGAGGAAGTAATGAGATCTTTAGTTGATTACAATTTGCCCTTTTCCCATTTTGAGCAAATAATCACATTGCATGAACTCTTTGACCCAGTTTGCATTTGAGTTTTTTGAGACTCTTACCATTTTTCTGGTTCTAACAGCTGGAATCCCAAATGTGAGATGGTTTGGTGTTGAAGGAGACTATAATGTCCTTGTGATGGATTTGCTAGGACCAAGTCTTGAAGATCTTTTTAACTTTTGCAGTCGGAAACTATCTTTGAAGTCAGTCCTTATGCTTGCTGATCAAATGGTTGGTTTGCTGTAATTTTTATATTTCCTTTATGACTTTTGAAAACTGTCAATTTATGTTGTTTGTTAATTGTCTTTTTAGATCAATCGAGTTGAATATGTTCATTCAAAATCATTTTTACATCGAGATATCAAGCCAGACAATTTTCTTATGGGCTTGGGGAGGCGTGCAAATCAGGTGTTGTTCTGTTACAAATGTTTGTTTTTATTACTTATTACCCTCATTTGAGATTTATGTCAATGTAATAGTTATGGGTTACTTGCACGTAGGTATACTGCATTGATTTTGGACTGGCAAAGAAATACAGAGATAGTTCAACCCATCAGCATATTCCATACAGGTTGGAGATTGTTGTTCACATGAATTTGAACTAAGTTTCTAGTATTTGTACTCTAGTTGGGAGTTGTAATATCTTAAAAAAATGTTTTGCATTGTATTCTTGAGCGTGATATATTTGCTCATTCTCTTAGAAGTGGTGCCAATGTTGCTGGCTTGCACTATGGTGGTGCCTATGTTGCTGCATTGCACTGGCATAATGGTCCAGAGATTGTGTTTTTACTGCTCTGCATCACAATGATGCAAATACTTGCAAAAGATATTGATATAATATTTTAATTTATTCTTTTAACTTGTATTTATCAATAGCTTATTCTTATTGCAGGGAGAACAAAAATTTGACTGGAACTGCTAGATATGCAAGCACGAACACTCATTTGGGTATTGGTATGTGCTTTTATCTGAGTAGTTGACCATTTTCATCAATATATTGGTCCTATTGCTGAGCTTTGTTTGTTGATTTCAAATATTTAACTTTCACTTTACTGATGTGTTGGATTATGTAGAGCAAAGCAGGAGGGATGATCTAGAGTCTCTTGGTTATGTTCTTATGTATTTCTTAAGAGGAAGGTGAGTTTAATTTCACAAAGATCCTGCCTTCTTTTCTTTGATACTGTTTGGTTATTGGGCTTCCTTCTTCTGTAGCCTTCCTTGGCAGGGACTAAAGGCAGGAACTAAAAAACAGAAATATGAAAAGATTAGTGAAAAGAAAGTTTCCACCACAATAGAGGTAATATGTTTGCAGTTATTAAGTTTTAATTTTGCAAATGGTGTTTGTGATTGCCAAAAAGATGAATAGATAGTGCTTATTCTAGGCTTTATGCCGAGCTTATCCCACTGAGTTCGCATCATACTTTCATTACTGCCGGTCACTAAGATTTGATGATAAGCCAGATTATGCTTACCTGAAAAGAATATTCCGTGACCTCTTTATTCGTGAAGGTATGCTTCTTGTAGTGGTTGAATGAATTTAGATTGAAATCACCTCATCTCTGTTTCAATTTTGTAGGTGAAGTGCATGACGTTGGCATTTAGTTTTCTGAGTCTTATCTCTTGATGGTCGTACAGGTTTCCAGTTTGATTATGTGTTTGACTGGACTATACTGAAGTATCAGCAATCCCAACTTGCTAATCCTCCAGCTCGAGCTCTTGTACGTTCCATTTTGAAGCTGGAAGAACTTTTCCATGTGAATTTAGTGTGTAATTTTATTGTATATTGACATGATGAACATTTAATGGGTTCTTGATTTAGGGCCCTGTAGTTGGTACCAGTTCTGGAATGCCCCCTGTCATCACCAGTACAGACAGACAAACAGGTTTATAGTACCACTTTTATTTCTTTCTAGGATTGGTGAATATTTGTTTGTGTAGGATTGTTTTCATTTACGTGTAAATTCTTGTTTAAACTGGCAGTCCTGGTCAAGAGCTTCTCTATTCTTTCTTTGGTTGCCTCTAGAATGTCTTCATAGGTTTTGTCACTTGGATTTTTTTCTCCAGTTTGAATTTGGCTGTGTGTGTAATGGCTGTGACATTGTGGTTTATTTTACGTCGATGGAAGAAGTTAATTATTGAATCTCATTAATCTAAATACGTTGTTCACGTTGGATGTTCAAGCTGAGGGCTTATGATTATTATGATTTCTGGTTTCACCCCTAGGGGAAGGTGTTACTCGTTACAAACTATTGAGGTTGTGCTAATTGTTTCTCTTTGTTGCAGGTGGAGAAGAAGGACGAACTGCTACTGATCCATCTCGTAGGAGGCTGTCAGGGCAACTCCTAAATACTGCTAGTTATGCAAAGCAGAAGAGTCCAGCTGTAAACGATCCTACAGCTTCAAAGGATGCTATGGTAAAAAGAAGGAAAATTGGATTTTCACCCCTTGTGGCTCCCAATTTTGTGCAACACAAGTGATTTGAGATTAATGGAAGATGTGGTTTTTCATTTTGCCTCTATAAGAATTAATATTTAAGTTGTTATTTGCTGGCAGGCCTCAACTTATTCCTACTTCTTTGGGATCTGTGAATATTGTAATTGAATTCTGATCATGTTATGGAGGTTTTAATATCTACACCTCCGTTGCTGAATGTTTGATCATTATAAACTTTTCTTCCTTATCATTTTGTATAATTCTCAATTTGTTTGGTATCTCTTTGAAGCATTGTAATGCTATTCAGAAACTGCTCTTTTGAATTTCATGCTTTTTCCTCCTTCCGAACCCAAAGCTTGGCAGTTTAGTTTCCTCCAATTGGTTTCAGATCTAATTATTTTTTGTTTGGGCAATGCAGTTACCAAGCTCCAATTTTCTGGGGCGTCCAAGTGGATCTGCAAGGCAAGCTGCTGCTGTTTCTAGCAGCCGTGATGCATTTGCTGGAACTGAGTCAGATTCCCAACACGCTCGGATAACTGAGACAAGTGCAGGGACCATGCAGAAGATATCAACCGAGCAAAGAAGTCCTCCTCTTGGATCTTCAGATCATAGGCGCTCGTCATCAGCTAGAAATATTTCATACATGAAGGCATATGAATCCAACATCAAGGGCATTGAGAACCTGAACTTTGACACTGATGAGAAGCTTCATTACTAGGTTGCTCAGCACTTTGAATTGTTCGTGAATTTGCCAGTATACAGATGGTGGTGAGTTCTGAAGTTATTGATTGCCAAGTAGTTCTTGTTCAATCTTGGGCGGCAAGGCATTAGCTAATCATACATGAAACAGCTCGCAGAAACTGAATTGAATTGAAGATGTTGAGAAATTTAGGCTGGACGTGTTAATGTTATTTTACGGTTCTTGGCATGGTTGAAATTGTAAGTGCTGTCCTCTGCTCAAAGCTTTCAATTTGTATGTTCACGACTTCTTGACACCTATAGCTTGGCCAGTCTATACTAAACCCCGCGAGATTTCCAGTTATGTTAGGCACCACGAGCATGTGATTCAATGTGTGTTTTAGGACTGCCATGTTTGGTTGTAACGTACTGGAATTTAACCTACTTTTCGATTATTTTCATGTCTTTCAAGTGGTTTTAGTATATCAGATTATCATTTCACGTATTTAGGGTGATTCTAATGGATGGCCTCTTTGTTGCTTAATGTCATGTTTTGGTTTTATATGTCTCCGATCACTTCAATTTTTCATAAAGTTACGTATTCACATTTCCATAATTTGTAGGGCCAGTTTTTTTTTTTCTTTTGTACCTGATAAAAGCTAAATAAAAACAAAAGCAATGCGATGTGTTATTAAATATGCTGAACTAATCTTGCATGTCAACTTATATAGACAAAATCTCTTTCAGCTTGACTCTGGGTATATGGATTTATATGTTTGAAGGAAGGTAAAACCTTATCAAATTGACAATGCTTAACAGTCAGCTAAATGGAAGCACCAGTCATACAACAGCAAGCTGAACCATAACTGGTTCAATTCAATATAGCTATCTTCAGCTCAACAGAAATATGTTCGACAGACATAAAAGCACATAATAAGTAGGTGTAAATCATGGAAAGTAGCTTCAGACAAGTACGTCATCCATAAATCACCTACGCGAGTTGAGAATAACTGAATTGGAAGTTAGAATCGTGTGTTCTTGTTTACCAGAACTGAAACAAATGGAAACCTTTTCGAAATGAGCCTAGAATCGTGTGTTCTTGTTTACCAGTACTGAAACAAATGGAAACCTTTTCGAAATGAGCCTCTGCAGTTCCTCCGAGGAATCAAAAGTTTCTAAATTTGAGCAGTTTCTTTGTACCAAACTTCATCCATAACATGGAGGAATGATTATTTAAGGATGTGCAGTGGAATTCCACACAAGCAGCAGATATGAAAGGAAGGAGCTATCAGGTCATGTCAATGTTGACAGCCACATTGCAGAAAGGAAATGGGAAACTGTTGAAAGAGAGAGGATGACTATAAGACTAAAGACATCTTTTAACTGAAAAACACTGCCTGAGTTGTTCCGACACAAGTACTCCCAATTCGTTAGTCCTAAACTGCAGTAACAAGTGCAAGACAAAAACACTAATTATCATACAAGTTCCAGTGATTTCTAATCAATCATATACTTGAAAAGAGGAAGGGAAAAAAAAAAAAAAAAGAGCAAGCAGCAAAACAATACACAAGACTGGAACTTTTAAAAAAATAGCAAAAGAAAACAACAATATATAAATCCAGAGGTAGTCTAAAATTGTTCAAATCACCACCAGCCATAAACAGCTCTAGAGCACCTGTCCTTGAGCCACCTAAAACTCTTCTTAAAAGACCCTTTAACTTTGCCTTCAACGGTATAAATCTTATAACTAGCAACCCTCCTTTTCCTCTGCAACTCTGGATCCTTGAAACTCCAGCTTTTTGAAACAGACCCATTTGCAGACTTGCCCTTTTTGAACTTCACCTCCTTGTTTCCCATCTGGGTTTGTGTTGAGGGGGACCCGTAGATGCTAGAGCAATTTAAGTTCAT
>JANSVB020000164.1:1319060-1333845 GCA_025504935.2 Erythroxylum haughtii | reverse complement strand
TGAAAATTTTGGAGTTTCAAGAAGGGTTTTGAGTTGATTTCAAGGAAAGATGCTAAATTAATCTCCCAAATTTGTTGAACAGACAAAATAATTCACTAGCATTGAAAGACAACTGCAGAATTGATGATGAACTTGTGATGGAAGACATGACTGGAGCAAATAAATCACGAACATGTCATATATATCAGCGCCACAAAATGTAAAATTTTCAGAATTTTTGTTCTCCTCTTGTATGCATTTCCATGGATCAAAACATACCTCAAGATCACAAAAATTGGGTACAAAATTGCTGCTGTCGTGATGAATATATGAAGCAAAACAACAATCTGCAATATAAACTCATAGTTAAAACTGAATAGCTTCAGTAATACCAAGTCATGTATATTCCTGTATAGAGCAACATACTAAACAGACTTGAAGACTTACAGGTTCAGCTATACATTTTCTATATGCCAACTTTTCAACTAGATATGCAGTCAGAGGGAATATTGGCAGAGTAAGGCTGCAATAAAAGCGCACCGGAAGCTTTTAGTTAAATATGAACTAAAATGAAACAAGATATGTGCATTGCCACATGAACATTACCAGCACATAAAGAGGGGCCAATCACGTAATGACCGTGAGCTAAACCAAAATCCAGTCTTAATTAACCAACCATACTGCAAAAGACCAACAAAATGATAAGCCCTTCAACACCACAAATTCTAAATTCTTGAATCATTCATAAGGATGTTCCCAATCAACCAATAACAGTGACTGGATATACAAACCTTCATTAAATTTTCAATGATAAGCCTGCTGTTTACAGCTACAAGGACCACTATACAGAGGTTGAAGAGGCCTGCGTGACTCTGCTAAAAGGAATGTGAAAAAAAACTAATTAAAAATCATATAAAATGTGACAAAACGGCACTTGTCGAACGTCACTGTCACTGGCTGTTAACTCGCCATCCTATAACTAAATAAAATTCATTTCCTTTTTGCACCTACCTATTTGATAACCAATTCTCCAAAACAAACTTAATAATCAACCAAATGCATCGAAATTCAACCCAAAACCAACGAGTTCGTGAATCACCCATAAATCAAAAAGCATAATGCTTCTGAAAAATACGTGACTAACAGAATTAAGCAAACAATGAGTTCCAAGCACAAGTAACTGACATACAAAGTCTCTACCTGCTTAAATATAGCGACGGAGCTTAACGGACTTTCTTTGATGTTGCGATGAGCCGGCATCGTCGGTCGGTACAGAAATTTCATGTCCGTTTCACTGCGATTCTCACTCTTATCCGCGTCACCTCCTCCGCGTTCTTTTCCCGTAACACTGAGACCGTCAGTATGCACCGCCGCAGTCGGATTCATCACATCCTCGCCGGATGAACTACCGGACTCGGAATTGTCCGCTTCGGCAATCGAATCGTTCACGTCTCTGACGGCGCTCGGCCTCCGACGAAGCGAGCGATTCAGTTCTGACGACGATGAGTCGGCCAGAAGAGCATCTCCGGAATCGGCCGTGGCAGAACCACCCTCCGGCGTCTCTAGAATCGCCATTGGAGTAACAGAATCGGTTAGAACCCAAGCAACAACTGATAAACTCTTCCGAGAGGCAGCTTCTAGAAAATACTTAATCTACAGAAAACGCGTAAAAGAGCATGCGATTTTAGCTCGTATGTATAAGAGGTAAGAGAGAGAGAGAGTGCGGTTGCTCGTCGTCATGCAAAAAAGGAAGTTACAGAAGAGGGAGAATTGATAAGAGTTAAAAAGGATCTCAGTAGCAGACAAATGAGAATATAAAAGGGGTTTACGAGCATAAGCAAAAGCAATACGGTGGTGAAGCGTTCGAAACGCGGTCAAGACTCTAAAAGGTTGGCTGTTTTAGACTTTCCACTTCCTTCTAGCTAAAGAGGAATGGTAATTTCGGTCAAATAAGAGTTAATTAAATTTTAAGATTTTAAGATATTAATTTAAATAGTTTAATTTTTCAAATAATATAATTTAAATTTAAATATCTAAACATATAATTTTGATTTGGATCTTTAAAAATTTTAAATTTTAAATAATATTATTTTAATCAATTACATAATAATAAAAACATTTATATTATAATTTGCATAATTTACCAAACATGCATTTTGAATTTCAATATTTACAATATAATACAACTTAAATTTTAAAATTTTGAAGTGATTAAATTAAATTTTAACATTTTCAAAACTTTTATAATAGATTTCAAATGAACAAAAAATTTAATGAAATTAATTTTTAAGATATTATTTATATATTTTTAAATAAAAAATAATTGATTGTTATAAAATTAATTTTTTAAAAATTAATTAAAAAGTAAGTCTCAATATCACGGCCACATGTCGAAACAACTCACTATTATACATTCTTTATAGTAAGATCTATTAGTATACGTCTCAAATAATGATTCCACTTGTATGACAATGAGATCAACTTTTATTTAAATAAAATTAAATTAATATCATGTAAACATCTAGGTGATATTTAATTGCTGAGAAAACTCTTTAAAAATTTTCATCTATTTAATCTTTTTTAATATTTTGAAAATATTGAGGTTCAATTTCAACAATTTCTAAATGTTAATATTTGTTTTATATTTTGTTATAAATGCTAAGGTTGAAAGTACACTATGATCCCAAGCGAATTTAAACAAACCTTATTACTAACAGGGATATCAATTTTGACACCACCCGCTCCAATTTTAACCTTGGTTGACCAGGCCATAAGAAGGTGACAAGCTAAAATAGTTTAGCCCAGTTGGGACATGAGTCTGTCCAGCCTTGCCCGTGATCCGATTGGAACAATAAAAATGGCATCAATTTGTGATTTAAAAAAAAGTGAGAATGGGTAGCCCTGTCAGCTCGTGGCGTTCTACAGGTCACCTAACTCCTGGCTCGATCCGATCTATTGACATCTCTAATTAGTAATAAGTAATCCAACTAATTGGATGATTTGGGTATTCTTATTTTGTTACCAAATTACAGTTTAACATGTTATAATTATATGTTTTAAGTTTTTAATAAGTTATACTCAAATAATTAATTTAATTTATTAACATTTTTTATGTAAAAATTTTAAAAATTATTTGAAAAGTCTTCCGATTAGACGTCTTTTTCAATTGAATAATTTATACAGCCTATTTATTTATTCGTTAAAATTCACAACTAAAGTAATATTTACTTCATATCTGTTTTTATTTAATGAGACAAATTTGGGTAAGTTGACTTTGGATTTAACAAAGCAATTTCGGTTCGGATGGCTTAAGTCGTAAGCATCCACATTCAAACCACCTCAAGATAATTCTTCACATATGAGTATGACCAATGGCCACTGCTTTAATTCTTTCAGTTCTACTCCAACTCTTCTTCCTTATTCTCTACAAAACGTTTCCTTCAATCAAACAGTGTCTTGCTTTTCATTCACTTTGAAGTATATCTAAGTTAGGCCAAGTCCGGCCTGACTGCCCAATTCAAACAAAAGAACGTCGTTTAATCTTCAAGCCGAATCCAATTGAATTGTTTAGTCAAAAAAGTTGCGTGAGATTGCAGGATGAATCATTTTCATGCAATAGTTTAAAATTTGAAGTCAGAGTTTTACCTCCTGTAAATGACTTATCTGATTTAAATAAAAATTAATTTGAATATAAATAATTTAAAAGTACCTTCTCATAATTAAAACTCTCCTAGAACACCTCGTGGGTAAAAAAAAAAGTCAAATTAAGTCCGAACAGACCAGTCCAATATCATCCCAAGAAATAAACTGTAAATGGCTTTTTTATTTTTATTTTTTATTTCTAATTTTATTTTCAGAACCCCTTTTGTATGATCTCTTATCTCCGCATACTTTATCCACACATACATATAAATAGTTTGACTTAGCATCTCCTCCAATCTCGATTTTTTTTTCAAGTAAAAGACCTGTTTGTTAAATTTAATTTTGGGTTTTAATTTATTTCAATTTTCAAAAATGATTAAGATCATAAAAAGGAAATTTTATTTTTGTTTATATTTTCTAAATAATTTGAGTACTACCAACTAAATATATATTATTTAATATATTTAATATATTAACTATTAATAAAAACTACGAACAATTTAATTTAATATTATATATTTAATTAACTAAAATTAAGTATTAATATAAATAATGAATAATTTAGTTTATTTAATATGTAATTAAAGTTTTGTAATTAAATTAAATTAAATTAAATTCATAATTATTAATAAATATAATGCAATTTGAAATATTTTCAAAATATATAAATTTCAAATAAAAATTATTTAAATAATTAAAATAAATATTAATTCATATATAAATCTAATTTTTAAATTAAAATAAATATTAATTCATAAATAAATTTAGTTTAAAACTATCATATTAATAAAATAAAATACTTTTATCAATAAATATTATATAAGAAATTGAAATAAATTTATTTAATTAAAGATAATTTATCTTTAAATTTTATCTAATATATAATTATTATCATTGTAAAAAATATAACTATAATAACATTAACAACTAAGTAAAATTTTGATTTTATTTAGAAAAAAACAAAAAATTAAAACTTTTTTAAAAAGTAAAACCTCCCGAGAGCTTAAAAATAGCACAAAAATCACAAGAACAGATCCAAATCCTCTATTCTAATTAACCAGTTGTTAACTTATTCTATTAAATCTCCTTTACATATTTATAAAAAGCCTTAAATTTGACTAAAACAAAATTTGAATACCATTTTTGGAAGGTGACAAAAATCATTTATTGCCAAGTCTTCTCTTCCATAGACGTCAATAATATTAAGATTAGCCGCCAGACACATCCAAGTAATTTCGTGAATCTGCAAGGCCATGGTATCCTAAACAACCCAAATATAAGAACGATAAATATAGAATCCCCAGTTACAACAAAATTTGCAGTATTCCATCAAAAGACCATATGTGGCATCAAGGGACATGGTTCATACTCAAAACGGCAAGCTTTTTACTACACCTATGAAACAAGACGTTAAATAAGAGAGGGTGGGATATATAACAAGGGAACGACATATAACACTTACCAAACATATTCCATCTTTCTACAAATAATGGGAAACAAAATTTGTTTACAGGAGGTCGGCAACGTTCGATGGCAGCTCTTCAATTACCACATTGTAGAACTTCTGAATGTCAAACAGCATCCTTTCATCATCATTTGTCACAAAGTTGATTGCAACACCTTTCCTTCCGAAACGTCCACCTCGTCCAATACGATGTAGATAGTTCTCTGGCTGGGTAGGGAGATCATAATTAATGACAAGCGAAACTTGCTGGACGTCAATGCCACGGGCCAAGAGATCAGTCGTAATTAGCACGCGAGATGACCCAGACCGAAATTCACGCATGATGATGTCTCTTGTATTCTGGTCCATATCACCATGAGTGGCAGAGACTGTGTGGTCTCGGCTCCGCATCTTATCTGTCAACCAGTCAACCTTGCGCCTAGTGTTAACAAAAATAACACTCTGAGTAATGGCTAATGTTTCATAAAGGTCACAGAGTGTTTCGAGCTTCCACTCCTCTTTCTCAACATTGACATAAAACTGTTTTATGCCTTCTAAAGTCAGCTCCTCACGCTTCACAAGAATTCTAACAGGTTTGTTCATAAACTTCCTCGTTATCTCGAGAGCTTCAGGAGGCATAGTAGCAGAGAAAACACCGACTTGAATTTTTGTTGGCAAAAGTTGGAAAATATCGTAGATCTGCAAGCAAGTGGAGGTTAAAAGCAATAGTAAAACAGTCGACAAAAACCTTGACCGAAAGCAGCAGATAAAGTGATTATGCACCTAAAAATTCGATTACAGAAAAACCAACGAAGGTAGACATTTCATATTCTAATATTTCCCCAATTTCAAAACCTATTTTCTATTTGTTAGGGAATCTAATTCACAGTACTTCCATGAACAAATGGATATGAACTTGCAAGCATAGATCATATGAATAGCTAAAACAAAAATAAATGGATGACCTGATCCTTGAAACCACGAGAAAGCATTTCATCTGCCTCATCGAGTACAAACATTTTGATGTTATCAGCGCGAAGCGACTGTCTTCGCAGCATGTCAAACACACGTCCCGGAGTACCAACAACAACATGCACTCCACTAGTCAAAATGCGTTGATCTTCACGAACACTGGTCCCACCAACACAAGCATGCACCCTAACACCAAGGTAATCTCCAAGGGCTCGCATAACTTTCTCAATCTGTTGAGCAAGCTCCCTAGTGGGTGCCAGGACCAAGGCCTGGCATTCCAACAATCCATACTCAAGCTGCTGCAGAATACCAGAACAGAAAGTTGCAGTCTTTCCAGTCCCAGATTGCGCTTGTTGAATCACATCAAGTCCCTGGCAGAAAGGGACAATACCCCTCTGTTGAATTGCTGAAGGCTTTTCAAAACCTACAAAAAGATTAGTTCAAGTTCAATGATCTGATCATCCATTAAGAAGAGGAAACGGAGAGAAACAAAATTGTAAATACAAAATCCTTGATGCATAAAACCACAGAATTCATCCTTCCTCAATTGTTGTCATTTGCATGAATATGTAGCAAGTTGTCAACTCGATATCTCCAAATACAAAAAATACTTTGCTGCATAAAGCATAAGAATATGCAAATACAACATACAAATGATGGATCTACATCATAACATACGCAAGCAAATATAAGAGTATTATAAAGAAAGAACATAAAACCCAGTAGGGGATACCATATGCATAAATGCCCCTCAGAAGATTCTCTTGCAAACCCATTGAGTCAAAACTTTCATAAACCTCTTCATAAGGTGTAAAGAAATCTTGTGCATCAGCTGCAAGACTGCAGACATCAATATGAATCAGAAACAAATTAGAATGTCCATTTTAGGTATATTAGCACCCAAATATGACAACTAACATGTAGCTGATAAGTACATAAAAAGAAAGACAAATAACATGAACTAATAACAAGGGGGGAAATCACGTTTCCATTTTGGCATCATACTGCCGAGCATCGAAGTGTGATCCTTCTGGTATTATTCCTGCCATAACTGCAATAAAAACCAAAATTAACAAATAAGCCATGTTGGTAGACTACTGCTGCAAAAATTATAGCAAGTGGTCGTTGTTCTGCATCAACTAAGTACGAAAGATCTGCTGTAAACTCCACATCCTATAGGTTATCTACCAAGAAAACAATTGCCCGCAGTCGGGTAGAGTCCAACTCCCTAATCAAGGATCACCTTTTTCTTCACAAAAAAAAAAAGACAGAATTTTCCTGTATACATACTTGGAAAACTCGAATTCTAATTGATCGAGAATAATGAAACAGAAAAATAGGACAACACGTCCGCGTTTTTTGTTACAGACCTGACCTAGCTTTTCACGATAAACAAGACAAGCGATCACAAGATAATACTTGCAGCAAAGGGTCAAAAAACAATTTTAAAAAATCACAAAACGCGCTGAGAAACAAATCCAAACAAAATCAAACACAAAGCAATACTCAGCACCTAAATCAGTTAGCTTCCTTGAAATCAACCAGGAGAAAGGGCAAGGCAGACATATAAAAAACGTAGAAATCGGAAACCAACAAGAAAGGAAAGCAAATGTCAATTAGTAATAAAAATTGGAAGAGAGAACTAAATAATTTTTTTTTTAAAAAAACAAAGTTAGATGGACACAGTAGATGAGAGAAGTGAGAAAAAAAAAAAAAGACCTGAAGATGAAGAGAGTGTGATTTGCTGTAATTTGGGGAACTTAGGGTTCTCTGTTTTTCCCAAACTCCTCACGAGTCAAGGAAAGATTGTTCAGAAAGCACAAGCACCACAATCAGTGAGCTTTTCGTTGGAAAAAAGAAGCAAGGGATATCCTATTTATGCATGTTCAAACATGATTCGCTCTCATTGTTGTCCAATAACTCTACAAATCAAATCGAAATAGGATTTCAAGTCGGTGTATTTTGGGCTCTTGAAGGCCCATCTCTTTTATGTTTGTGTTGTTAAAGTTGCTTTTTCTTTTTTTGTTCTTTTTCCTATCCTAACTTTTGTGCAATCAATCAGGAAAATGACACTTGAAAGCTTGGAAATAACCTACCTATTAGCTATGCACTGACGACCTAATAAAGCGGAGGGAAAAATAATTTTATGTGGACGGTCGAAATTTATCATATCCAATTCAGCCTATTTTTATAATTCAAAATGAAATTGAATAATTCGGTTTCAAATAATCAACAACATTGCTAAAGCTTAAAGGGTGTATCCGACAGGAAAGTAATAGGCCGACCTAATACTTCTAGATAAAATGTTATTGTTTTATTTAAAATAGTCAAACTTTAAATTTGACTAAACCTATAAGCCTGCCATTTAAAGAGACTTTAACAAATAACAACAAAAGATTTAAAGAAGAGTTAATGCCTTAATGGATTATATATATATATTTATATATATATATATATATATCTTAATTTTTATTTTATTTCTTCTTTATCTTTTTTTTTTATTTAAGGGAAGCAAACATAACAATTACACAACTCGTATTGAAAAATAGATTCCTAACAAATCCTCTATCAGAATAAAGTGACATCCAATAAATGAGGTGGTAAAACATGTAACTCTTACGTCAAATTGACCGCCATAATTCCTTATCTTTTTTGAAACCAATCAAATTTTGAGTTTCGTGTGAGCTTTAAGAACCTTTTGGTTGAAATCGAACAGGCTCGAGTCTACTTCTACACAATCCATTACTATGCTTATTTGAAGATTCAAGCGTGTCTTCACGCTTAATCAACTCTCATTTTAAAAATTAAAATGAGTTGGGACTCTTTTATCCATATTCAAACCTTCAACTTAATCTATTTTTAAAGAACTAATCAGCACTTAGGCCATCCCTTCGAGGTCAAAATCGGGACCGTTGCGAGCAGATGACCAAGATAGATAAGAGAGGTAAACCAAAGATCCAGCTTAGGAATCATTAGAGCACAATTTGTTAACATAAGTATATTTATTATACACTCAAGCTATAATTCTTAATCAAAGACAAACTTGCAGTCTTATACACTGACGATTAGCAGTTTTCCTTAGCAGATCATACATTTATGCCTCTGGAGATTCTCAGCACTCTTTTCCAAATCCCGCAATCAAAATATGACGATGCCACCATCGGTGACCCGTGAACTCTAAGAAAACTTCCAGCAAACGACTTACCTACATGCATACTCTATTCAATTAACTCTTTAACCACATCTGCAGCAGAAAGTGCAATAGTGGCTTCCAAACTGGGAGATGATATCTACAAGGCCTCCATAGCCTCCAACTGCAGTCACCTGAAAACAGCGGAGGCCATTGATCAGACATCAGAAGCAGCGATAAGAAAAAGCTGCCAATGAAATTCCTAATGCCATGCTGAACGAAGATGCGTGTACCCAGATGTGAAGAAAGTACATTGTAATATACGAGTATAAAATTTAACATATTCCCCACTTTAACCATTTGCTAATGAAAATAGATTTGTTGACTATTAAATGCAAACCATGACATGACAAATATTCTGAGAAGGGAAGCCTTCCCGACCGAATTCATAGTAAGAGCTGTAGGAACATAACTGAAGATGACTCTAGAAACAACATACAGGTAAATAAAAAAGAAAGCTGGGTGCTTTTTGAACATTAAGCTCCAAAAATTGAAAGCAGCAGTTAACGAAAATAAAGTAAGGGAAAATACCCCTGATGGGTGTACAGAGACAGAAAACGCTGACTGAGGAGCACATGGTATTTGGGAGAGAATCGCTCCGCTTATATCAAAACGACTGAGTAGAGGTTCAGCTCCAACAGCTAAAATCTGAGACAATGACAAAATGATCACTAGGTCTGGATAAAAACAGAACATGATAATTTCTAATAGTTGCCGGTGTCTTGTCATTGGCATCAAACATGGAACTGCCAGATTGAAGTACTCAATGTACAAAGGCCCAAGGAGATCACCAGTACTCCTATGTCATATGTTGCCTAAGGTGAGATCTCCATAACCCAACACGTAAGCTAATCAATTTTGGTATAGAGTTATGATCTACATGTATGTTCCACCGAAAAATTTAAACTTTTAGGTTCAATAGCTACTTGAAATTATACAACCAATATTTATAACCTGTTCAATATTGGGCACTAAACCATTTGTAAAACATTGGCAAAAAGTAGTTCCGTATGAAAAATACGTCCTTTTTTCCTTTCAATGATAGTGGTACTTGAAATAAGGCCACATATGCACCTAAGTTAGAAACACATCAAATATTCTAAGATAAAAAGGAAAAACACTTACTTGATGATCATCAAATTTCACATCCTGTATTGATGCGCTGGTGGAAGTTCTTGAAACACATTCGGAAACAGGAATATTCCAAACAGATAAGGTTCTACCAGTGCTACAAGCCTAAAAATGAAATCGGATAAATAATGTTACATCATAAGCAAGCAAAACCAACATAGAACTTTTTTATCATGTTCACTCCTATCCAAAGTTAAATGAAATTATGTCTTCCAAGGCATGAACTCTCACCAACCAGCTCTCACTTGCATCAAGGGCAATGCAGCTAACACACGACGAGAATCCTTTCAACTTCTTGTCCTTCCCAGGATTAATTACTTGTAAACACTTTCCAGTTTTGCAATCTAAGGAAAAGGTAAACAAATAAATGGCAAATGCAAAGGCAACGTCCCATAACTATAAGGGTGAATATCACCAGCAGAAGTTTGAACTAACTCTGTTCATCCATCACTATACTTAGATTGAGTACTGACTCAAATGGCATCATGGTAGCAGTTATATAAATGTGAAAGGTAATTAAAATAAGGGGAATATTGTTCAACTCTTTAAATCAGGATTATGGATAAATCATTATTACATCATGGCTTGATATAAGTCGACTATTTTCAAGCTAAATGACACAAAGATAACAGAGAAAAGTTTTTTTTCCAAAAAAAAGTCCTTAAAAGATCATCAGCAATTTCTGTCCATGTTCTCTCCTGGCCACCCCAGAACCTTAGAAGATAGAAATAATTAGGAAAGCCTTAAAGTTGCATGTTAAATCAAGATTGTTTCTTCAACTACTTGATATACGATAGGACAAATTGCTTTTGAAAAATAGTAAACTAAAAATTTTGTCTCAGGCCACATCCATGTAACTTTCAGCGAGTTCCTGATATTATTAGCTCATCACTCACAACAAATACAGAATCAAGTATAAAAATTGAACCATAATAAATTAAATAGTGAAGAGCATACATATGTTTCAGTTTAACACTTAAATTATTGAAATAAAAGGCCAAGCATTACCCCAAATTCGTGCAGTTCCATCCTCTGAACCAGTTATAATCTGAGCAATAAAAGAAGCAGCAGTTAGAAATCACCCTACATTAACCTGAGTTGTCAGATGGTGATGCTAAAATGGAGCTAAATCTTCCACACCTCCTGGAAAACAGTGACATTGTGCAAACCAAGAGCAGTAAAGAATATCGCATACAATAGGTAATAAAACTGCACATAATATTGAATGAGTTGGGGCAAGGTTTTGTGTTGATTGTGACGAGATAGTAGAGGCTGACCTGATGTGTAGAGTTGCGAGCAACTATGCAATGCAAGTAGTCCGAGTGGCCTTTAAAAACCATCTTGATTTTATTGGTCTCCTGAATAGCTCAATAACGTTCAGACTATATATTAATAACAATGCAGGACATTAAAAGAAGATGTCAAATTCTCCAGACTGGAAAAAGTTTACAACACAGAGCATGCATGGTTATTTATTCACCTTGGAAAAATACATACCACATCCCAGCCATAAGCACAAGAATCACCTGCTGCTGAGTAAATGGCTCCTCTCTAATTCACAACAAACAATGCAATTTACAATTCAGTACGCAGATGGTAAATTCAAATACATCAAAAAGCAGCTGAATATATGTTTGAATGAGTTAGTCTACATGTTTACTCCTTTTTTCACGTAAGAGTAGGGGGAGAGAAAGATTGAGTGTATCAAACCTGAGGGTCCAGAGCAATGGCATTATTTTCTGGAATTGGGGAAAGAGCAGCCCATGGACCTCTGAAGCACAGGAAGAAGATAAGAAATGGAATAAGACATAAAACGAGGCATTCATGAAGCTGTGGCTGGCTAAATGTGAATATTTAATCCTAAATGTGTCTATGAAAACAACACATAAAAGCTCTTTTGTTTCCATGCACTAAAGCAGATTCTTATCTAAAATTCCTCATCTTATATAATAGTTGATTTTTTACCAAGGTAAATATATTTCAATACACAAGCATACCTTGTTACGGTTTGATCTAATTGCAAGGTATGGGACTTGAATCCCATATTGATTAAATACAAAATTGATATGAGATTTATAAAAACTTTGGACTCTCTACCCTCATAAGCTAACTTTTGGAGTGTGGCTCTCCTAAAGTCCTTATCAATTGGTATCAGAGCTGGTCTTGGAGTGGTGGCCCATAAAGTGGTAGCCTGGGAGTGCCAGCCGTGACCAACGTGGCCGTGACCAACAAGGATCTCAGAGTGGTGACCCATGGAGTGGTGATCTGAAAGTGTCAGCCGTGACCAACATGGCCGTGACCAATGAGGACATTGGTCCTTATGGGGGGACGAATATTACGGTTTGATCTAGTTGCAATGTATGGGACTTGAATCCCATACCGATTAAATATAAAGTTGAGATGAGATTTATAAGGACTTTGGGCTCTCCACCCTCATAAGCTAGCTTTTGGGGTGTGGCTCTCCTAAAGTCCTTATCACTTATCTCATGTAAGCATCAATTCCATTGCACTAGAAGATTGACATTAGAACCAAAATCAATGCACTTCCAAGTTGAACTTCAAGGGAAACAAGGTTTACCTCCTCATGTACCAAGAGAAGGCGCTGGAGTCGACACTGGGAGGCCATGTGAATATCTCCATTGATTGCACGCTGAGCATTTAGCCACATTTACAAAGTTCTCCAAGGTACAAAATTTGCAGCACCACGTTTTGTTCATGGCATAGAAATCTTTGGGTTTCTGCGTCCCACAAACACCACATATTGGAGCTAATGGCTGCAGCAATCCAATATTGTAAACATGCAAACATCCAATAAGTGCTACTAGGAATGAAAGCACAAAATCGAGATAACATGTTTCTTTCAGCAAATAAATGTGGTTTATAATGTATGATATCACTCGCAAAAAAGAAAAAGCCAGAAAGAAAGGAGTGACAGAGAGAATAGGAAGTTTAACAAAATGGGAAACATCAACTTCCCTTGTGAACATGTTTTACAGGTAGCTGATGACTTCTATGGATCCATGGAATAATCAACTTCCAGTTAAACGTATACATTCTATAACTTTAAGATCACTTTCAAGTAAAATGCTTGTCCTTTTGTACATAGAATATCACATGTAGCATTGTAAGGCTGAACACTCTATTCAAATCTACTCGTCATATAATTGAAAGAAGATATCCAGACAACTGATAGACATATAACCAATTAAATGCATGCAACTGAACAATCAAGAATTTACTGGATTCAGTAAGGTGCATGTTCCACATTCCCACACTGCGGGGTCTGCTGGATCACAAGCTGCATCATTATTAACTGAGGATCCAGGAAACAGATTATTAGTATCATCCTTAAAAATAACTGGTATAGCAATTATTGAATCTGAAGAAAGAGTTCTTATGTGCTGTACGTGCTCTCTTTTTTGAGTTGGTGTCATGATCAAGAACAGGTTCAGAAGTTGAAGCATCTGAAGACAGTTTTACGATATTGAGTGCCGACTGACTACTGGAAAACGAAGTAGTTGCATTATCATTGTCATGATTTCTTTTTCGAGTATTTGATGGCTCTGAGATTCCTGTTAGTTGATTTTTATCTATGGAGTCTTCAGAAATATCAAAGCCATTTTCTCCATCCACATACGCCTCAGCAGAATGAGAACCACACCATATGTCATCCTTTAACCTCCTTTCTGCAGCCATAGCAGCAGCTTGAATTGGACTGAGTGCTTCCATAATGGTGCTATCACCGCCTAGCCTTTTAGGTCCAGATGGTAGTATAGATCGCAATTTAGCCCTCTTCTGGGCTGCAGCTGCAGCGGTTCTATGAAGAGATGAAAGAGGGGGTTGACATGAAAACCCACCTAAACACCTACCTGGAAGATCAAAGCCCTCTTCTGTTCCACTTATTCCTTTGGAAATAAGGTCTTCACATTCCTGTCAAAAGTAGCAAAGCCTGTGAACAAAAGGAAGCTGCTAATGAACTGCCCTATTTAAACTTGCCTTTTGAAAAGACAAAGGAGATCAGAAGAACCTTTCTAAGAAGAGGCCAACGCATACACATATCACCAATTTGTTTTATAAAAAAAGGGGGAAAAGGTAAAGACCTGTCTGAGTTCATCCCAGAGTTTGTAGAAATTGGCATTATGAGGACCATGAACATTATGACAAAGCTCATGAAGCATTGTATCAAGGACCTGATCAAATGGATAGAAATCCCAATCCCTGTTTGGTCTACGAAGTCTCAGCTTCACGTGCAACCCATGTCCTACGTTCAAACCCAGAAGAGCTGGGTTCTTTGGACTACAGTTCAATCAAACAGATGAAATCGTCATAAGTTAAACTGGTTGAAAGTTGAAACAACACAGATAAAATAGCATTTTAATACCCAACACTAAGTTTAATTAAATTTAAACAAGTCACTGAATTCATAA
>JANSVB020000164.1:1299970-1312050 GCA_025504935.2 Erythroxylum haughtii | reverse complement strand
AAAGCCTATGACATTGGAGTGGATAAATAAGAAAAGAAATGATTATTCTTCAAGAATATAATGAAATATGTATTATTTAATTCAATATATTTATACAGGCAATGCTAATGTTTAATTTAAAAACATAAATTTAAAATGACAAAAAAATAATTAAAAAAGATCATAATATCCATTAACTCCACTAACTATATTATTATTATTAAAATTTTCTTATTATTATTTCTTCTTATTATTATTATATTTTATAGCTAAATAATTACATAAATTCCTTTAAGATATTTTTGTTCAATAAATCTTTATGTTTATTTCTAACCAACTTAGAATAGATAAAGACAAGAGGATGACGAGTTTACTTATCCCTCAAATCTAAGCAATAAGTAATCCTTTGAATTGTAATCTATTATTAAAAATAATTCTAAAAATAAAATAATAATCCAATCATCCAAATATCCGAAGACCCTAGTCTTACTTTGTAATTCTATATTTTAAAATTCAACTTCATATTCTCAATTGGACTCTTATATAGTTATTTCACCGTTTGTAGTTAAAAGTACTTATTATTACTTATATTGTATTACTCTGAGTGATGATGATAATGATAATCATGAGATGATGATGATCATAATAATAATAATAACAAATATTTATATTACATAAAATATTTAAAATTTAAAATTTTACGTGTAAATTTAAATTTTTTGAAAATTTTAAAAAGAAATGTAAAAATTTTTAAAATTAAAAGGAGATTTATAATAAAAAAAGAGTTTACTGAAATCTATCGTCCGAGACTCTAAAAATGTTATCTAAAGTCAGACAAGAACCTTAGAATTTCCTTAATCCATATTACTAGCCCACTTGTGACATGGGACTTTGAAGAGACTTCCATTTCCTCTGAGGACTACAATTTCCTGAGAAATAATTATGTTGAGGACTACAAAAAGAATGTGTAGCTCAGCCATATAGTGCTTTGATTATTTTAATTTACTTCCGTTGATTCTTAGAGTATCAAGTGACCTGTTTTTTTTTAATCTCTTTGAGATTCCTTTCCCCCCAATTAAGCTAAACAAAATAAGATGTTGAAATGGCAATCGCTATACAAACGGCTATAATCGACACCTATTTAAAAGAGTTGAATTCAATTAAGCAATATTTACATCAATGTTCAAGCTGGAAAGGCATTTTAGATTATTACCCTATCCACTCGAGGTTTGAATTCAGAACTCACACCATGAGCAAAACCTCACCACGTGAACCTACAAAGAGAAGAATAGTTCAAATACAAGCTAACCAAAAAGTCTAAACAGCATGGAGATGCAGAAAACAAGCTACTTTGTGGCAGATGAAAAGAGTACGATATAAGAAGAATGAATTCAGACTTTACATCTCTCAAGTATCTCTTTGGCAAATTGCAGTAGCGAATCTTCGTGTTCAGCCATCTTTGCAGCCTTCTCAGCGTCCTTAACTGCTTCAGCTGCCACAAATGATTTATTTTCAGCTTCTGCAATCCTGTAGGCAGCAGCCGTTGCTGCCTCTTCAAGGGCATCTTCAGAGTTTACATAAGCAGTGATACCCGTGGCAAATGAGGAAGATTTCTTGATTTTATAGCCATTTTGGATCTGCATTTAAATTGTATGCAAAAAACATGATGTATATTCTGCTTTTGAAAGATCTGACCTATAATTGCATGAAATGCTCAAATTATTCACTTTACAAACATGTTTAGGGTAATCCAAGTTGTGTTTCTTTTATTTATCAATTGAACCAAATAACCACAAAGGAGCCTAGCCTTTTAGTATATGTTGATAGTTACATGTTACGATGAACTCATTGACATAATGATTATTCCAAATTATCTTTTGGCTAATGGATGGGCTGTCACCATATAAGTCAAATCTTATGATTGCATGTTTCTGTCTTGTCTAAGTTAAAAATGGGCATCATCATCTAAACATTATACTAATCGAAAAAGAAGGAGACAATTTGGGTTAAACATATTGAAAATAAATTACATTCTTGCGAAAAGATATTGATAAAAAGATTATATCAATGAGAGACGGTGGACATTTCTTCACCTTTTCAAGTTTTTCCTGTGCAACCAATCTTCTCAACCTTGAACTCAATTGCCTCCTAAAACTTTGTGGCAACACTTGCTTTCGCTGCATGTATGGTCAAAAGACGACCATATTAAAAATCGTAGAAATGAGAAATTAAAAACATCATGTCTACCATTTGAAAATTGCTAGAGAACTGATTTTGATGAAAAATTAATTTATGCATTAATGGAAGCTTGATTTTCTATTGAGATACTTCAAGAAGAGATGCATCCACTTTAGTTATAAGGCCTGATTTTGTGGTCCCTTTTTTGCTTTTCAAATTGTCAGTTTTTCCCTTCTTGCAGTTACAAGTTGGAAGCAACATACAGAAGTATATAAAATGCTTAACAAAGTTCACAAAATCATGGATTTATTTCTATATAAACAAGATGAGTACCTTCCTCCATGGTTAATCAATGGCCAGAAATTAGGAAGAGAAAGAGTAACATGACAGTTGCAGAAAATTCCTTCAAACCTCGATGTAATTGACAATGGCACTTGCATCTGCTCCATCTGGCTGGTTCAAAGCTGCTATTGCTTCAAAAATCATAGCATTGTACCTGAATAAAGAAAGAACTTGGTTAAGCAATACAGAGTCTTCACCAAAGAAAATTAAATAAAAAAGAATAACAATTATCGGGAATTCTACTCCGAAAATCTTAAACCATTCAAGTTATCTGCAATCATCTCTTGGTAGTGTCATTAACAAAACCTTTTTTTTTAATTAAATGGAAAGGTAATCGGAAACTCCACATTTTTATCCACGAAAGATAGATTACGTTCATACTAGTCAATAACATTCACACAGAGACGAATAACAAATGCACTTTCCACGCAAGTTTCTAAAGAAGACTACAGATAGCAGGCACTATAAGAAGAGCATACGTTGGAGCAACTTTTCCATCGTTCATGCTTCTCGAAGAATCATCTGTCGTGAAGACCACGAGATCTGAGCAAACTGCAGCAGCAGCAGCAGCATCCGACGATGTATTTGCAGGAGGAGGAGCAGAAGCATCGGCAAAAACAGGTTTAGGTTTGGAGGGCCGTGCCTTTTCCCCTGCACTGATACTCATATTCCTCCATTTATCCTATCAAAACCAACAGCCAAACACATCGCATTCTAAGTACAAGTTCAACTATACCTAATCATCAAAAAGACGTTTTATTTTCCTTATATCAATTCTTTAATTTTGATGAATGCAAAAAAAAGAACAAAAAGCAAATCAGAGACACGGAGAGATCAAGAATAATATAGAGAGGACCTTGAGATCGATGTTGGAGCGAGAGAAGAGAAAAGGATTGAATTCTGGATCTTTCTGGATGTTCTTCCACTTTCCAGCTCCATGTTTCGCCACTCCCGCCCTGAGAGCCTCCTCTTCCTCCGCCGTCCACTTCTGTTTCGGATTTCCCATCTCTCAAACTCTAACTCGAACTCGCTCTCTCCCTCTCCGGACCGTTGCCGATACTAGAATTCAGCCCTAATTTTCCGAATTCAAAACGACCAGTGAACGGCGCCGTGCAGAGCTCCCCCGTAAATCTGACATCGTTTTGATTTCTATCCAGGTTTACGATAATTGTAAAAGACACAGCCAATCAGATCAGTCCATGTGGCACTTTCAGGATGACGGTTTTGAACACCTCAGCTCACCAAAAAACGTGCTTCCCTATCCCCAAAGACTGATTAGCAAAAGCTTTCACCAGAAAACGCTCATCACATAGAAATAGACTCACAGAGACCAAGTCGAGACATAGTGTTAAAGTTCGCACTAATCCTTGTGGAAACTACAAAAGCTTCGTTAATGGCGTGAAGGCTGTGCATTTTCTCTCCAGCCAAACAGAAGTTTCAGAACGAGCTGCTAAACTCCACACACGTAAACATGGATTATTGTTTAGGAGCTCCAGCAATGGCGGCCTGTTGTCGCCCTGCTTGGAGCTCTCGAGCTCAAACGCCGAGGGCGAGACAGTATCCATGGAGCAAACGGTATCGTTTGTTTAGAGTGAAAGCGAGCAGTGCAAGGAGTGACGTCAGTTATGTAGCTGTTAAGCAAGACTTTGCGGATGAGGAAGATTACGTCAAAGCCGGTGGGTCTCAGCTCCTTTTGGTACAAATGCAGCAGAATAAAGACATGGATAAGCAGTCTAAGCTCGCCGATAAGGTTTTGCTAGTTCTTCATCTTTTTGATTTTTTAATTTTTAAGTTTTTTAATCTTATAGATTTTGTTTTACCAGTTAAGGCCCATACCGCTTGAAGGAGAGTTACTAGATTTGGTTGTGATCGGCTGTGGACCTGCCGGTCTAGCTTTGGCTGCAGAGTCAGCTAAACTGGGCTTAAAGGTCGGACTTATCGGTCCCGACCTTCCTTTTACTAATAATTATGGCGTCTGGGAAGATGAATTTAAAGGTAAGAACCAAAAAACTTAATCATACTTGAATGGTAGTTCTCTATTTTTAGCTTCTAGTGCTTCATTAATGTGGTGATCGATCGATCGTGTGATTTAATTTGCTTCATCTTTGGAGCTGGATTACTTTCATATTTTTCTTGTGACATTTAAACCTTATTTGGTTTATTAAATGTCCAGATCTTGGACTTGAAGGGTGCATAGAGCATGTGTGGCGTGATACTATTGTATATCTCGACGACAACGATCCCATTCTTATTGGGCGTGCCTACGGACGTGTTAGTCGACATTTGCTTCATGAAGAGTTGCTGAGGAGGTAAGTGTGGTGTGGTGTGGTATCTAGTTACCTTTCATTTTTGTTCTGTGATGAATTGTCGTTTTACTCATGTTAAATGATGAAATTTGGCCTTTCTATGGATATGTGATGCATATTAATTTCTTCTAGGTGTATCGAGTCAGGTGTTTTGTATCTGAGCTCGAAAGTGGATAGAATTATGGAAGCTAGTGATGGTCACAGTGTTGTGGCGTGCGAGCATGATACTTCTGTTCCATGCAGGTAAATTAGTGTTATCTCTGTTCGAAAGTTTCTTTCTCCAGATTGTTTATTGTGGTACCAGTTCACTAGACGTCAGGTCTCTAACTTTTGTGCTATAGGCTTGCGATTGTGGCATCTGGAGCAGCTTCAGGAAAGCTCTTGCAGTATGAGGTTGGAGGTCCACGAGTTTCTGTTCAAACAGCTTATGGCGTAGAAGTTGAGGTATGAGAACGGAGTCTATTCTTCTAGATAAGTACAAATTGCGTAGGCTCCATCTCGATACTTGAAATTCTCAAGTTCAATTTTGGTATTGAATTTCAGATCTTATTCTGTATAACCCCTGCTTTTCTCCATATCTTCCTCCAGTTAAAATGGCTGTGGCACGTAATTGATCGACATTGTATTTTGTTACTATTTCTTTTTATACTTAGGCATGGTTGTACACTGACCTAACTGTATCGTGCAATTTCTTAATTCTTGTTTTTTCATTTTTCTTTAGATTCTGTTCGTAATTTCAATGCCAATTCTCTCATTTTGAGTATAGTTTCAACGACAAACTGATTGTTTAAGAAATTAGGGTGGAGGGGTGACATCAATCATTTGTGGCGCTGATCATGTTTTATAATTCCAGGTGGAAAATAATCCATATGATCCTAGTCTTATGGTTTTCATGGATTACAGAGACTATATGAAGCAAAACGTTCCATGTTTAGAAGCTGAATACCCCACATTTCTTTATGCAATGCCCATGACATCGACACGAGTCTTTTTTGAGGTTTTCTTCACTTTTTCTTTCCTTTTGATGCTTCAAGTCATTACTCGTAGCAATCATGTGAATATACTTAGTAACTACTAAATGCAGGAAACTTGTCTGGCTGCAAAAGATGCTATGCCTTTTGACTTGTTAAAGAGAAAACTGATGTCAAGGTTGGAGTCGATGGGTGTTAGAATTTTGAAAACATATGAAGAGGTAATCTTGACAGCTATACTTTGTTAAAGGCAATGAGTTTCCTTGTCCACTGCACAAAAAACAAAACTCGCTTCTTCTTAATATGCTTTGTCTTCTTTCTTTTTCTCAATTGAAAGTAGTCTTCTTCTTCAGCTGCCAGATAGGGTTCATCTTTATCGAGTGATGAGATTTTTGTCAATAAACTTTTGTCAATAAACAAACATTTGATAGTCATCTATTTTCATATTTTTTCTAAGATTACTCGAACAAGTACTATTGCGATTGGCTCTGGAAAAAAGTAGACTTTTTCTTAGCAAAATACAGGTCTTTATATAATCCTGACAGTTGAGATTTGTTTGCATCTTAGAAAGATTTTATATCGTTGTCTTAATTTTCGAGCAGGAGTGGTCTTACATTCCAGTTGGTGGTTCCTTGCCCAATACTGAGCAAAAAAATCTTGCGTTTGGTGCAGCAGCTAGCATGGTGCATCCAGCTACTGGTGAGAACAGTTAAGATAAATCATACCTTCTTAAAAATATTGAATTTGATGTTTTTATTCTCATTTGACTTAATAGGATATTCGGTTGTAAGATCACTGTCCGAGGCTCCAAAGTATGCTTCTGTGATTGCAAATATAATGAAAGGGGACCATTCAAGCAAGCTTACTCATGGAATAATTAGGCCAAGTATCTCAATGCAAGGTATGCAGCTCAACACCAGCATAGGGACTTGACGTTTTTCCTTTTTCTCCGTTGTTAATAATTCCATTTTCATATATTAGATGCATGCATTTTGTATTTGCATCTTCTCTAATCTTGTTTATGTGATGTCACAGTACGTTCAGCTTTTCTTAAACATTTCTTTTCTAGTTTGAAAACTACAAATAAGGGGAAGTCCATAAAGCTGCCGACTGTGCCTTCTTTTCTTTTCTTGTTTTGATTACTCCATCACCAAGTCTGAGATTGTGTCTTGTTAATTAATCACTACAGATAAAATCGTATTTCATTGGAGATTGATTATGCCTTCTGGACCTTTTAACAACTAGCACATTTGCTAAATCACGCGCATAGTAGGAAGCGTTGATATGACAAATGCTGTTTCTGTTACAGCCTGGAATACACTTTGGCCCCAAGAAAGGAAACGTCAAAGATCATTCTTTCTCTTTGGACTAGCACTTATACTGCAGCTGGATATCGAAGGCATCAGAACGTTCTTCCATACCTTCTTTCGCTTACCAAATTGGTATGATTCATTACTTCAGTAGTTACTGGAAGAATAATAAAAAAACTGAGGTATTAGTCCATAGATTTGAAGAGTTAAGCTTAGTTGGATCTGACACTTTCCGTAAGGTTATAAAGGCAACAAACTTGTCAATTTTATTTGAGAGAATTTGATTGATGGATCTTGGAACACATTTATGGAGTACACCTATCAATTACTTGACTAACTTCCATCAAATCCTTACCTCGAACATTTGATTGAATATATCTTCTTGCAGGATGTGGCAGGGGTTCCTTGGCTCTACTCTTTCCTCAGCAGATCTTGCATTATTTGCCTTCTACATGTTTGTGATTGCCCCAAATGAAATGAGAATGAGCCTTGTTAGACATCTACTCTCTGACCCAACTGGAGCAACTATGATAAGAACTTATCTCACATAATAGGTTACATCTTTTGTTTCAAGTATATTCCTTGTTAGATTCAGTCATCTTGTGAATCGAGCCTGTCCAAGATTTATTAATAACTAGCTTATGTATATATAACTAGTTTTGGGGTGTATATTTCATCTTTAGGTTTCTAGGTGTAATCCCACATGGAGTCGATGTGAAATCTTAGCATATATGACTTTCTGGAGCCAATAAAATTCTTATCACTGGTGAAACCTCAAGGTCTCGTATTTTGGCCATCAACTATGTCATTATTCCTGATTCTCCGGCCCCTGGTAGCCACATAATGATAAATTGTTTGGTTTTATTTCGTTTTGGATTTTTTATTTTGTATTGGATTGAAATTTTAGTTTTATTTTCTCCTTCTTCTCATAACTTGTAAAAGTTATATATTTTTATTTTTTGTTTTCATATTTTTTAATTTATCATTAATTAAAAATGTGCTATTAAATTATTAGATATTAATTACAATTAAAATATATGAATAATATATTTTAATTATTTTAAAATTTTAGAATATTTAATGAGATGCATTTCTTACCTAAATGAGAATAATGTCGATGGAGGCAAATTCTAAGGTGAAAGTCTTGAACTTAATGTGTTTTTTTTTTACTAAATTTTAATTAAAAAATTATGAATTTGGGCATTTAATAAGAGAAATTTCATTTTGAAATGCCTGTTTTCATTGCTGTTTTTACCTCTCAAAAAAAAAGTTTACTAAATTAAGGTCGATATTTACTTGATAAATAAACTTCTTTAAATCTTTAAAAAAGAACGACTCTTTGTTTTGCTTAAATGAAAAAAAAATTATATTATAAAATAACTTCTAATTAATAGGTCTGTAATGAGTATGGATCTTAGGCAGAGGCCCATCTCGTCCTTGCTCAGGACGGACCTTATACAATATAACAAGGCATCTTCACAGGCTTTATACAATACACCCTTTCTTTTCTTCGAAAGCTTAGACATTTATACACCATACCCAATTTTTTCTTGAATAAAGTTACTATTTACACACAATCAATGAAAAAAAAGAGGAATCACTTTAACATTATTTTTTATTTATTAAATTTATTAAGTAATAAAATAATTAAGTGACATAAAGGAAATATATAATAATAATGTATAAAAAACTAATACAATAACGAAAAATTGAACTGATATGTTGCTTTTATAATAAATTAAAAATTAAAGTATTTTAACTTTATCTTTTAATGTTTATAAAATTGAATAAAATTTACATTTTTAATAATTAATTTTAAAAAATATGTTGACCCGTCATTACAGAATACCGATGCTTAGCCTTCTATTACGGTCCGTATGGTTGCTGTCTTCAGTAGCTGGAGGCGAAACAGAACAGGACAGAACAGAACAGAAACTGGAGTCAGTGAGATGTTTGGTTAAGGTGGACATAACAGAAAAAATCTGTCTCCGTCCCTATGACAATGTGTTTGGTTGCAGGGGACAGAACGACAAAAAATGTGCCAATGACATAAATGCCCCTGATAGTTAAGATGAATAAAAACATGTTATTAATTGATAAGTGAATTGGAATAAGGTATGATTGTCAAAAATTTATCAAATAATGATAATAACAATTTCAATTGATTGATTAGTAATAATAATAATAATAATAATAATTCATGTTAACAAATAATAATAATAATAAGAAGAAGAACAACAACAACAACAACTAAACTAATTTGAAGACCATAAATAAGTTGATAAATATATAATCAGTAATAAATTTGAAAAAGGAAAAATACAAACTATATAATAACAACAACAATAATAATGAGAATAATAATAATAATCATAATAATAATCATAATAATAATAATAATAATACTAATCAATTGATATGATTATTATTATTATTATAGTGATAATAACAGTAGTAATAATAATAGTTATAATAATTATAATAATTGTAACAATAATAATTATTATAATAATTATGTAATGAATTATAATAATATTGATTATAATAATTATGTGCAAACACAACATCTACGCATTCATGAAATTAATTACATAAAAGTTCAGCACACATTCATATAATTAATTACATAATAGGTTCAACTTCTCATTCAAAACAAACATCTAAGCATTAATAGAACGTCTGAAATATTTGGTTCAATGTAAATTAACGCCTTATATTTTAGAAATAATGTCCTTTAGAATCATCCCCAAGATGACTCCAATGGCTGTGGCTAAAAATATATTAGTCCAACCGATGTTTGGCGGCACTGCCCGAACTTCAGTGACTTGTTCAGTTGTTGGAAGAGCGGATGGAATCGGAATGGAGGATGGTTCATTGATAGTAGGAACAATGTCTGCAATGCGACGAGGCGGCCTATATTGGTCCATGGCATACGCACTTTGTGCTTCCTCCAATGTTTGATATCCCCTGAATCGAGCATTGGGAAACCCCTCAGTGACCAATTTAACATCTTCCCAATTGGTAAAAATTCCAACTTGGCGTCCAGCAAAGACAACGTAAAAGCTGTATCTGGCCATATCTACGTACCTGAAATTGAATCATATTATCATCATTCGAACACGTAGGAAAATGACTAACATGAAGAAGTTATAATAACTAAGCATTGATCATAAGTTGTCTGCTGAAAACACAATGTCAACACATCAACATAACAAAGTGAGCACATCATCAAGTCAAAGTCAACACACCATCAAGTCAAATTCAACATCACAATCCTAGTTTCATAACAGTACAAATATATATATCCATATTAGGCTACTACAAAGGAAGTAGCTCAACAAAACACATCAACTCAAACATCTTCACGATGTCAAACATCGTCATCTAGCAGCTCCCTGATATAACGCGGTCTCTGATCTTCATTGAGATCCCAAAACAGATTCGCAGCAGGAACATCCTTTGCGAATTTCCGTCCAATCTTGATGACTTCTTCAGTGGAGAAGCCCAACTTCCCAAGCTCATCACCTAGCCTCGTCCCGTGCAATCCTACAATGGCATCAGCAACGATCCTCGCACTTTCTTTACCACTATCAATTGCAAGAAGGAAAGAGGCAGCAACGTTTTCTAAAACTTCGATATCCCTCATCTTCCTTTTGCCTTTATGCTGTCGGATTCCGTCCGTGTTGCTGGAAGAGGCGACTGAACCAAAGAGATTGCCTGAAGTAGTCGGCGGAGGACTAACCAATGGGGTTGTGTCCTCAAACTGAGATGCAGACGCTAGTGGATCAGCTGCTCCTTCACCTTCAGTGTCATCCGTTTGCAGCTCACCAATAGCATCTGGAACATCCTGGGCACCTGCCCCCGTTGCTCTGTCTCTCCCAAACACAAACTCCAGTCTTGGGTACAGTGGGAAAGGCTTGCCCGGAGTGTAAAACCTGTTGGGGTGACTCTGGGTGAAACATAAGATAACGTCAGCCTTGGAAACGGCGCATTATAAAGATAATGTAATGAACAACGAAAAATTAAGAAATTTACCCTCATCCATTCCTCCAGGACTTGCTTGCTGTCGACTTCAACACACTGCTTGCTTTCGTTCCACCCGAACCCACTGCAATTTAACATGTCAAAGGCTGTCTGATATTTATCCTTTAACCTCTTGTGTTTATTTTTGACATGCCTCCTCTCAATTCCACAGCCAGGAAACTTGTCCTGCATCATTCTAGCTAGCTGCTGGAAAGTTCCAGGCTTTAACTGACCATTATCAGCTCAGTGACCAGCCACTACAACCTCCTCCATGAACGTCACAAATGCATCTGTTTCAGCTTCAGTCCAAATCCTTGACATTGCACCTACACCATGCAATGCCATTCCCAAAACATTCCATTTGCATAAATGATTAAACAACATACATTGAATATAATATTGAATTATGTGAAACAAGTAATTATGTGAAAGCGATTAATGATCAAGTCAATAAACATCACATAAACCAAATCCCCAATTCAATGAACGTCACATAACGCAAATCCCCAATTCAATAAACATCACACCAAGGCAAATCCCCAATTCAATATACATCACATAAAGCAAATCTAAAGTACACAATCAGTGGTGGCTTCTTCATTCGTCAAACATGCTCCGAGCTAAATCCTCTCTCCATTGACCCCAAGCAGTAGTTGTTTTAACACGATCAACCATTTGGGGCAACCCAAATGGCTGATCCTCATCTGCAAGAGGAGTTTCCTCTGCAGGATCATCACTCATATGTAGCCTAATAAAGTTATGCAATAGGCAACATGCGAGAATTATGTGCACATGTGTGTTTGCTGTATAAAACGATAGATTTCTGAGAATTTTCCATCTTTTTTTCAACAGCCCAAATGCACGCTCAATGACATTTCTTGCAGCTGAATGCCGCTTATTAAAAAGCTCCTCTGGGTTCCTAGGTGCCCTTCCATCTCTGGCCCACTCTTGAATATGGTATCTTGTGCCTC
>JANSVB020000164.1:1240933-1257888 GCA_025504935.2 Erythroxylum haughtii | reverse complement strand
ACATAGTGACGAACAACAATTAGAGGATGAGCTAAGAGCATCAAATCGACCTCTGATTATTAAAGATACAGACTCAACATCAGAGTTGCAGCAGAGTGTGGTGGTACCAACAACTGACAATTTTTCAAAATCCAATTTCAAAATCCAAATCCTTTTGCTTCTCTTTAGTACATTCGATTTAAAGAGTCTTTGCTTTTAGTGTTTACCTCTTATAGGTTTGTAGTTGTGCTACTTTCTCTCATTCGTGGTCTCTTTTTTTGCCAATTGGCTCTTCTCCTTTTCTATTATCAAGATCGTGTTTAATTTGGGAATCTTAAGGGCTTTTTGGGAAGAACTTGGGGGAAAGTGTTGGGCCGTGAGTTAGGAGGGATAACTTTGAATCTTACGGATGGGACACGAGCAAGCTTTTCGGTGTGTTCCGCATGCAAGAATAAAAAAAAGTGATGAAAAATTAAAAATAGGCTCTTGGAACATTAAGAGCCTTACTTGGAAGTCTTTAGAAATAGTAGAGAATTTAAACAAGTATAAGATAAATATAGTCTGCATTTAAGAGACCAAGTGGTCGGGAGCTAAAGTAAAAGAGATAGGGGGATTCAAACTATGGTACTCGAGGGGTCCGTGAAAGTATAATGGGGTAGGTATCCTAGTGATCAAGGAACTTATAAATCAAGTGGTGGAGATCACAAGAATAAATGATAGGATTATGGTGGCTAAGATTATTATTAGCAATGGTGTTCTCAATTTAGTCTATGTGTATGCACCTCGAGCTAATTTAGATGAACAACAAAAATGCTTATTTTGAGCGATGCTGGATGGAGTGATCCAATAGATCCTTACTACCGAGCAGGTTATCTTAGAAGGTGATTTTAATGGGCATATAGGGACTGTTTCGGACAGATACATAGGGACTCATGGGGACTTCAGATACGACAATAGAAATGAAAATGAGAATGCTTTATTGGACATGGTTGTAGAGTTTGAGTTAGTGATAGCAAATTCCTTATTTAAGAAAAACGATGTGCACCTGGTGACGTTTAAAAGTAGCACGACGAAGATACAAATTGATTATTTCCATGTCAGGAGGAGAGTCAGAGCATGGTGCAAGGATTACAAAGTGCTTCTGGCCACATGCTTAGTAACCCAGCATAGATTGATTGTTTTGGATCTAGAAGTGCAGGGATGGAGGACACAACAATTTACTAAGCGGTGTCGTAAAATTAGATGGTGGAATCTAAAAGGGGACATGGTGGAACAATTTATGACTCGAATCTGGTATAGAGTCGCATGGTCCGTGAGAGGGGATGCTAATCGGAAGTGGGAGGGAGTAGCTCCCGTGGTAAGAGCAATCGCCACAAAACTCCTTGGAGTTTC
The DNA here is from genome assembly GCA_025504935.2 of Erythroxylum haughtii. Lineage (NCBI taxonomy): Eukaryota > Viridiplantae > Streptophyta > Magnoliopsida > Malpighiales > Erythroxylaceae > Erythroxylum > Erythroxylum haughtii. The sequence goes on along the minus strand of JANSVB020000164.1, from coordinate 1,256,517 downwards.
TAAAGAGTCGTGGGATGGGCTGATGGAATCTTGGTGGTGGTCAGAAGAGGTTCAGGGAACGGTGAAGACAAAAAAAGAGAGCATACAAAGCTCTATTAGTACAATAGAGGCGGAGTGGGAAACTAATAGAGTAAGGTACAAACTGGTAAAGAAGAGGGAAAATAAGACAATTTCAGTGGCTAAAGGCAAAGTTTATGAGACTTTGTACAGGAGTTTGAGTGCTAACAGGGGAGCACAAAAAATTTTCAAGTTGGCACTAGATAAGGCACGTAAAACGAAAGATTTCAACCAAGCTTGTTGTAAACAAGATGAAGCAGGGCAGGTACTCATGGAGGCCTATTCCATCAAGAGTAGATAACAGAGATACTTTTTTAGCCTGTATAATGAAGGCACCTTAGACAACATAGAATTAGGTGATCTCTACGTATCGGAGCATTTGCATAACTGGTCTCGGTAGGAAAGGGTCACAGGGAAGAAATTATAAAGGCTTTAAGAGAGATAGAGAGCGAAAGGGCAGTAGGGCCAGATGAGATCCCTATAGAAGTATGGAAGAGAATATGATTTGTCGGTATTAAGTGGCTAGTTCAACGTTCTAATGTGATTCTCGAATTAGCCAAAATGTCGAATGAATGGAGATTGAGTAGGTTGATTCCATTATACAAGGCCAAAGGGGACATCCAACATTGTCACAACTATAGAGGTATTAAACTACTAAGTCACACGTGAAGTTGCACGAGAAAGTGATTGAGAAGAGAGTCTGGAGAGCAGCTTCTATATCAGCCAATCAATTTAACTTTATGCTTGATAGGGTTACGACAGAAGCGATACATCTCTTTCGTAGGTTAATGGCATGCTACAGGGAACGAAAACGGAATTTGCATATGGTTTTTATTAATTTTGAGAAGGTATATGATAGGATTCCCAGAGAAATCTTGTTAAAGTGTTTAGAAGCAAAGGAAATTCCTATGACCTATATATGTGTAATTAGGGATATGTATGAAGGAGCAATGTCGAGCGTACAGATGATAGGAGGCGACACAAAACTTTTTCTATTGGTATTGGATTGCATCAAGGCTTCGCCTTAAGCTCTTTTTGTTTGCATTAGTGACAGATGAGCTTATCAAACATATTTAAGGAGAAATACCCTGGTGTATGTTATTTACTAACGATATTGTCCTTATGGATGAGACTAGGGAGGGAGTCAATTTTAAGTTAGAATGTTGGAGAGAAACGTCAGAATCGAAATATTTTAAAATGAGTAAGACTAAGACGGAGTACTTATAAGGCAACTTTTTTGGAAGCCAGGTGGTCCATCAGGTGGTCGTAGCAATTGGTAGTGACGTAATACTACAAAAATTGAGTCTTAAATATCTCAGGTCTATCATTCAGAGTGATGGTAATATCGATGCCGATATAGTCCATCGTATCAGATCTAGGTAGGTCAAATGACGAAGCGCATCAGGGGTCTTATGTGATAAGAAGATTCCATTGAAGCTTAAAGGGGAATTTTATATAATGATGATTCGATCAACCATATTATATAGGGTGGAGTGTTGACTGACCAAACTTAGACATACAAATAAGTTATTGGTAGCCGAGATGCAAGTACTCCAGTGGATGTGTGACATTATCATAAGAGATAAGGTCTGGTGAGAGACAAACTACAGGTAGCTAGTATTGCCGACAAATTTTGAGAGACTAAGCTTAGGTGGTTTGGGTATGTGAGCGGGAGGCACCCTGATGCTCTTGTGTGACACTATGAGAAAATAACCCTTCATGACTGCAATATGAGAAAAGGAAAGGAAGGCAAAACAAGAACTAAAGGGAAGTGATCAAGAAGGATATAATAGAGTTGGCCCTTACCGAATAATTGGCCAGAAATAGAAAATTTTGACATGCTAAGATACGGGTGAAAGATATTCTTTAAAGTGCGTCAAAACAGTAGTGGTAGTTATTGGAAGTCGTTTATTGTAAAGCTTTGACGATGTATCTACTGCTTAGGAAGTCTAACCACCCGAGTGTCCAATCTATTAGTTGCAAGTCGTGGACAAATCTTTGTCCTACAACTTGGCTTTTCAGCTCTGGTGTATGAGAAAAGGCCCTTTGAGACCATCCAATATCTTTTGAATGTTCAAACTCACATGACTGTTGAGCAAAGATCCCTAACACAACACAAAACATGAAGATTCATACTTTGCAGCTTATCGGGTACTAGCAGATCTTGACACCATATTAAGTCTTTTATTTTATTTTATTTTAATGTATTTATTTTTTAGTTTTATTTTTGACTCTTTTTAACCTGCATCACTTATTTATAGTTTTTTTTTATGTCAAGTCATATTTGTATACCGGTCTACAGGAAATAACTTTTCTACTCTGTAGGGGTAAGGCTGCGTACTATTAGACTTCTCGAATCCTCACAATAGTGCAGGATTCAGAGTAAATGTAATAATGATGAATTATCGTTTAGAAGAGTTTGTGTCTCGGTTTAACATATCTGAAATCTAAACTACAGTCAATACTTGTTTATCTTGGCTGTCTTAAAGAAGTACATTATATAAACTACTTAACTCGTATATAAGTTAGAAATTTATGACCCAGCAAGAAGAATTTATTTCGACTCATTTGGTCTAACAAAGCTAAATATAGAAATTTTTTTATATTTTAAATTTAAATTAACATAAAATTGAGGAAATTTAACAAATAGTAGTACAAGAAGGTAAATAATATTATTTTCCAAAAAAAGAAAGTAAACCATATTTTAAAAAATATAATAATTAAATATGAAATGTTTAATATAATCAATCTCAATTTTAATTAGAAGAATCTAGGTTATAATAATTAGGTTAATAGAACTAAAAAATTAATATTACATATCCATTAAATTATCATATTGTTATCATACCAATAGTAACACCAATACTATCGTGAATCTCGGAATAACTGTTTAAATATCACGTGAAAAATTATATATATATATATATATATATATTCGAATTTTACCAATCAGCGGATGTTCGGTAACTAAAACATTTGTCCTTACCACTCCGACATGCCATAAGAGTAGGAGGCTTGAAGCTGTTAACGAGCCGGCTCCGAACTTTTATTCCCAATACTACCCTGGCCACCTTACTAATTTCTCCTTTTTCGTACACGTCAAAGCATGGCCATAATAGTAAATTAAGCGGTTGCCAGTTTCCGCTGCTGATCAAAACACAGCGGGTCGCCTCGTACGAACCTTCGATTCGGAGCTTCGACTTCTCTACGGGGAAAAAAAAAGATTTAATTTCTCCAAAAAATAAACAAAATTAATAATAAATTCTCCAATCCCCGAATCACTATTATTACTACTATCGTGTCGCGGATTCAAGTAATTATTCCGACTCTTCTCAAGGTAGATTTCTTGCACTATTTTGGATTTGATCTTTTTTTTTTTTAATTTCGATTTTTTTTTGGGAATTTGAATTTCAATTTGATTGAAGTTCTAGGGTTTCTTTCTGGATTTACTTGAGTTTGTATTTGTTGTCTGAGATGGATTGATGCTTACTTTATCCCTGGTTTGGTGTTGATTCACTTTTAGGTATGTTGTTTATTCGTTTCTTAGATGAAGAACTGACGATTTGTTCTTTCATTGTTGTTGTAATAGTTTGTAGTAAATGAACTGAATTGGGATAATTATAGGAAGTAGTACAAAGGAAGTAGTGTACGTGAACTTGTGGTAAAATTTTTGTGTTGGAGAAGCACCGGATTTAACTAAAGGTTATTTATCTTGTTCTTCAATTTAAATAATGATGTCATCAGGTTCAACTTTTGGATGGAAGATTAAAAAAAACGAAGTTCAGGATGGTTTTGCCTGTGCATTAGGAATGTTTACTCTAAATAAGGCTTAAAAATCAAAACGATATATTTAAACAGGATCAGGCACGTCAGGGGGTGTGGTTCTCAATATGTTATCTTAAATTCTTAAACACTTCATGGAATCGTGTCTAGAGAAATTCTGTGGATTTATCAATCCTTTAATTCCTTTTGTGTTTGCTTGAGTGGGCTTATTTCTGATTGCGATTAATGAGCGGTGATTTGCTACAATAACTTAATTTTTCAACTTTAAACTGCTAAATTTGTCATTTAACGCCTCTTCTTATCTTTTATTTCCCTTTGCTGCACAAATATCTGGAGCCTTACGCAAACCATTTGATTTTACTGGGTGTAGATACTGTTGGATTTGTTGCTTTGTCGGAACATTGATGCCCTTGCATCTGAGCTCAATTTCAGTTTTCTTTTTGTTATCATTGGCTTCATTTTATTAATGTAAGTTATTCGGTCAGTTTCTAAGTGCTCCGGAATGGTTGCCTATTCTGTCCTATACGATTGTTTTTCATCTATTCAGCATCTTACTATGCACATTGGCTGAAGGTGTTAATTGTTTGGCTAGTAATTGTTGCTTCTTTAGCATTCATAATCATCACGTATTTGTCCCATTAGACTGCTTTTAACAAGTTGAAGTATGGATCCATAATGATACTTAGAGCTGGATCTAAAAGTCTTCTTGTTATCTTTGTATAATCCACACATGAATTAAGTAAAATTGTGGTTGCAAGTTTATTATTTATGTGAAGACATTTGTTTCATAACGTGAACATCATGGGAATGGATTTGTCTCTAGTACTTGAATTCTTACCTCAGTCAGTCTTTTCATATTTACCTCTCTGATCCAGTTTAGCTTGTAGTACTTCCCTCCTCTCGGAAAAGAGAAATATGTAATCTAGTGTTTAACTCTGTAATTTGGTACCTCTACTGTTTGAACAAACTTTAATTCAAGAATTGGGTAATTATGAATCTATGCTTGGTTTGCTGATTGAATTGCAGTTTTCATTCTAGAATTATTTTTGCACGTTCCTGTCATGAGCACGAGTATGGATGTAAATATCCAGTAATCAGTAATCATTCTTGTTGAGATTTTTCATAACTAGTGATTGATATCTTTGTTTTTGCAGATTCATTGGCATCTTTTCATCTTCTGAAGTCTCAAATTGGCATTTATGTGTCGCACTGCTACAATTTTGTGGTGCCTTATTGTCGTTATTAGGTTTGTCATGTAGCAGATGTTGAGACACTGATCAAATGGCAACATCTAGTAAGTTTGATCTATCTTCTGCTAGCCCAGATCGGCCAGGATATGCTAGTGGGCAGCGTGGATCCCACTTAGCTTCTCAGTTTGACAGATCAGGTAGCTTCCGAGATAGTATGGAGAACCCAATCTTATCTTCTCACCCAAATTTGACCAGAGGCAGTTGTATAGTAGGACAGGCGGATGTGGTGAATTTCTTCCAATGCATACGTTTTGACCCTAAGGCAGTTGCTGCCGAGCATAAATTTAGCCGTCAAGGGGACTTTAGACGTCATTTGAATGTAGCTCTTGGTATTTCCGGGGATGATTCTCCAATTGTTTCTTCAAAAGGCAAGATGTTACTAGAGGACATCAAGCGAGTGAAGGCCATTCTACGTGAAAGCAATGTCAAAGCCAGGTACTTGTTAAAGCTCTTGTGTATCTTATCTGATAATTGTAACTAGTGTATTGAGATCTATAAACAACAGGGAACGCATGAAAATTTTCAACGAGGCCTTGTCTGTGTTCAACAAATGCTTCCCAAATGTATCATCGAAGAAGAAATCTATTGACCGTTCTGGTGCTTTGTTGTCAAGCGATCGATCAGTTCTTGGCCCAAGCGTTGCTAAGATGGGAATTCAAAACCTTGCTGTTAACAGTGGCAGTGAAATTGAGCCACAAAAATCAGAAGAACGAACTAAACATGCTGTTCCAAACAAGCGCACACGAACTTCTTTGGTGGACGTGAGGGTTTGTACCTCTTTCACCTTACTTTTAGTTGTATTCATTGGCAATTTTTGTCAACTTTGAAGTCCCCTTTAATTAAGTTGACACTTTTCTCTTCTCTTGTGATCTTGCTAATTGGTAGATGTCTCCTTGATGTGTGGACCTGTTCATACTTTCTTTTTCATTGGAAATTACTTTTGGCTCTGTTAAATATTTATAACTAGTATCAGATGAGCTTGTAACAGAATTTGTATTTACTGTATTCTGTCTTGCCATAATTTAGCTGTATCTGGCAGGTTAGCACTTGTGATTTGAATTACTGGATTAAGCTTGCTGCACTTTAGGATTTTAGGATAAATTTTAGATATGAACTCTGAACTTGGATTTGCAGGGTAATGCTCTCGTCAGGCCATCTGCTGCCTTAGATAGAGATAGGGAAATGCTGCGCCTTGCAAACAGTGGTACAGTTCAGGGTGATGAACGAACTTTATCAATTGGTGTTGATGGTTGGGAAAAGGCAAAGCTGAAGAAGAAGCGTTCTGTGATAAAGTCAGATGTCCCACCAAGTGTGATGTCTATTAAAAGCACTGATGGATATAGGGAACCTAAACAGGGAATGCAACAAAGACCAGGTTCTGATAACCGCGCCAGATTAATTAGTGATTCCCATGGTTTCAGGTACACTCAGAACAATTTGTACCCTTTTTATAACAATCAGGTTTTGCACCCACTATGTTGTACTTTTTATTGGGTTTACACGATAACTAATTTGCCTCTATTTGACAAAATGTGAAGGTTAAATTTCAATGAATTAATTATTTTAGGTTTTTGTTCTATCGGTGTTATTCTAGGCGGCTAGTAGAAAAAAAGTTGATTGCCATCATTTTTGCTAGATATTGTTATTTTATCTTTCTAAATATTCATAACAATATCACTTTTCTTTTATCATTGTCTTTCTATTGAATGTTTTCTTGTGAATTTTTAAATATTGTGGAACACATGTTTTGCATTTATGATAACTTGTTAATTTCTATTTGTAGTGCAATCTAATGGGATTTTCCCATTCCTATGTGGAATGCATCTTAATGTATATCTTGAAAACCATAAATTTGTTGACTATTAAATTGGCATATAATATGAATGGGGAAAAAAAAAAGAAATAATGGCAAACATATTTGTATTTTTCAAATATCTATATGGTCTACTTGAAGGCAACAATCAAGGAAAGCAAGTCATTTGTATAATAAACTTTGTGAAAATAGATCACTAATTTGCCCATTAAAATAGGGCCCTCAATTTGCTACTTGTTGATTGTTCTTTGAGACATGTTGTCACTCTCAAACGTGGAATTAAGCTCTTTCCTGACACAATTATTGCTTCAGCTTTTGGTTGCTACAGGACAACAGAAAGGATTTGTTATTAAGAAGTTTTCTACTAACTGTTAGTATTTCTTATTAAGCAAAATATGATTCTGTAGATTCTTACAATTGATTGTTTAAATTTGTGCATGATAAGAATTTTAGACTATGGAAAAAATTCTCTATGACAATTATTTATATTTGAAGCAAATGTTTATGTTAGGGTTTCACTCTATAATTTGTTTTGATGTGCTTACTTGAACATGAAAATTTTTGGCTTATTTAACTTTATACATATCCTATTTTTGAGGCAATTTGTCTTTCTATAGACCAGGAGTTGCTAATGGTGCTGTTGGAGTTGGGAAATCAGATAGTATCTCACAGTCTAGTGGCATAAATGTACGATCATCCCTCCCAAGGAATGATCTGGACAATAATTCCCATCTCAGTGAGAGGAGGGAACGCCCTGTTAGTACGGATAAGGAAAGGTCGAGTTTCAGAGCTGCTAATAAGTATGTAGAGTTTCCTGGACTCTTTTTTACAAGTATATGATTATAGTGGTTTTTATTCTATTTTCATTGTCGTTATTGCAATTGTTAAGATCATTCATTGAAGATTTTCCCTCTTAGATCATATTGGACTTATTCTATATAATGCACCTTTCTGTTAATCCATGTTATTCTTGAATTTTTGTGTTCATTTTCCTCACGTCTGTTTTGAGTTGTATTCCTGCATAAAGCTTTTCTCTTTATTCTTTTAACACGCTTTGCTAGATTAGATGTTAAATTCAATCCCTTGTTTGCCATAATGTTCAGGTCAAATGTTCGTGACGATTTTAATTCTGCTAGTCCAATGTCAACCACAAAAATGAGTGCATCTATTAGAGCTCCGCGATCAAGTTCAGGCATTACAGCTAAGTCGCAAGTAGTCAACAGAGCTAGTACTTCAAATGGTTTGGAACTTTCTAACTGTACAAACAAGCCTCTTGCTGTTGGGCCTAACAGCCGCAAGCGTAGTGCTTCAGCTCGCTCTTCATCTCCACCTGTTGCCCAGTGGGCTGGTCAGAGACCTCAGAAGATCTCACGTATTGCTAGAAGAACTAATTTGATCCCCATCATTTCAAATAATGATGAGAGTCCTGCATTGGATAATGTATCCGATGTGTCAGGCAATGAACTTGGATCAGGATTTGCCAGGCATTTAACTGGTGATTCTCCTCAGCAAGTTAAGTCAAAAGTTGACCTTTTATCTTCGGCTGCTTTATCCGAAAGCGAAGAATCAGGTACTCCTGAAATTAAGTCTATAGACAAGGGGAAAAAGTCTGAAGAGGTAGATGATAAAGCTGGACAGAATATCCAAAAGGTTTTAAATTTGAGCCTGCCATCAAGAAAGAATAAGCTGGTTAGTGGAGATGATCTTACAGACGGTCCACGAAGGGAAGGGAGGTCCGGGAGGGGCCTTATATCTGCAAGGTCTGTTATGCCTATCGGAGTTGAGAGGCTTGGTAATGTGGGAACAGCAAAACAGCTTAGACATGCTAGAGTCAGTTTTGATAAAAATGAAAAGTTAGTTGTTTTCTCCTCACCAATCTTTTCCATTTTATAACTATTTCTTTCTAAATTTTTAGCCTATCATCCTAATACTACCATAAGTTTAAATCTCACAACTTGAAGAAACATTTTATGCAGTAAAACAGGGCGTCCACCAAGTAGAAAACTCTCTGATCGCAAGGCATATGCACGTAAAAAGCAAACAACATCCAACACTTCTGCAGATTTTCTTGGTAGTTTTTGTTTAATACCCTGTTGCAGAATGTTTCTGGATCTCTAAGCATTATGTATTATCAATTCTTGTTCATTTTACTCAAACTCTTTTCCTTTCTTTTTTTGAAAACACTTTAGTTGGTTCAGATGATGGACAGGAGGAGCTATTGGCTGCTGCAAGTGCTGTCATTAATCCTGGTACTTTTTCTGTTCTGTTGCTTTGCTACCAAATTAATCACTTCTTTGGTAAGTTAATATGATTTTTTCTGCAGCTCATCCCTGTCCAAACTCATTTTGGAGGCAAATGGAGCGATTTTTTGGTTTTATATCGAATGAAGACATTGCTAAATTGAATCAACAGGTGTAGCCCCCTTTCCTATTTTACTTCTCTTAATGTTCAAAGGCATTATATAATAATTGATAGATAAGACTCTTTGATGTTTATCAAATTCCAGGAGTTTGATCTGGCATCCAACAGCTTAATTGTTATTTAAGTTTTCAGTGTCATTATTGCAAGTTTCTTCTTATATAAATAACTGAACTTTTGTGTATATTTGAAATGGATTGATTGACCAGGACACATAGGTGGAATGTGCAGAAACAAATTATGAACTTGAAGAACAGTTTTTGCAGAGAGGTATAAACCATTCAGAAGAGGCAGACATGAATTTTATCTGGATGGACAAATTTCAGTTACTCTGATGAGGCAGAGAGGTATGAACAAATTTGAACTGGATGGACAATTGGGGCCAGATGGTATAAACCATTCAGAAAACTTTCATTTATCTGGGCACATTGCATTTAATGGTTTTAAAGTTACTGGGAATGGTGAATCTGATGAGGCAGACATGAATTTTACGGGGATTTCAAGCATTGATGTCACTTCAAATTTCAGTCATTCTGCAAATGGTGTCCTTCAAGACCCAGCATCAATATCCATCATGACATGTCCTGAATTGCAGTATGATAATATGCAAACGAATGAAAAACTTCTATTGGAACTTCAAAGTATAGGAATTTGTCCACATCCCATGGTAGGTCTCTTATTTGCCTATTTCACGTGTGTATTGTGCATTTTACTTTGTTCCATGCAAATATTACAAGTAAATTATTTTGAGTTGTGCATTTATTGCATATGCACAAGCATGAGGTTTTCTTAAGTTTATTATGGTGAGTTTGGATTCTTCTTTATCCAGGTTGACTTGAAAATGGAGGATGAAGGTATATTTAAGGATATAAGCAAATTAGAAGAGAAGTACCGTGGGCAGGTATTCTTCCTTACAGAACCTCTAATGCAAAACTACTTAAATCCATTATCAAATTTGCATCACTAGCTTTTTTCTTCTCGAACCCAAATCCTTGTGTCTTATTGTGTCTATCCTAGGACATAATGCAGAGCTACTTGCCAGTAGCTATTAAGTAGAAAATAGAAAATTATATATTTTTATCCATACAGAATAACACAGTACTACAAGTTTCCGTTTTTGATTGATTTATTTCTACTTATGGTCACTCTCTATCCCCTCGCTCTCTCTAATCTATCACTTATAATAGGTTTCGAAGAAGAAAGCTCTGCAAAATAAATTGCTGAAATTTGCCTCGGAAACAAAAGTACTGCAAGAAAAGTAAGGAACCTCTTCACTTCTCGAGAATTCATATATCTTGCAAATGAAGTTAAATTTTTTTTGCTGCCTTGTGTACTCATAATGGTCCATGTTTGCATAGGGAATTTGAACAACGTGCTTACGACAAACTCATCTCAATGGCTTATGAAAAGTATATGGTATTTGCTTCCACTCCATACTTATCTTTCTCATTTCAGTTTTAGTATAATTATTTTGGTATAATTACCCTGGTGCTGTGGACCCTACTGCAGCAATACCTCATCTATTTGGCCCTTTGAACAAGTAAAACTTAATTGTAAATCTTAAGGACTTAGGGGAAGCCTTCTTTTTAAATGGTTAATGTGGAGTAGTGAATGTTGTATATGCGTATTGTTGAAATTATTATCTGCTTAAATTATTGTTGCTTTTCGCGACTCATTGTTGATTGACAACAAGGGGATGTGGACTTATACAAAATGGTCTCACTTTGTTTATTTGAGGGGACAACATTTCTTATCATAGAATTGTTGAGAACTTGTACATGTTGGGTTCCAGAGCCAAATTGAAATTTAGGTTTAGCAATTGTTATCTTTGTAGCTTTTATTTGAATTTGCTCCCATCCTGGTATATTTGTTTATGTTCTTTCTTTTTTTTTTTTTCAATCTTTCTCTTGGAGAAGGCAGTTTGTGCTGGTTCTTGTTGGCAAGTTTTCCCCTTCATTTTTTTCCAAAAAAAACTTCTGCCCTTCATTGTTCAGTTCAATGTTAAAGGCGATCTGATGGGCTAAAAGAAGAATAATAGGATTTAGTAGCCAACTAGCAGATTGTTAGAACTTATTTTGTGTAACATGTAATTGCTTCTGTATTTTGTGAATGTCTGTCTCTCGCTTCACTAACCTGTACTCTTAATCTTCAGCCGAAGAAATTCTATTCTTTTTTCTTCTTTGTTGCATTGGCCCTTAGTTTTGAGCTTACAGTTTTGGTAGCTGCCATTAACCCTTTTGAATTCTCAAGTAATGGAGGCAACTGTTGTGAGCCTAGCATCTAGGACGCCAAAAAATGCATCTGAATTCTGGAATATTCAGGAAAGGACTGTAACAGGGGTCTGTTTTATTCTAAACAGATGCTTCTCTGCTTTGCTGTTTAGCTGCCGTAGCTTTCAGTACCAAAGATTGCACCAAATGAAAAGTGTTCCCTGCCTCTTTTTTTTTTTCCCAGTGCATCTGTTTAGCACTGCTTATAAACAATGTGCCTGTGCATGTTTGGTCCTTCAAATATCTAATGATTCTGGTGCTTATTCTCCATTGTCTTAACATAATAAATTAGGCTTGAGGTGCACTTTGTTTCTGCAGTGGTTTTATTGTTGGACAGAGTTTCTACTACAACCGCTTTTAGATTCAAAATTTATGTAGTTACCAACTTCTGCAAACTTTCTTTGATAGACTTGTCGACGATCTCATACTGCTGGTGGGAAGGGTTCCAGTAACAAGATAGCCAAGCAAGCTGCCTTGGCATTTGTTAAACGAACATTGGATTATTGTCACAGATTTGAAGATACAGGCAACAGCTGCTTCAGTGAACAGTTATTTAAGGACATGTTTCATTCTGGACCTTCACACCTCACTGGTGCACAATCAGCAGACGCTCATAGTGATGGGGAATCAGCGAAACTATATGTTAATAGCTCAAGCCACTCTTTGGAAGCTAGAGTTTCGGGTAATTTACCAGATGTGTGGTTTGTTTGCCATTTAGTTTTTTCTGTTTGTTTTGTTTTTCTCCTCTCATTTCGCATTTTTGTATTTCAGCTTCCATGGGTTCACAGCCAAGTCCTCTAAATTCACGATTGGGCCTGAATGGAGAAAGTTACAACACTAATTCTATTAATATGCTGCACCCTGTAAATCAGTTAGCTGAACAAACTAGCGGTAAAGAAGATCCATGGTTGAGCAGAGGGAAGAAGAGAGAACTGTTGCTTGATGATGTTGGAAATGCCGGCTCTTCAAGTGTCCCATCAGGAATTGGAGGTTCTCTTCCAAGCAGTACAAAAGGGAAGAGGAGCGAGAGAGACAGGGAAGGAAAAGGGCATAACAGAGGGGCTTTTTCTATTAATGGAACTAATAAAATTGGTCGTCCAGCGTCATCTAATGCCAAGGGAGAAAGGAAACTGAAAACAAAACCCAAGCAGAAAACAACTCAATTATCTGTTTCTGTGAATGGCCTTGTTGGCAAGATAACAGAGCAACCTAAACCGACATTGGCTTCTGAGTCAAAGTCTAGAGAAGTACCTAAGGATGGCTCTGCAAAAGGAAAAGATGGGTTTAAAATGGATGCACTTGACCATGAGGCCGTTGATTTGTCCAGCCTACCAGACATTGATGAACTTGATGGCGAAGAGCAGGATCTAGGTTCATGGCTGAACATTGATGATGATGGATTACATGACCATGGTGACTTCATGGGACTTGAAATTCCCATGGATGACCTTTCAGACTTGACTATGATGGTTTGAAGGTTTCCTCTGTATAGTCTTGTTCGTTATACCATTTGACAATCATAAGAAAACCACTCCTTATCAAGAAATGACCAGTTTACATGGGTCATGCGGCTGCTGCTCGAAAAGTAGGTCATATAGATCATTTTTAGACTTTACAAGATTTTCAAGCGAACCTCTCAGATGCATCACCTTTTTGTTACTGTGGTAATTTTGACTGTAAAGATCTTATTCAAAGGTATAAGCTAGTAAGCCTTAGTGTTTACATCTTAGCAATACATGTATCCTCCCTGTAGCTTCAGAATATCAGAGATCAAAGCCCTCTTGTACATATATTTTATATCCTTCAATAAAATTAGCTTCTCATTCAGTATTATCGATTTCCTGTAGACTTACACAGAATAATACAGACATATGTACATCTCTTTTTCATTCTGATTGCTTGGAAATTGTTACTGGAGTTATATTATGAGCAGAATCTAGTTTTTCCCAAAGTTACTTCAGAGATGGTACGCTGGGAGTTGTATCTCTTGTTGCTACTTCACATGATGTGGATGTCATAACTGCTCTCGTTGCGTGGTCTCTTTCTTGTTTGTATTCACTCTTCATGGACTCCACAGGTTTGTACGTTGTTTGTCATGATAGCCTGATAGCTTCTGATAAGAATTTTTTCCGCCTGCATCATTTTCCCTTTGGGTTTAATTTTTGTTGCAGAGTTGAACCATTCCTAAGTCGAGACGCACTTTCATCTCCCTCTTCGTGCAGGTGTGTTAATCTGAACTTTTTTAAAGTTCTTTATGCATAACCAGATATTTTGTCTTTTCCATCAGAGACTAATAAGCATGGTTTTGGCGGGGAGGAATTAGCTGGTTCATCTGGTTTCTCTTCCATGGCTTCATCATGTCCTGTGAATTGCTTCTAACATCTTGTCACTCTTACAATAAGGAAATAAAGAATGAGCATTTGAAATTTGCTCTAGACATGAAACCACTGACGTAAATCTAATATACCTAGCTGCGGGTTATTGTCCAAAACAGATTTTTCTTGTCATTGTCAGTGAATAAATCATCGGTCTCCGTGCAGTGTTGTTTTTCTTTAGCTTTTCTCTTTGTTGTTTTTTCCGTTTTTTTCTTCAAGGTCTTCAAGCGTTTTCCTCAGTGGCAATAGCTGCTTCAATTTGTTAATGACTGTAGTTTTAGTTTGAAGATTGACTACTACTTTAGGTTGGATACAAGGGATCTTTAGCAGTAGGTAGCAACATTTTTGTTGCAGAGACTCAGGAAGAAGCAGTAGTTAATTGTTAGCAATACGTTGAGTTTTAATTAAGGTCCACTGTTGTTAGTATATGCCTTAGACTATGGTATCGTTTACCAGCTGTATATGAGCTGCGTTGTAACGGAAATATAGCATGTAATAATCGAATGAGATTTGATTCTCTTCTCTCTGAACGATTCTGTATATCCTTCTCTCTCTCTAATTCACTCATTTTTCTCTATTTTTCGTTCTCACGTTCGGTTCTCTAAGAAACCCAGTAATTTACATAACAATGCTGTCTTGGAGATATCCTCAGGCTGCATCCGAATCTGGTGGTATCCCGAGCCATTTTTCTTAAACCTAAACCTTCATAAACATGTAATCGAATCAGTAAAACCTCTGCATAAACTTTCAACCCAAGAACTATAATCTGGATTCCCGCATCTGCATCTCGACTCTTTTCTCATCTTTGCGATATTCTTTTTTTTTTTTTCCCTCATGTTTAAGGTGTAACGTGTAGTTATGGAAATGTGTTGAGAATATCCGCAAACACTGTTTGGAAGACGTGCATTTTAACTTTCAGTTCCTCTCTTGCTTGGTTCTTTTAGGCAGTGCATAAGTTGTGTCTCCTATTACTCCTCTGAAGGTTCAACTTGGTTTGGTTACTTAAGCAACCATTGTTTGGTATTTAGGCTCCCTGATGCTCGTGGGGTTTTAACGTTGCAGCTTTATTTTGGATTGTATAGTATTGTATTGATTTCATCCTTTTGGAATTGGATTCCTTAGTTGCTACTTCTTTGTTCATGACCCAACTCTGTTTGTTAGGATTTTTTGTTGGGGACATCTTGTTAACCGTAAACATTCTATTCCCTTAAAAACTTAAACCCTAGAACATTTAACATGAGAGGGTCCTGCTTTTACTGTGTTTCTTTCTGCAGTCATACACTCTTTTTCAACAAATGGTTCAAAGAACTTACTTCAAGTTGAGAGTTTGCCTTTCAAATTCGTTTTAACTTGTCTCTACTTTTCATTTGCGCCTAAATAGTTAATGTCCTTACCATAGCAATAAAAATATTATTTTGCTCAAAGAATAACCCTTCGGGTGAGTAACGTATAAGAACCTGCTTTTAGGAGGAAAATAATAGCTAAAAACGGCTGCTAATATCTCGTAAGTCGAGGAGCAAAAGGAGGAATTTGCCTGAAGAATTCAAGTCTGATTAGCTAGTTGGTGAGACAATAGCTTACCAAAGTAATGATGAGTAGTTGGTTCGAGAGGATGATC
>JANSVB020000164.1:1212889-1227466 GCA_025504935.2 Erythroxylum haughtii | reverse complement strand
ATGCATCCTGGTGCGACCAAGATGTATAATACATTGAGACAGCATTTCTGGTGGCCTGGTATGAAGAGGCAAGTGGCCTTTGATTATAAATCATATAGAACTTGTTAGGTTGAAAGATGAACAAACCAACAATTAGATAAAGGAAAATTATAATAGTAAATTATTAAATCTTATACATATAGTATATAAGATGTAATAATAATAAAAGGATGAACATTTAATACTAATGACTTATGATAAAGTCATGTGTATTAAATGAAATAATAATTTAAAATTTAAAAGCTTAAAGTTCAAAGTATTTAAATCAAGTACAAATTAGACGTACGTATAGAATTCTAAAACACTTTGATAAGATTGATGTATTGACTCTTATAGTATTTTTTTTTGATATCTATAGGGAACGAGACTCTCTAGTAAATGTCTCCATAACTAAATTTCATTACCATATAAATTTATATGAGGGGAAATTTATAATATGTGATATTATGTCATGCAATATTTATTTCTTTTATGGCTATACCTTAAATAACAACTAACCTTTTCATAGTTCCATCCAAATCAATTAGTAAAATTACATATAAAATATGGAATTATATGACTCTAAAGGAGTCAGAGTTATAATGATTAAGGGATGTAATGCTTAGTGTGTGTGTATATATGTGTGTATATATATATATTACGGGGATTTAAACAATATGACGTAAAAAGATAGGCTTCGTTATCTGACTTTAAATTTATGTCACTTATGTTAAGCATAAGTCATTCTTATTCAAACACATATAAACTATTTATATAAACATGGATTAACTATTTTTACTTAATAATTTATTTCTTATCATGCTATAAAAATTGTTGTGATATTCAATTAAAATTTAGTATCATATACCTAAAAGTATTAATTAGAAATATATATTATCTCTATCATATATAGTATTGGCAAGAAATATTATGCAATTATCTTCTTGTAATGACAATTATTATCATATTATAACAAATGCGTATAATTACAATCCTAATTTATGCTTCTAGCTGGTTAAATTAAGTGGAACAATTATTTTTATATTTTTCATATGAGTCTATCAGAAATAGTCTCTTTACCAATTAGTATAAAACTATATACTACTGGACCTCTCAAGATCCCATGTATCAACAAGATTTTCACTAGATTGTTGTTGTTAAATTAAGTGGAACAATTCCTCTAAGCGTAACATACCTTTCATCTTTACTTTATGCAACTATTTATATTGTACTATTAAGGTGTTGACATCCATTTACATGCTACCTTTAAAGTTTATGAAATGTTAGTCAATTCTAAAATATCACTATTTTTTTTTAATCTATATGATATTGAAATATCTCTTAGACTTTATCAAAAAAAATTACAGGAATTAATATCAAGATTGCATAATAGACAAACTAAATTTTATTTCTAACTTTGAGAACTCATTTCAAACTTAACATATGTCTAAGAAATTTGGTTCAGTAATACTTAGTATTAACTTTACTAATCAAAGATAATTTCTACTCAAAACAAAATAAATGTAAAGAAAGCAAGTAATAGGATATATATCATAATAACCAAATAAGATTATATCTTTAATCATATATTTGGTTACTCTTATTATTTTATTTGAAATAATAATCCTCACTAATACTTTAGAATGATTAATATATTTGGCTACTCTTACTATTGATCATGAGTTTGTTCAATAAACTAACTAAAGTTAAATTAGATAGGATATCATCTTTATCAATCACATATAATGTGACTCCTAGAAGTGATAATATTTACCAAAACACCCAAACACACACATAAATACACACACACACACACACACACACACACATTAATCATGTATCCAAGTTCAAATGATCATGAGTTTGCTTATCTAAATCACATTTTAATTAAATAGAACCTATTATTATAAGTCAATATATTCGGGTTAAAGTGATCTTGAATTTCTTAACGGATCCAACAATGAACAAAACTCTTATTTATTCTTATAACAATGAAAGTCAGAATACTTTTCTAAAAAATGGAAAGACAATAATCATGTTATAAACATATACTTAATATTTTAATGAGAGATTAATTTTTGATTGGTCTTATCAAAGATAAATTATATGTATAAGTTAATTTGTGTGTGTGTGCGTGTGTATACAATTCAATATGCATATAAAATACTTCAAACATACATACGAATTACAATTCAATATAATCATATAATCATATCATATGCATGACAGTATCAATCCTTGTTTGATCCTAGTTAAGATAATATTTCCAACTCTTTGGATAATTAAATTAGATTAAACAATTATTTCCCAAATAAATGAAAATTCTATTCCAAATATAAATTTAATTTAAATTTAAAACAAATTTTGAATTCAATGGGGGTATAAATAAAATTCAATATCTAATATTGATTCTTATTTCTAAATATCTTATATTTTATCCTAATTTTTTTTCAAATGTTACAATCAAATCTATCTTGATTAAATAACCTTTTTCTCTATTCAAATTTCATTAGTTTGTGACCTATTAGATTCCTAAATATATTGACAATTTATATAATTTATAATCATAAATTTTATTTAAGAATATATAAAATAATCTCATTTAATTTATCTTTAATTTTCTAATTTTATAAATTATATCTTTAGATCAAAATTAACCTATAGCAACATATTATAACTATCTAAATATTAGGAATGTCAAGTTAGTTTTGATTGAGATTTTTTTTGTATAATTTAATCTTTTCAACATATAATATTCTAATTATGTATAGAGTACGAAATTAGTGTCTATTTTATTTGAATCCAATTATATTAGTTTTCCAGCATTATTAACTCATTTTTAACAATGTTTGAATTTTATTTTTAAATTATCATTCCACCTTGACTAAGAATTTCTTAAATCAATGCTAAAACAATATTAGGACATCCTCCCTAATTACTTTTGGGTGGTGAATCTTATATTGATCACTTAACCATCTCTATATAATTCATGTCATACCTAATAATTACAAATTGAGTTCCTTTTGACTATGATATGTTATAAGTATTATCAAATTATAACAATCCCTATATAAGATATTTTAGAGATCTCAAATTAAATAATCATTTATACAACCTTTACAATAAGCATTTCTATATATACATAAGTAATGTTCCATATAGAATTCTCATGTTGGGTTAGTTTAGTGAATTTTTTCTCTAGCAAGTACTCACATATTTATTTAAAGGATACGTTAGAGTCGAAGGGAAACATTCAAGTTAAAGGGTTTTAAATCGAGCAAGACTAAGACTTGAGTACTTAAAATGTAACTTTTCAGTCCATAAAGTGACTTCTAATATGGAGGTAATGATTGATTCAGAATTTATATCACAGAAAGAGTGTTTTAAGTATCTAGGATCTATCATCCAAAGCAATAGAGAGATCAATGAAGGCATAGTTCATCGTATCAAATCAGGGTTACTTAAATGGAGAAGTGTATGAGGAGTTATATGTGACAAGAAGATACCACTCAAGCTCAAAGGTAAGTTATAGCGTTTATTGATTAGGAAGGCTATGCTCTATAGGGTGGAGTGTTAGCCTATCAAATAGGTGTACAATCATAAGCTAATGGTGACAGAGATGAAAATGCTTTGTTGGATATGCTTTAGGTCAGGAATATAATGGTAAGAGAAAAATTAAATTGGCTAATATTAATGAAAAATTAAGAGAGATAAGACTTAGGTAGTTTAGACATGTTAAGAAGAGGCACTGTGATGCTATAATGAGAAGATAAGAGTAAACTGTACTTAGAAATTGTAAGAGGAAAAAAGAAAGGCCTAAGAAGAATAAGGGGATGTGATCAAGAATGATACGACCTACTAGAATTTATGGAGGACATGATCCTCAATAGAAAATTTTGCTACTAAGATATAAATAAAGGATCTTATATAGAGAAATCTTCTCTTTCTCGTATGTCTTGTAAACATTTTCTTTCGAGTCTCATTTTTTAGCCTAAACATTTAATATGTAGTACTTCCCTCTTAGTTATTTAGTATAAACATTTTTTTTACTTAACCTAAATATTTTCTTGTCTTTTCTTGTTTGAATATTTATTTACTTATTTTATCATTTATTTGTATTATTTATCTTGTACTATATTGATTATATTAACTATATATATTTTTTATTTATATGCACTTACTTATTTTTATTTTTATTATTATCCTTTTATTTCATTTCTATTTTAATTATATATTTTTCATGTTGGTCTATCGAAAACAGTCTCTCTACCAATTAGGGATAAAGCTGTGTATTACTGAACCTTATCAGACCACATGTATCAGTGAGACTTTCACTTAGTTGTTGTTGATGCCATTATGAGATTAAGTGCTTCTTTTATAAGGCAAAAAAACATATGATAGTCTTTTCGATATATTAATATCCATTCTTAATAGAGTAAGAACTAAAAACAATTTAAAAAAATATTAATATAATATGAATTTGATAATTATGATCTTATCATAATTTCATCTAAAAAATAAATTTACCTCATGAATTTTATCTTATATATCATCTTATGGAATTTATCATACAAATCTTGTATAGATACATAAAAAATAAAGAATATTTTTAGTTAATTATGTCATAAAATGTACAATCAATCAACTGATTGTGGTAGATAAGCCAATACTACAATGGTTCTTAATTCCTAATTACTTATACTAATGTGTGTATTAGAAAAGTAATGCATCTCCAGCTACAATCGTTGCTTGGTAAGTTCTAGTTATCGTATAATAAATATCAGCAATACGTTTGTTTTCTTTGAATAGAATTGTCCAAGTATATCGCTTTCTGTCACTTCGAAAATATGTGGCTCGTCGGTAGACAACAAAATGAATAGGTTAGCTTTCTTAATTGAGCAATTCCTTCTTGGAAATTTGCGCTTGTATCCTCATTCAATGAAGCTTGTGTCATGCAATTGTTTTCAACTATAGTTATCAGTTATCACAATGCCAATCGATGTTCGTATCCAAAGTCCCCACCATTCCCATGTAGCCAGAGGACGATACCGGTTTTGGATTTTTCCTACGTATATTCGTTTAGAGCCAAGTAATTTCAACGCACTAAGACATGATGACGATGACACAACGAACACAGTGGATAATGGAGAAAGGAAAATATTTTCCCCTCCACATTTATCCTACACTATATATTCCACGAGAATCTTGTTCATTTCCTCTTCCAATTATTCTCGACAGGACAGAAGCGACAATAAAGAAGATCGACCCAAATACGTTTTCTAGGTACAGTACAGAAGGACGTTTTCAATTTGTCATGAGCACTAATCTAGTGGATAGCAACTATTGGCTTAACATTGCAAGACGCTTTTTGTTAGTATTGACGAGCCTTAGCTAAAGTCCAACATAGTTTAGGCATGCCAAAGGAACCAAGGTAACTTAACCAAGTAAAGATCAAGTATCGTTTGAGTTACGATAATCGTGTGACGACGTTGATTGACTTGGTAGTTAGGGCGACTTAGACTTGGCTCTAAAAGGAGATTAAGGCACCCTGTAAGTGTACCATCAAATTAGGTGATACTAATGTCTACCGGACCAGCTTAGGTAGCGAGTCAGTCGACACATTTGTTGTTCTTTCGGTATACATGCCGATGAACAACAGACCAGTTCCGATTGAGAAGTTCCAAAATATCCATGACAATAGGATAATCTGACTGAGAGCGAGCCGTCACCGAAAAAAAAAATTGGTGCAGCCCCAACGAATCCACCGATAAAAAACTGCATTTGTCTGGTGAGAACAACCCGTAAGTAGGAAAAAAGGGCTTGAACAGGTTTCAGACAGTATGGTTCTTTTGAACCCACCTTGTTGGGCCACTAACGAGAAATGGGTTGGCCAGTTTGGCATGTTTCTGTCAGAAATTGACCAGACAACCACCAAAAAGACCACCTCGGGTCCTGTTTTTGACAACTTGATGCTTGTATTTAGAGCGTTTGTTTTACTACTTATACGTATATTTTTTACGTAATTATTTTCATTTATTATATATATATAATTTTTACGTGAATTTATCAAAAAAAAAACAATTTCTCTATCAGAAATATTTAATTTTTTTTAAAAAAATTTTGTTATTCAATTTCCTAGTTTTTATCGAGAAAACATACTTTCTATTATATACGAGTAAGATTGTGTACTATCAGACATTTCTAAATTTTATTTCATTGCGAAATTTTGAACGGGATGTAACGATGATGATGTATGTTTTATTAATTTAAATGTTATTATGTTATTTTTTGCTTGAAGAAAAGTCAATGTTGTGTTGTTGAAAACGATTGCCTTTCAATTATTCCCAACATCAATATGTCTCAATAATTACCTTAATATTACAAAAATAATTATATTTTATCATTAGGATTAGAATGAATAATTTAGAATTGACTTTTTTAATTAAATTTAATAAAAAATTAATAAAAAAACTAAATTTTAAATTAAAATTATTACATCAAACTCCATCAACTTATGAAAATTGTTTTTAGGTAAGTTGTCCAAATCTCTCTAAGTATACATAATCATGTGCTAGAGTTCTTATCACTCTTCCTTTAACCACAATACTATATAGACAACTCAATTATTACCTTCTTTATTAGTAAAAAATAAGACTACTTATTATTAGATTTTTCTAAATTTACATGTTAATAAAATTTTTATTAAATATTAAACCCATTGTCGTTAATTATCAAGAATTTATAGAAATATAATTTTGCTACTCTACATTATATAAAGACATTATTTCACAAAGGTAAAGATCACTTAGTTTCCACTACTCTATTCCTATCTTATTTTATAAATATCATTTAGTCAATAAATGATATCTAAAAATAAATAAATAGATAATAGAGGAATCAGAATTGCCGTGAGCTAATGAAAAACATGTTTTTTTTTTAAAATTAATCTTTTTTTATTTTAAATTACTATTTAGAAGACAAGTGACACAAGCGGAGTCAAGTCTATTCGATACAAGGACCATAATCAGCATTCTCTCTATCAGTTCTGGTTCACCACGCCGCAACTGTCCTTGATCTATTTTCTGAATCAATCCCGTAGATCAATCAAGATTGGTTCTCGTTTGCAATTTTTGTTCGAGGCAAGTTTGCTCCTTTCTGTTGCAAAGTCATTAGCTTTTGCGATGTTCTTGTCATGTTTCTTCCTAGGATTGTTAGATTGGTAGGTGGCATGTTAGCTGAAACGGGTTCTGGGATATTTTTATCTTCAAGTTTTAGTTGCAAAGTTTTCAACTTTACTGCCGAGGTTTGAGAATTTAACGTCTTGGGTTCTTTGTTTCTATTCCAACTCTATAAGACTTCTGGGAGAACTTCTCTTTTTGTTTATAGAATACCTAAAACATTGAACAGGATAGGCTAAAAGGTAGTGATTTTTTGTTTTAATCACTCACTTAGCTTTCTAGTTACTGCCTCTTTGATTTTAATTGCGCTCTTGTGATTGTAACGATTTGGTAAGTAAACTTCGAGTCTTTTGCAATCTGAAGTATTAAAATTTACCAATTTTGTTGAGGAGTAATCTTGGGATGAATTGAACTTCTGAACAGGTACAGTGGATTGCTGATAAGGGTCGAGGAATTCAGTTAGTGCAACAGTCTGCAATTTAAGCATGGATCCAAGTATTTTCTGTTCCTTCACCGCTTGTTGGCTGTTACTTCTCGATATTATTTGACAATTATTTATTAATTCTGTTTCTTTTCAAAAAAAAAAAATTGTGATTAATATGGAAATAATTCCTTCACTTTTTTTTGGTGCAAGTGATATGATCTGCTGCATATGTAGTATTATTATCAAATAATGTGCATCCTGATGTGGTATGCCTGTGTAAGCTGTAGTTGATAATGATAATTTGATCAATATCAGCTCACATTTGCCATATTAACCGGCTCTGTGAAATTCAACAATTTCTTTTTAGTAGTTGCTGTACTATATTATTGTTTGGGAACATGCACTATGTTGTAGGCAGCTGCATCTTTATAATTGGTAACTCTTCTCGTGTAACACAACTAGTTTAAGTGGCAAATTAACTAATTCACTTCCTTTGAAAGTTCAACTTCTTGATGGTGTAGATGCTACTGTAGAGGATAAAGGGATTTTTTCTGGCCTTGAGATGATGAAATCTAACTCTGATAAGCATGTTGATCTTCTGAGGCGAGCTGCCAGATACTATTCAGCAATTAAAGGTAATGTCTAAATGCATGTTCATGAAGCATCTTCTTTTGCCAATATTTTAGAACAGAAAACATAAGCAGACTGTGTTGTATATTTGACCATCATATCATATGGGAATGTTTTATGTGCTTCGTGTTGCATCTGTTCATATCTGTTACGAGCAAATATTCCCTCTTCATTGTTTTACTTTTACATCAGATGGGGTTTGGGGCAGCTGGGAACTGGAAATCAGTTGAAAATATTATCAAGGTCCCAGACACTGTAATTTCTGCGATAATCAATCTACCTTTCCCCTTTGGGATTCCGTTTGTGCATTTCCACCATGCAACCTAAGTTGGAACTAACTCTTTCCTTTTTCAAACTGTAGAAGCTGTTGAAAATTTAGCATTTCTTGTAATGGAACGTGTTTTTTCCTGGACTATTTGAACTTATTTGTTGACAATATACACTATTTGGTGTATATCAGCTGCTTATCTAGATATCTGAGGATTTATGGTTGTATTTAGGGCAATCACCAGATCCTGCTGAACGTGATAAGGGCAAGTACACCCTGATAAGGGATCCTGAAGATCTGCAACAAGGAATTTACGACAAACCACTTCCATGCTTTGGCTGTGGTATAGGATGGTTCTCGTGAGTATTCCTTTTGACTTCCTTTTTTCCACAGCAAATTTCCTGCATTCTCATAGTTCTGTCTTGTTGCAGTTTCCTATCAGGATTTGTGTTCCCATTGATGTGGTATTTTGCTACCATTCTTTATTTTGGAAACTACTACCGCAAGGATCCACGTGAACGATCAGGTCTTGCTGCATCTGCAATTGCTGTAAGCTCAAGCACACCCTCTCACTTTGTGTTTTTCTCGTGTTGTTTTCATTTCAAATCATCATTAGTTGTTTGGAAAATCCATCAAATCATTGCTTCTGTTTTCACCCACCATTCATCAAAGTTAGCGAGATGTCAACACCTGATTTTAATGCATTAATATTGCAGGCAATGGCATGTTCTGTTCTGCTGTTGGTTTTAGTTGCTTACTTTCTCCTAGTTTAGCCAATACTCCGCCTGTCACATACAATTCCCAAAATCTTTTAGCAGAACCTGCATTTGCAACTGTAGATAAGGATGTATAGGCGAAAGAGCAGAAAGAAAATGTTTTTACCAAGATGTGCGTCAAGAGTTGGGGACATGAGAAGCCTGGCAAAGCACAGACATAAAACCTTAATAATCATTTCCCATGTGCTGGTGTCCCTGTGGAATGACAGGAGCAGACAGAATGTAGCATGAAATTCATACAAGATCATATCTTTATTCATACAAATATAGTAGGATCAACCGATCAAATATGGTTTAAGGATCTTATGACTTTCACAAGATTGAGTGAAGATTTGTTCTTTATTAATAGCGTGTTGGTTGCCCTATTTGTGTTTTGATAATGGGAACAATATAAGCTTGATTTGTTGAAAACTAGTTCAGATAATTGCATTTTCTACATATAGTGACTAGTGCAAGTCTCAAACAATACGAATTTAGAATTTGCCTGCAAAGAAATGAACCTACAACCGAAAAGTGAAAAAATAATTGAAAACATTCTGCAAAACTTGTAATGGTTAGTTTATATATTTCTCATTTTTACATAAGATTATTGGCATGAAGGCCTGCATGGCTACTCACAATTGTTCAAGGTTGTTCTTGTAGCTCCATTAAAAAGCAATAATCTTATGTAATGAAATCTATTAGTATACAAAATTCTAATGAAATCTAGATCTAGAAGACCTATTCAAATATTTTAAACAAGTAACCACATCTTGTACCAAATAAATTGTGTAAGCAAAGATAAGGACAAGCTGAGGAGATTGTATCTCTATCACACTATCATCCTGCTTTTGAGTTTAAAGAAAGGGACAAGTTTTTATACAAAAGTGATGAATCCATCAATCTATAGACAAGTAAAAAAGTGGAGCTAATCACTTACAATCATGGGTTTAACTTGGTTTTCAGGAATCCTGAAATCAATACATCATATAAAGAAAATCCATATCTAAATATGTATTTTCTTTTCTTTTCCAAGAGAAAAGAGTAATATTTTGATCATACATTCATATTACTATACCATTTTATCACAAAATTTTAGAAGAGAAAGATACTATCTAAACAACTAAAACAACCAGCGGAAAAAGATGAGATCTTTTCATAGTTTGGCTAATCTGGTGGGGAAGAAGAAGTACATCCCACGCGAAGACAGTAAAGGACCCTACTGCTGTCCCTTGGACGCTAGCTGTTTGTGATACTTGGAGGCTTGGAGCGCACTTCCTGACCAGTGCCCATCATCTGTCTACCAGTCAAGTTGCATGTCTCTATGCTCCAATAAAACTTTCCTACAAGTCCCTACTTACAGTCTCAGCTTTTCTATCGTTATTATGATAATCATACGACTAAGTGGGCAAAGTGTTTTTGGATTCTAAACTCAATCTGAAACCAACAGGCATTAGCAAAAGTTTCATTCTTTGTTGGGTGGGGCACTCGTCAAAACAAGCCTAAAAAAGGTTCATCCCTTTTGTTATCCTCTTCCTTTGATGTGCGATAATTGATTAAAAAAAACATTTTCATTATCTGAAGTTGCAATGGCTTGAAACCCACTTGAGAGGTCTCATTATCCTGATCACTTTTATAATTTTGTTGAGGAAAGAACAGAAGAACACTAAGTAATCATCAGTTCTTAGTAAAACAAGCCCGAAGAGGTGATAAACAGTAAGAGCCATGCGAATAATATCAGGGGAATAGGAAAAAGGGAAAGTGAAATGTGGGAATTTTCACTTTTGATAGGGAAAGCGCCAACCCGGAAAGATTGTTTCTGGAGTTCTGTTGGAGTTCAATGATTACACCCACGCTCCAATCATAGAGGCAGCTTAAAAGTAGGTGCTTTGGCGTACAACTGTACAGTACTTGCTTGTCGTATGGTATACACACGTGGTTCAGGCTTAGCTTAGAAAAATACAATGTTCTGACTAGCTGAAACAAAACCCTTACTGTTGGGATAAGTTCGGAAGATCCAACAAAGCTGTCATTTAGGACCTGGGACGCTCTGTTCTTGTCCTTAATCTAATTGTCTGCTTGCTACACCTTTTTAATCCTGGAATCCTCTGTTTCGCACGATCTCTCTGTTTTTGAGAATGGTAAGGTTGACGGTAAATTAGTGGTAGTTTGAACTTGCAGCTTGAGATCAGTCTTAATCTATCCGAGTGAAATAAGAGTTTAGTCTCAACTGTACCAACTTAAGCTAAATCCAATTATGGTGATTGAATTTAGGCTAAAATTTTGATTAAAGCAAACACTTGTTTTAGCATTATTTTTGACACTCTTTGGATCTTAAAAACTATAAACTCTTACAGTGTTTTAGAGTAAGTTGCTACAGATACCTGATAGGGAAAGGAAAAGAAATGAATAAACGATTACCCCACAATTTTAAACAATGAACTGATACAGAATTGAGAGTTGAGAGACCATTATATCCATTTCTTTAATATTACATCTCTCTTTGTAAGGTCACTCAACTCAAGCTTTCTGGTCAGGGCCAAAGATGCTCTCTTTCTTCACAAGCAAAGGCAAAAGCCAAACTCAAGCTCAAGCCTTTTAATAGAGACGCACCATCGTTATTCTTGGCCACAACTCTGCGACTCACCACCTCCATGCCTCGCCGTGGCTCGCCGTCTCCTCTCCTTAACCTCCCACTACTCATCATAATATTGCCCATCGTAGCGTTACTGCTCTTGTTCTTCGCACTTCCTTCTCTACTCTCTGCCACTAACCATAAGATCCGATCCAGCACGGTAAAGAACGGTTGGGACTCGGTCAACGTCTGTCTGGTCTTGTTCGCGATCCTCTGTGGCATTTTTGCTAGAAGAAACGACGAGGATTCGACCACCAACGACTACGACCGCAGTACTCAGAATGTTCCTCGTGTGGCTCACGATAACAAGCCCCAGCAGTACTCTGTTTCTAGCCAGTGGTTTGATCAGTTCTCCGACCCAAAGATCTTTGCGAATCCAAGCTTTAACACGCCTGTTACAAGCACAGGGAGGTTAAAGAGAAACAGCAGCTCTTACCCAGATTTAAAGATTGAATCGTTATGGGAAAACAGCGATGATCATGATCATTTCCGGTTCTTTGATGACTTTGAAATCAACAAGTACCGGTCGTCGTCGGAGTACGGTCACCATGGGACGCCAAGGAGTATCTTTGAAGAGCCTAGCGTTAAGGAAATTCAGGTTGACACTTTTATACTTCGTTCCTCGACACCACAAAAATCTCCAGCGCCACCAACTCCTCCGCCACCTCCTCCGCCGCCAAGAAGAGACCACAAACAGAATCACACGTATAGGACAGTATCACGCAAAGAGATGGTTGACAAAGAGAGGGAACATCATCATGAGTTCAAGAAAATCAACTCTCCGTCGCCACCGATACCGCCACCGCCACCGCCACCGCCACCGCAAATAAAGAGTCCGATATCATCAGAGCATAAATACCGCAAAAGTTGGGAACGTAAACGCCCTCTTTGGTTCAGGGGGAGCCACGACTCAAACCCAAGACCTCAAGGTTTTGGTTCAGGACACTAGTGACAGAGAGACTCTACAAGAAGCATAGTTCTTGTACTTTTGGATCAGAGAAATGGCTCAAAGGTCAATCAACTGAGACTAAAGGATTAGATAGAAATTTTTGTATAATTCCTCTTTTATATAGTGTGTTTTGTATTAGTTTTTAATTATGTACACACTTGGAGGATTTTGTAAAATTTTCAATGTACATATTTGGTTTTTATGAAATGAAATGAGGAATTTAATTATAAAATTTTGTGATATTTATGTTTTTATATGATGAAGCCATGAATAAGTTAGCGATGTGAGTGCTCTAACATGTCACTTTTATGGGGTACATATTTGGATATCACTCAAGGTGTCGAGTACGTGTCTCACAAGAATGGGGTGTTATACCATGGTTTACAAATATCACAAATTATGTCGCTAGTGGTAAACTTCCTTTAGATCTAACTTATTAATAAAGGAAGAAAGTCTTGCATGAATGTAACCAATATATATGGGATGAGCCAATTTTATATAGGTCATGCAGTGATGGATTAATGAGATGATGTATTCTAGAGGAAAAGATGTTGGTTATCCTAAAGCAATGTCATGAAGGTTAGTATGTTGGACATTATGGAGCTAACAAAATGGCGACTCGAATAGTCGAGAGTGGATTTTATTGACCAAAATTGTTTAAGGAAGCTTAGACCTTCATAACACAATGTGATCGATGCCAGAGAATAGGTAACATCTCTAAAAGATATGAAATGCCTTTATCCAACATTTTAGAAGTGGAATTGCACTATGTTTTGCATTGGGAAGAAGTTGTGACATCTCCAACCAATGATGGAAAGGCGGTACAAAAGTTCAATAAATGACTATTCAATCGGTTTGGAGTGCCACATACGATAATAAGTGATGGAGGTACACATTTTTGCAACAGATCTTTTAACGCTCTCTTAAAAAGATATGGAGTGCACCAACATGTTGCTATACCTTACCATCCACAAAATAATGGCCAAGTGGAAGTTATCAATAGGGAGTTGAAACGAATTTTGGAAAAGACAGTGAACAACTCCATAAAGGATTGAGCAATAAAGTTAGATGATACCCTTTAGGCTTATAGGACTGCTTTCAAAATACCTATTGGAACAACTCTCTATAAGCTTGTATATGGAAAAATTTATCATTTGTCAATCAAACTAGAACATCGAGCATACTCAACGATTAAAGCATTAATTTTTTATTAGAAGTAAGCAGGTGAAAAGAGACTTCTACAAATGGACGAACTTGAAGATTTTCGTCATAATAGATACAGAAATGCAAACTCTACAAGGAAAAGGTAAAGAAATGGCATGACTCTCATCTTAAACGAAAGGAATTTAAAGTGGGAGATGTAGTTCTGCTATACAAATCAAGGTTGAGGTTGTTTCTAAGGAAGATAAAATCTTGATGGAGTAGACCTTTCATGATCATTCAGGTTTTTGATCTAGAGTTCTCAAATTGGAAAATGCTAACAAGGAAAATTTTAGGGTCAACTGGCATTGTTGCAAGCTATATCGAGGAGGAGGAGCGAATTCTAAGGAAAAGGAAGTGATTTCCTTTTGTTCAAACAATTAAGATGCCTCCAGGGTTGCAAGGTGATCGGCACTTCGTATTGATCTAAAGATCAATCCCTCGGAAACCGAATCAAAAATAATTAAATTCCAAGGATTGCAATATAGGATGCAACCTCGGGTCGTCTCACTTAATTGGA
>JANSVB020000164.1:1175157-1188107 GCA_025504935.2 Erythroxylum haughtii | reverse complement strand
GTGAACTATTCTTGTCTTTACCATTATGTTGAGTGGCTCAACTTTTTTGTGTCATTACTTAATGCCCCTTCTTCATCACTATGTAGTCGTTTTGGTAAATTTGTTGAGATCCAATTTGACAAGAATGGAAGGATTTCTGGGGCAGCTATCCGTACTTATCTGCTCGAAAGGTCTCGTGTTTGCCAAGTTTCTGATCCTGAAAGAAACTACCATTGCTTTTACCTTCTGTGTGCAGCTCCACCTGAGGTATTGATTGTTTTACATTCGTGTCTAAATGGCTGCAATTATATTTAATTCTGTCCATACTGTCTTGTCATCGAATTTACTATGATGATGCTCAAACATTCAGGAGAGGGAGAAATATAAGCTAGAAAATCCAAAAACATTTCATTACTTGAACCAATCAAATTGTTATGAGTTGCACGGTGTTGATGATGCTGAGGAATATCTGGCAACCAGAAGGGCAATGGATGTGGTTGGCATTAGTGAGGAAGAGCAGGTTAGTTCGCCCAGTACCACTCTAAATGGTGTTTTCTTGCTGTTATGCTAACATTTAGATTTTGTGGTTTTAGGAAGCAATTTTTAGAGTTGTTGCTGCAGTTCTGCATCTTGGAAACATTGAATTTGCTAAGGGAGAGGAGGTAGATTCTTCAGTTATCAAGGATGAAAAATCAAGGTTCCATCTTAATACTACAGCGGAACTGCTAAAGTATGACTTTCTCATCAACTTTCTAGTTCTGCAAACATTTTATGACCACTATTGTCCATGTTTAAATCAAATATAGCCAGTTGACCTACTTTATACTTCAGGTGCAATGCCAAGAGCCTAGAAGATTCACTGATAAAGCGTGTAATGGTAACACCAGAAGAGGTCATTACAAGAGCACTTGACCCAGTTGCTGCAGCGATTAGCAGGGATGCATTGGCAAAAACAATTTATTCCCGCTTGTTTGATTGGTAAGGAAGAAATTATGCACTGCACTCTCTCTCTCTCTCTCTCTCGGTTTCTCTTGCTTGCATTATTTATTAATTAGTCTATCTATGAAGGTAAATAAATGCAGAAAGAATATAGATGATTTGTTTTTATGCTTGCAATCTTTCAAATTAGTTCAACTCTCTTTCATTTTGATGCAGGCTTGTGGACAAAATCAACAATTCGATTGGGCAAGATCCAAACTCCAAAACTTTGATTGGAGTTCTTGATATTTATGGTTTCGAAAGCTTCAAGTTCAATAGGTATATTACTACACTTAATTTTCTCTGTATTGTATTTTACTGGAGAACTTAGTAATTTTCTTAACTATGCAGTTTTGAGCAGTTTTGTATCAACTTTACAAATGAAAAACTGCAACAACATTTCAATCAGGTCAACTAATGTTAGTTTAATTGTCCCAAATTTTGTTATATATTTTGTTGTCCTTTCTCATCAGAGAGTATGATTGTTATGGTATTGCAGCATGTCTTCAAAATGGAACAAGAAGAATATACAAAAGAAGAAATCAACTGGAGCTATATTGAATTTGTTGATAACCAAGATGTGTTGGACCTGATTGAGAAAGTGAGTTTTTCACTTGGCTTGCCCATTTCGTGGTAAAAGGATAATAGACCTGATCTAAAGTCCTTATCAGTCAACTTTTCTTTGGATGCAAAGTATCTATTATCTATCTTGTACTCATCTTATTGTTCCAGTGCATAAGTGATATTAACAGCAGATTCTTCATTATTTGCAGAAACCAGGAGGAATTATAGCACTTCTTGATGAAGCTTGGTATGCAGTTAATTTCTTGCTTTCAATTGTTTGGAAACACGTCTGTTTCTTCATCCATGGCAATAGAGTGCTGGAGCTTGTTGTTTGTTTGGGAACACCCAGACTTTGCACTGCTACTCATGCATGTATGATATGAGCCTTTACTTTTGCAGTTGGACTTATTCTTGTAATCTCTTCATACAGCATGTTTCCCAAATCCACCCATGAAACATTTGCTCAGAAGTTGTACCAAACATTTAAAAACAACAAGCGCTTTATCAAACCTAAGCTTTCACGCACTAGTTTTACAATATCCCACTATGCAGGAGAGGTAAGCATGTTTTACTTTCATATCGTTGTATTTGGTATCTTGAAATATAGAAACTGCCGGAGTCTTTCTTCATGTTTCCAGGTGAATTACCTGGCTGATCAGTTCCTTGACAAAAACAAAGATTATGTGGTAGCGGAACATCAGGATCTCTTGACAGCCTCAAAGTGCCCCTTTGTGGCTGGTTTATTTCCTCCTCTGCCTGAGGAATCATCAAAGTCATCCAAGTTTTCTTCGATCGGGTCCCGTTTTAAGGTATGAATGGTTCATTTTCTTCCTAGTCTTTCTTAGTTAACTATACGTAATCAATTGCTTCAACAGTTTATCCACTGAAAGAGCTAAAACTTGGGCTGCTTGTAGAAGTAAGCTCAGCCAGTAGTGTAGTAAAGTGAAAATAATGTGTTCCACTATGATCTATATATACGTATATATGTAGATTTATTGGATGCACTGAGGTAGCTTGCATGCTAGTCTATGAATGAAATGTTCTTATTGTTTTGTACAATGATATTGGGATTGTGGAGCCATTCCATTTTTACTAAGCCTAATGTGTTTGGGAACTGCAGCTACAACTTCAATCTCTGATGGACACCTTGAATTCAACCGAGCCTCATTATATCAGATGTGTGAAGCCAAATAATGTACTCAAGCCTGCTATTTTTGAGAATACCAATATTATCCAACAACTACGATGTGGTGTGAGTACAGTCAGGCTTTACCTTAGTATATGTTTGATGTGCTTGTTATAGTATTTCTGAGTTACATATTTTTGCCTTTATGCTTCACAATCTTGGTATTTTTAGTAAATTTTGGTTTTCCTACTCTTGTTCAGGGTGTACTAGAGGCAATAAGGATCAGCTGTGCTGGATACCCTACAAGACGCACATTTTATGAGTTCCTTCTTCGCTTTGGTGTTCTTGCTCCAGAAGTTTTGGAAGGGAAGTAAGTCAAGAATAACAGAAATTCTCCATGCCATGACTAAGTGTTCTCTTTTTCTGGTTTCTACCCATGCATCGCTTTTGTTTTTCCCTGCTGATGAGCTGTTATAACTGCTTTTGTACAGTCATGATGACAAGGTTGCTTGTCAAATGATTCTGGATAAAATGGGGATGAGTGGTTACCAGGTGATGAAATTATCTCCTTGCATTTGTTTCCTGCTATGTTGCCTAGGGATATCATCTAACTGAGAAAGAGATGGAGAGCTCTCGTTAGTAATTTTGCTTTTGTTAGCTTATACCTTAACCTATTGTTGTGTTGGAGCGGATAAAAAGTGAATAATGAGCAGGAAAGCATTGGGCATGTGATGATTTTGCGCTTCATGAATGGTCATATATAAGTTGTTGATACACTTAACCAGAAACATTTAATTCTTTTCTTTTCTGTCACCTTATACTTCCAACCTCTGTGGTGTGGCAAACTTTTATCTCTTATAATTTATATACGATGTTATTTTACTGGAATAGAAATCCAAGTTAATATCCAGCATCAGACATTCTCTGGATATTTAACATCTGATTATGATGATTTATCTCAAAATTTTAAGTGGTGAAGTGGAACACTCAACCGATTATCTCATCTCCCTTTTAGTGCTACTTAGTTTTATCGTCCACCAAATGTCCAAATGTTATAGATGATCACCATAAACCAAAGTAATACTTATTGCCTTGTGCTTTAATTGTCTATCACTAAAGTTTCCAAGTGTTAAGTGATTTTTTTGTTCTGTTATGGTGCAGTATGTAATCAAATTGTAAAATTTTGCTAAATATCTTATGAAAATTATTGATTTTGCAGATTGGCAAGGCAAAGGTTTTCCTAAGAGCCGGTCAGATGGCTGAATTGGATGCAAGACGAGCAGAGGTGCTTGGAAATGCAGCTAGAATCGTTCAAAGACAAATTCGGACATATATTGCTCGCAAAGAGTTCATTGTGTTACGGCAAGCTGCTGTTCACTTGCAATCTCATTGCCGAGGTAATAATTTTTATTTGACATTCCTATTAACTGGTATCTATGTTGTTTTATAAAGTAGTGCCATTTCAGTGGTTTTGTAACAAAGATACTACATCTTGATGCATGTGGGAATGTGCTTCAATATGCACCCAAGCTGCCAGCTTCTTGTTCAACTATTTTTTGTTGTTGCACATGTATACTTGCCTTAGTGTGTGCATATGTGTACCTGTATGCTTGGATACAAATTCATGAAAGATGAATAATATATTATATGATCTTTTCATGGATACTTGATCTAGTCACCTTAGGAAATGAAGTTTGTTGTGGTTAGTTATTGCACATTCCTCTATTATGTGGCCGTCCAGTATGTATGGTCTCACACTGATTGTTGGGTTCAACCACTGAGGTTCTGTTCATTAATACTATTTTTCTTTGTTATATCTGAAATTAGGTGTCTTGGCTCGCAAACTGTACGAGCAGTTACGAAGGCAAGCAGCAGCTTTGAAGATTCAGAAGAATTTCAGGCGATATACTGCCAGAAAGTCCTACTTAACACTATGCTCGTCTGCAATTGCCTTACAGACAGGCATGAGGGCAATGACTGCTCGCAATGAGTTCCGATTCAGGAAGCAAACTAAAGCTGCAATTATCATCCAGGTTCAAAGAAACTTTTTGGATCATGCTCTCCAGCTTCACAAAAGAAAATTTGAATTTTTCACTGCTCTGCTTATTGGTGATTTTTCAGGCAAATTTACGTCGTCATCTATCCTACTCTTATTATACGAGTCTACAAAAGGCTGCATTAGTTGCTCAATGTGGTTGGCGAAGAAGAGTTGCTCGAAGAGAGCTCAGAAAGCTCAAAATGGTTTGTGAAAATGATTGTTTTGAGTTTTTTGCTCAATGTTAAAATGATTTGTATGGAGCTGATTGCTGCATATTTTCAGGCTGCAAGAGAAACGGGTGCCCTTAAAGAAGCAAAAGACAAATTAGAGAAGCGGGTGGAAGAATTGACATGGCGTTTACAGTTAGAGAAGAGATTGAGGGTATATTTCCATCTATTAAAGTGACAGAAACATCCCAGTGTTGATTTCATTTTGTCTATATTTTTGCATCACAGACTGATTTGGAAGAGGAAAAAGCCCAAGAAATTGCCAAGTTACAGGATGCTTTGCATGCAATGCAATTAGAAGTAGAAGAAGCAAATGCTAGAGTAATAAAAGAACGAGAGGCAGCTAAAAAAGCTATTGAAGAAGCCCCACCAGTCATCAAGGAAACTCCTGTTATAGTGCAAGACACTGAGAGGATTGAATCATTAATGACTGACGTGGAGAGTTTAAAGGTTGGTAGTAATAGACATTCTAGCATGAACAATAATGTTTGCCTTTTCTCTTCTGGTTCAGAGGTTAAGAATGGAATCATTTATTGAAAATGTTAAGCTCATCAATGAACAACCATGATTGATACTTGCCTTTCCGTAGTTAGGCTTGCTTCTCCCTCCTTTAAATCATCTTTGATCAAGAGTGCTTTTCTTTATTCTTTTTCATGTGGCAACGAATATAACTTATAGTGATCCTTGAATGATGATTGTTTAACCCTTTTATTTGGTTGTTATAAATTGTTATACATTAATATACATATGTAAATATGGTGTCTATTTTTAGAGTGTGTGGGTTGCAAGTAAAGGTAAAACAATGAATTAGATGTCTTCTATGTTAATATAATACTCAGTTTCTTGAGTTGAGTAGATCAATTGCTAATCAATTTACTCAATTATTTCCTTTTACCATCCAGGGTTTACTTCTATTAGAAAGACAAGCAACAGAGGATGCAAGAAAAGCTTGTGCAGATGCTGAGGCCAAAAACTCAGAACTGGTCAAGAAGCTTGAAGATGCAGAGCAAAAGGTGGATCAGCTTCAGGAATCAATGCAGAGGTTTGTGATAAGTCGATGCAATCTTTTCCCACTACCATCTAGCTGCTTGGATCTGGCTGTAGTAGCTCCACCACTGTAGTCATATATTTTATCATTCTTTCATTAGTGTATACGTCACCTTCCTAGTCATGAACTCGATATTAGTTCGTTCAACCCCATGCATATGCATCTCTTGTGTGGAGGCAGAGTCTGTCTTACATGGGGCGCTTTTATTATTTATTACCAAGTTAGTTCATCCATATCACAGGTTAGAGGAAAAACTTTCCAACTCAGAGTCCGAAATCCAAGTTCTTCGTCAGCAAGCTCTTACCATGTCACCAACTGGGAAGTCTTTATCTGCACGGCCAAAATCCATGGTTGTTCAGGTATAAATGCAAATTGGTGGCTTTAGGCACTTTTATTCTTTCACAATAACTTCAGTAAACTCATATCATTCATAACTTGCAGAGGACTCCGGAGAATGGGGATGCTACAAATGGAGATGTGAAGGTTCTATCAGTATGTAGACTGTTCTCTTTAAACCCTACCCACTAATCTGGCTATGCTTCATTACTGAATTATTCCTTGTTATCTGCTACCTCAGGACATGACTCATGCCTTAGCCAATTTACGTGAACCTGAATCTGAGGAAAAGCCACAAAAATCTCTTAATGAAAAGCAGCAGGTAATGATCTCAATATACCAGTCTATAACAACTTTTTGACAGATATATAGATCAGCTGAGTACTTGTTATTGTGTTCTAAAAAAATTCAAGTAGTTATCTCAGAAAGAAAACGTGAAAGTTGGTAAAACAGACATGTTATTTGTGTTTCTCAAGTCATAAGAACTTGCAGCATTTTTGTAGCTTATAAAATCCTTATCCATCTCTTACTATCTGCGCCTCTATTTCAGGAGAACCAAGATTTGCTGATCAAGTGTATCTCACAAAACCTTGGTTTCTGTGGGGGCAAGCCAGTTGCTGCTTGTGTCATATATAAGTGTCTTCTCCAATGGAGGTCTTTTGAAGTTGAAAGGACTACTGTTTTTGACCGAATCATTCAAACAATAGCTTCAGCTATTGAGGTAACCTACCTTATTCTGGTCTTCCTAGATCATGTCTTGCTAAAACTTAAGGGCTCACAAACTCTATACTGATTCTTAATTTTGAAGCCAGTCTTAACAAGAGTTATAATCACTGACAAAATGTGACTTATGTTGGCAACATGTGAACATATTCAAGGTCCCAGATAATAATGATGTCTTGGGCTATTGGTTATCTAATGCATCCACATTGTTGCTGCTGCTTCAACACACACTTAAAGCAACCGGAGCAGCAAGCTTGACACCACAAAGACGGAGAGCATCATCGGCATCTCTTTTTGGGAGGATGTCTCAGGTAAGATTCATTTTTCGCTCTTGTTGAGGTACCTTCTCCTAGTATTCATATCGTGTCCTTTTCTGCTGATTCCATGAAAAATTTCAGGGGCTACGGACGTCACCCCAGAGTGCTGGATTTTCATTTCTTAATGGTCGAGGGATTAGTAGACTGGATGATTTGCGACAAGTTGAGGCCAAATATCCAGCATTACTGTTTAAGCAGCAACTCACTGCTTTCCTTGAGAAGATATATGGGATGATAAGGGACAATTTGAAAAAAGAAATCTCCCCATTGCTTGGATTATGTATTCAGGTTACTAAGTTACTTTATTGTGCATTATACTATACTATTGCATTGTTTATAAAATTTTGAATTAAAAGTAAGAACTACAGACTAGAAAGTATCAAGATTTTGTCATTCTGTTCAGTCGTATGTTGAAAATCGGCAAAACACAAATACTCTAGTTCTGAGTTCCTATATGTGCTGAATTCTTGTTTAACTACAAGAGTTGGTAACTTCGTATATCCCGATCTTCAGTACCTCCACGTGGTGGAAAAATCAGCTGAATCCCTATTTGAACATCATGTGTGTGTCAAAGATTTATAAGCTTCCATTTATATGTGCTAAATTTCTTGCAAAACTAATGCAGGCACCAAGGACTTCCAGAGCAAGTTTAGTGAAAGGACGCTCTCAAGCTAATGCTGTTGCTCAACAAGCTTTAATTGCACACTGGCAAAGCATTGTGAAAAGTTTAACCAATTATCTAAAGATAATGAAAGCAAATTATGTGAGTTGCAAAAACGTCCTATGGTTTTGTAAATGAAGTTTTGTGAATACATCTTTATCTTTGACACTCTTTCTTGCAGGTACCTCCATTCTTAGTACGTAAAGTGTTCACTCAAATATTCTCATTCGTCAATGTTCAGTTATTCAACAGGTGAACTTTTGCGACGCCCTCCCCATTCTCCCCTCTCCCTCCGAAAATTAAAGTAATATCTTATATGGTACATCTATTTATTTGTAGCCTTCTTCTGCGCCGTGAGTGCTGCTCATTCAGTAATGGAGAGTACGTAAAAGCAGGTTTAGCTGTATTAGAGCAGTGGTGTTATGAGGCAACTGAAGAAGTGAGCAATCAACATTACCTTTGAATTATATTATTCTTCCAATCTCTTACGTGCGTTCATGTTAGATTCCCTCATTTCAGTTTGCAGGATCTGCTTGGGATGAATTGAAACATATAAGACAGGCTGTTGGCTTCCTAGTAAGATTGCTTTAATACCTTTTACACTAGCATATCAAGAATTCTAATGCCCAAGTTGCTAATAAGCCTCGTCTTTGGTGTCAAAACTTAGGTCATACATCAAAAGCCAAAAAAGACTTTGAATGAAATAACAAAAGAACTTTGCCCTGTAAGTGCTTTACATTTTGTAAGTTTATTTTTCCCGGATATCATCATCTCTTTCTTATATCCTCTTTTTCTATTATGTAATTACATGATGTTGTTGGTTAGGTGCTGAGCATACAGCAACTATACAGGATCAGTACAATGTACTGGGATGACAAATATGGCACGCATAGCGTGTCATCCGATGTAAGTTAAGCTTGAATGAATTTGCCGTGATATTTTGTGTTTAGTTATTACAAATTTGTTCAGTTGGATCAAGCAGATCTTAAATTTCTTACGAGAACATCTCTTGCATCGTGAGGTTCTTTAAAGAGATCAACCACTTTGATTCTCAAACTTAACCTTTTCTTTTTTGTAGGT
Source organism: Erythroxylum haughtii (assembly GCA_025504935.2). NCBI lineage: Eukaryota > Viridiplantae > Streptophyta > Magnoliopsida > Malpighiales > Erythroxylaceae > Erythroxylum > Erythroxylum haughtii. Next base: position 1,179,030 of record JANSVB020000164.1, on the reverse strand, counting down.
AATATCTAGCATGAGAGTGATGATGACAGAAGACTCAAATAATGCTGTTAGCAGCTCTTTTCTGTTGGATGACGACTCGAGGTAACATTTACCATTACATTTCGAATGAATCAAGCCTATTTGCTGTAGTAGTTCACTCTATATTCACTCACGAGTGCTTTTACAGCATCCCATTCACTGTGGATGACATCTCCAAGACAATGCAAAAAGTAGACATAGCAGACGTTGATCCCCCGCCCTTAATTCGAGAGAATTCGGGTTTCAGTTTCTTGCTTCCACGCCCGGAGTGACGGTCTTGATGATATCCTATCTTGTTGACATAGTCATGTCATCTTGTGCATACTAAAGTAGTTTCTCTTCTTCACTTGTATAATACATTTTGCATTATCTTTTAGGCAGGTTGCCTATTTATTCTTTCCCCTTTTGTTACATAAACAAACGGGGGTATGTTTAAGAAGTCATATCACCATTACAGGTGATGAAGTGCAAACTGTAGAGAAAGGCATTGGTGCCTCAGGTTTTTCTCATATTTCTTTCATTATTTTGTATATTTTGGTCAGGCGTGTTCCAATTTTGGGGTTTCTTCTCTTCTCTCTCTCTTTTTGGTGTGTTCTGGTGGGCTTTTGGGCGTGTATATGAATGACATCAGCCGCGTTTTAGAGGCCATTGTTTGTATTAGAAAACGAATTCTGATTATTTCATATTCCTTTTGGTATTGTTATTAAGCTTTTTGTTCTTAATCTTCCATCTTCACAAATCATTAAAACTTATTCTTGAACATTCAGTTGTCCTTTCTGCACCCACTACCGTTGCTGTGTTGTCCTGCATGTTTTGCTCACAATAAGCATTAACAATGGAGTCTCAAGTAACAGTTGGAGAGTTGTTTTGGGTGAAGACTCAGATGAACTTAGAAGTGGAGTTATGTAAAATTTATAAATATTAATTAGATTTAATTTGTACTCAGTCTAAGTCTACATCTCTAATCAAATTGTTATTTAAGAAATTTAAAATTAAACATAAACATTACGGAAAAATAGTCTAGTGGTGAGGTTAGCAGTGCCAAAAATGTAATACTTGTATCCTTTTAAACCAACTTGGAACAGAGATACACACTACCATCTAACTTGGCAACATCTTATGTCCAAAGTAATGGCTACAAGGAAGTTTTAGACATAAAATCCAACATGCACATTCGTTTGGTCATACACAGCTCCTAGGTAATCATTTACTCAGCTTCTTGTCATCGGAGAAATTCCGTCTTTCCGATGAATATGTGAACGAACCACTTCATATTATGATGCAAAATGTTGCAGAACCCAACAAAAGTACCATCGAGGGTATGCAACATTATATCATATGATGTTAAAAGTAATTCCAGACTCTCATCAATGTCTAGTTTCCATAACAAGGAAAAGACCACATATACAATCATCAATTTTAGCTAAGAATCACCAGAATGTCAGTTCTGGTAATACAAGAAAACAAACTGTGTATAATCAGTAGTTCTTGATACTGCATTATGGACCAAACACATGTAAACAAAGAACTATTGCCGATTATTGTTTGTCAAATGCAACTTCAACTGCTACCAATTTCTGGACATACAGGAGGACTTGCGGAAGGATTTTACAAATCCATCATGACTACTGGTAATATGTTATTATTCAGATTTATACAAGTCAGTACCGTTATGTCTCTCTACCGTAGTAGTTTCACCATTATCTTTCACGGGTGTTGGTAGCTGCTCTGATTTAAACTTCTGTTTAAGAATCACCTGCCTTGGCATTACATCTAGTAGAAAACTTCCTCCATTCCAAACGGCCGCAGAGACCTTGAGTATTTGAAAAACAGCATGTAACTCGTAGGACAAGAAGATGGGAACTGTGAGTGCCATGGTTGCAACAGTAAACATAGCTTGCAACACAATATACATGAGTAATCGATTCTGATCGCCAAGTAAACCACTTAGACGCCACCATACATTGTTTGCTTTTTGCGCCTTTTTAGACAGCTCCCTAGCATAACAAAGCAACGTTCAACAAGTATTTCATAAAATCAGGCAACAATCACAAGTACTTATATGTCAACTTAAAGAGATAGAAACTCCAGAACCTGTATGAAGTCATGACCTCAGGATCTCTCAACAATCTCTGCTGACGTAGGACATTGACAATCAAAAAGTAGAGGACCTGCCACAGGCTATAAGCAACCAAGGGCACGCAGAACAACCAAGTCAATAGGTAGGACTTGTCTTCTACTACATATGGCCATGAAGTTCTGAGGGAAGTTCCTTCAGGGTGCATGGCTTCAAATGTAACAGGATTCCACCACCGAATGGTGAAGAAAACTATTCCTGACAAGAAAAACCATTATTGCTAGATTTTTGGAATTTAACTGATGTTTGACCAAATAGGTTGCACCAGAATCACAAAACTCATCATCTAAAGGTGCAAGGACTTGACTCTTATCTAATGTTGTGGTACTCTTACCAATGTTGTAATAATATCATAATGAACATTGGACGTAGTCTATGCTCTACCACTTTGAGGAGAGGTTCTAACAACACAAGATTTTTTGGAACCTAAATCTAGATGCAACCAGTTATAAGAAAAAACATCCAAAAGTAAGTAACTGAAAAGCTAAAAAATCAGACCATTCAATATTGATTCAATAGGCTGCTAGTTGATCAAGTAAAAGCAGTGTGTACAACTTTTGAGGACTAATTACATTAAGACCCTCAATAGTTTGACAGATTTTAAAAAAAATAACTTTAGAATTTGAATTTAGCCTTAAGAGATTTCTATGGTTGGATAATTAGTCAGTCAATATAATATCAGCAATTAAAATACGGTTTTTGATAAATTGATGTCAAAACATGGTTAACCAATGGTAAGTATATACTTTGTCGTGCTGACTAGTTATGATATTAATCCAGCTTTCAAAATAAACCGGAACTAAAGCTATCACCATATTCCAATACTTCATGTTGTTAGACCATTGTTTTCTATAACAGCCACTCAATACTTCAGCAGCTAGCAAAACCCATAAAAATAAAAAGATTCAAGAACACGAAATTATCATGACAGATTTTTTTAATGTGCAGGGCAATTATGATAAGCATTCAAACTAAATCAGTGAGAGAAAATTAATGTGCTCAATATAAATCCATATAATTACCACAAAAAAGAGGCAAACAATCAGTTCGAAGAAAATAGTGCAGGTACCATTATTTGGGGACTTGTTCAGTTTATAGAACTAAATCTTTGAATAAGAGACCAACTCATCTGGTAGAAGATGTATAAGGACACTAACAAGTTTGTCAACAGAACTGAAAACCAAGCTGCAATGCCAAACAATCAATGCCCATGCTAATGAACCCTGTAGTTGTCGTTAAATGGGTCAGAACATGCACAGGATAAACCGTATAAAAGGTACAAAGTTGATAGCTTGCTTCAGCAAAAGAGAAGCAAACCATGAAAAGCTTTTCATTTTTTGGATACAAAAGAAGGTTGATCAAGAAGACCATATTAGCATAATAGCAGAAATCCTGAAACACAAATAAATCACGTCATTTTCTGCATCTTGTTCTCGAAAACTTAAAACTTAGACATCTACCACAATTTGCAGTTATTAGAAATCTCATGGTTTTAAGATACTTGCGTCTATAATCAGTGGATGAAAATGTTAACACTAAAGCCTAAATTGGAAAGTTTGGCACAAGTATATTCAAATTTACTGCATACCAACTCCTCCATATGGAACCATTTCAAGTATAGGATTGCTTTTATGACCCTCTGTGTAACATCCCGTCTCCGATGGGAGGGTTACATTGGTAAATTGGGACGACTTAGGAAATTGATTGCATATTTTGAT
>JANSVB020000164.1:1158910-1175057 GCA_025504935.2 Erythroxylum haughtii | reverse complement strand
TTTCCAATACATTATACTGCAGGGGCATTTTTGTCATTAAACACTGTTTTTTGTTTTGTCCACTGCAACCAAACACAATTCTGTCCACAGGACGAAGACATTTTTCTCTGTTCTGTCCACCGCAACCAAACATCTCACTGTCTTCAATTCTTGTGCTACCCTGTCCTGTCTTGTCCCGTCCGTCCTTGTTGAAGACGCTAACCAAACAGACCGTAAGTGAGTTAAAATTAAATTTAGCTCTAACATAACTAAATTATGCATTAAAATCAATCGAAGGAAATTCTTATAAATATATATCATTTATAATTAAAACAAATAAATCAATACGAAAGTAAAAATTAGGATTTTATCTATCGAAATATAATAAAGTTTACTCACTAATCATATTCATAACAATGACACCAATAGACAAAGCTAACGACAACATAATATAAATAAATTTAGATGATAATCATGATTTTTATAATAACTTGATTCATTGAGATGATATCTTGATATTGATTCTTTAGGCTATGTTTGGTTAGGTAGTTATTAATGGAATGAAATGTAATGCAATGTTATTCCATAGTTTAGGAGGAGGGTTTATAATGGAATGGAATGAAATAGGATGGAAGGTGAGAGTTTAACATTATATCGCATTCCATCCTAAACAGTAAAAATAAGTTACCTCTAATTTGGGAGGTTTAGGATGAAATGTAAAATGATAAACAACATTTCACCATATTACATTACGAATCCTTCTTCTAAACAACATTTTCCTATATTACATTATGAACCCTTCCATCCTTTCCAAACAAAAATTTTATAATATTACATCCATTTACATTCCATGTCAATATAAACCTTTCCTTTTATTTCATTCTATTAAAAAACTTACGTTTAATATGGTTCTTGAACCTTTCGATGGCTAACCTTAATCTTTAAAGAGAAAAATATATTTCTGAAGTGCAAAATCTAAAAAATCTTCCAAAAATTATGATTTTCATGCTTTTTTGTATGATTTCACACTCATGGACATAATCTAAGTCATGATCATAACTTAGGACATATATCTATATATTCCCTCTAACTTATTACAAAATTTTTGGCATGATTGTGCTTCTATGCATATCCATGTTCTCATTGGAAATAGTACATGGCTTTTAGCATAATTATGGCCCAGACCTTATTATTTTATGTATATTCATCATCACCATATGGTCTCCCTTCAAGTTATTCTCTAGGTTGTTTCTCTTATTGTGCTAAATCCATAAAGGGATACACTACCATAGGCTAAAATAACCCCAAATTCTTGAATAATCTCATCCTAAGGTCAATTTGTTACAATTACTTGAAAAGAAAAAAAGGACAAATAAGGTAATTTAACATCAAAATTTAGCCAAATACTTAAGAAAATATATGTAATGTCATATACATCAGTATCATATCGTGTATCACTTTCAAAGTTATTCAAAAGGAATTCGGACTAGAATAAGACCATGTGCTAGGATGTGTTTAACTAAAAGTGATGTTTCTCATGTTTCCTTAAAATATCCTTTATACTTAATTATAACATTCTTCAAGCAACTTCTTGCACATTTATTTAAAAAGAGACATACATTCAATTAAATCAAGATAATTTGGGTAGAAACATAGTAAAGTAACAAAATATATTTTCTTTTTTCATGCACTTCACTACGTACTACTAATAATTTTAAATAAGGGACTTAAATTTACTATATTTTGAGGGGTAAGTATCAATTTATGCCTAATTGCTCCCATTATACCTCCTCTAACCACATTTTCTAAATGAATAAACACTATTACAAATTGATTTTTTTAAGATCTCCTGTGACATTTGACATTAGAGATGAAATCACAATCTTATATTAGAAAGTGAAGAGCTAAAAGCCTTTATAAGCTTATAAAAAGACTACTAATCAATTTTTAACTAATTACTTTTAGGCTTATGATTCTCTTGAGCCACTAAAGTTATTATTGGATCAATATGAACTTGGGGCATTAAAAACGGTGCCAAAGCAAACCTCTATCAGTATCGTGTTGGATCATAATAATGAAGATGAAGAGTGGCGCTAACAGTAAGGTTAAAAACAATGGGTGGTTTTTAGTCTGATTCCACATTAGAAAAGGGCACAAGATTTTGGATTATAAATTAGGCCTTAATAAGGGCATCAAAGGTTCATGGAGCATAGATTGTGACATCAAATATAGGAGATGGCTAACACAATCCTATATCAAAAAAGAGAGAAGAGGTGAAAGCCTAAATAAGCCTATGGAAAAGACCACTAATCAACTTCTATCTATCTACTTTTAGGCTTGTGGTTTTTTTAAAATACAAATTAGAGGTTTTGTTTGACCAATATGGAATTAGGGCATTACCCTTCACAACAAAATGAATACATTTAGTTTTCAAATGATTAACTAAATATTTATTAATACTTTAATAAATCAAACACTATTTAAAAAATAACATTCCATTTTAATTCTTATTTATTAAATAACTTCTTCTTCTAAAAATTATGGTAACTTTAAGTATGACACTAGTTCACCTAGAAAATGAGGAATTAACAAAATGAAATAAACCTATAATATTTATCATCGAATAATTTATCTATCACTTTTTAAATTCAATTATATTATTGACATTTTCTATACAACTTAAATAGAGGTGAGATTGAATATTAAATAAGGTCATCACTTTACCTTATTAAGGGAAAATACAAATTAAAAGGAAAAGAATTAAAGAGGTCCTAACCAAAAATAAGTTTGGGGTTAAATTGCAAAATAAGGAAGGTATTAGGAATCTTATGACACCTACTATGTAGTTACCTAGGTCGAAAAAATTGTTTGAAAGTCTAGAAGTTATTTAAAGAATATAAACTTGATTTGAAGTGAACACTACAAGAAAATAAGGCATTTTGCGACGTTTTTAAAACGTCACAGAATGTCCAAAAATGTCGCAAAATGTATTCTGCGACGTTTTAAAAAAAGTCACAAAAAATGTCGCGAAATGTGGTGTAGGCAAAAGGTTTTTACGACGTTTTGTGTAAAACGTCACAGAAAACACTAACATTCCGTGGCGTTTATAAAAACGTCACTAAAATTTTGGACAATCCTCGACGTTTTTTCAAACGTCACGAAATCTCTAACATTTCGCGACGTTTTTAAAACATTTCATGACGTTTTTAAAACGTCATAGAATGTAAAGGAATCCGCGACGTTTTTTTTTAAACGTCACAAAATGTCTTTCGCGATGTTTTTAGAGACGTCACGAAATGTCTTCCACGACGTTTTTAGAGTTATTTTCTTTTAATTATTAATTATTAATTTTTGAAAATAATTTAAATTTAATAAATTTTCAATTTTAATAATTTTTAAAATAACAAAATTTTTAAATCTGATTTGTTTAATAATTATTCAATATTATTTATGAATTTTATGTAATAATTCTTCAATTTTTTAATATATCATCAATTTTAATAATTATTCATGTATTATGTAATTACAATTCACAAATATGTCATAATACACTAATTAATATCAAAACCAAAGGATGAAACATTTGAGATTCTGGAAAAAATAGAGGGAGGGAGATACAATTAAAGCTTCTTTAATATCTGCATCTGCAATGCACTGGTAGTAGATCCACAAAAATCATCATATCGTAACGTTTATCATATCTCCTAGAGAGACCAAATTAAGGCAGCCCAAATATCAAGTCATTGATCAAGATACTAATATAAGAACATAAACATTCTTGAATCTATTAAGTCCACCAGATAATCGGAGTCCACGGACATTCTATTAAGTCTTGTCATGCGGAGTTTTGAATTGTCTTGCTCTAGCTTATTTACTGTTTCTTGAATCTGCAAGCGTCCTTTCAGTTTGTATAAGCTTGGCTAAAATATCTTCCTTTTCCCTCTTTGATGCCTCTATTATTTTGTTTGCATCCTGAAAGAAGCAAAGGTTTGTTACTTTATATATACATGTTAGACCTTCAAAGCATTAATTCATGAAAAGTAAAAGCAGTGTGTAAAACTTTTGAGGACTAATTACATTAAAACCCCCAGTAGTTTGACAGATTTAAAAAAAATACCTTCAGAATTTGAATTTAGCCTTAAGAGATTTCTATGGTTGGATAATTAGTCAGTCAATATAATTTCAGCAATTAAAATACAGTTTTTGTTAAATTGATGTCAAAACATAGTTAACCAATGGTAAGTGTGTACTTTATCGTGCCGACTGGTTATGATATTAATCCAGATTTCAAAATTAACTGGAACTAAAGCCATCACCATATTCCAATACTTCATGTTGTTAGATGATTTTTTTCTATAACAGCCACTCAATACTTCAGCAGCTAGCAAAACCCAGAAAAATAACAAAGATTCAAGAACACGAAATTATCATATCAAAAAAAAAATATGTGCTGGGCAATTATGATAAGCATTCATACTAAATCAATGAGAGAAGCAAAAGGATAAACCGTATAAAAGGTACAAAGTTGATAACTTACTTCAGCAAAAGAGAAGCAAACCATGAAAAGCTTTTCATTTTTTGGATACAAAAGAAGGTCGATCAAGAAGATCGTATTAGCATAATAGCAGAAATCCTGAAACACAAATAAATCACGTCATTTTCAGCATCTTGTTCTCGAAAACTTAAACTTAGACATCTACCACAATTTGCAGTTATTAGAAATATCATGGTTTTAAGATACTTGCATCTATAATCAATGGATGAAAATGCTAACACTAAAGCCTAAATTGGAAAGTTTGGCACAAGTAGATTCAAATTTACTGCATACCAACTCCTCCACACAAAACCATTTGAAGCATAGGATTGCTTTTATGACCCTCCGCCTCCCCAACATCCAGTCAAACCACCAAAAGAACAATTTAGCCAGTCACATGCCCCTCATCTCCCAACTACCTTCTCTTTACCCTTCATTTCTCCCACAAGTTGGGACCACAATAGGCGATGAAATTCTCATTGACAACTCAGTGTGAAAAAAAACATATCAAACTGCACTATATTTTGCAACCAGTCTTTTGCTTCACTTTTTCGAATCTTCCTAAAAGTACATTTCTTAATACGCCATTATTGACTATTTTACATGAAGTCAACGCCGCCAAGACATGACGGTCAATCTAAACCACTTAACTGAATGACCCTACAACTTTTATCAGGTTTTCATGAATGTCAAACACAGAAATGTTATGCAAGTACAGAAGCGTAGAGCTCACCAGAAGATAATAATGCCACTTCTTGAACCGATAGTATATCCAGCGGAGAGGCACAAAAATGAAATAGATGAAACAATATACGTAAGGAATGTCTTGTGGTCCTGAACAGTGAACAAGAAAAGGAAGCAAAAAAAATCACTGAAATTCATAAACAATCACAGCAGTCAATTCAACGAAACGAAAAACATAACAACTCACTCGCTCCCAAGAGAAAGCAAAAACCGCCGAACCCGAGGACGCCCAGGAGATGAGTCACCTAAAGCGCCATAGAAACAGAGGAAAACGAAAACGACGCTCATAAGATCAAACACCACGCGTACAAGATTTCCTAAGGGCATATGCATAGCATCGAAGAATCCTAATTCAATCAAATAAACAAATCCCGCGTTCATTAGAATAAGGGTCAACCTTACTCAGAAAACTCTCGTGCCTCTCGGCCCGTTTAGCGATCTTAACGGCCTGTTTAGACAAGATCTCCTTGGTTTGGTTCGCTTGTTTAGACAATAAATCCTTTGTGTGAGCCACTTTCTACTCAAAGACAAAGCAAAACCGAACATGCCCAGATCACAAAACAGAAAAACAACAACAACAACAACCCAGAAAAAAGAAATTACAAACATGAGACGTGAATGTACCAGAGATCGATCTTTTAGCTTCTGCATCAACCTTTCAAATGAATCACCGTCCATAAGTATCTCCTCCATGGTTTCCTCTCCGTTAGACATTTTTAGATTAATTAGCGACAAGCGACAGACACACACGCAGAGACACAGACAGGAAGACGAAGGTGGTGCTTCTGCGTTGAGGGAAGTAAGACCTTTATAAGAAAACGTCCTCTTTAAGACTCATACAAAGATTTCATTAATTAATCAAAACTAAATATCCTATATTACGTGGGACCGTAAGTTTACGTGTTCAAATAATCCGTTAACTTTACCGGATCCCGCGAATCATTATTATTATTATATTTTTTATTAAAATTATAAATTACATTTTTAAAAATTAAATATCTAAATTCTAAATTATTATAAAAATATTCAACGAAATGCTAATATATATAATATTTATACTCTCATAATTTTTTAAAATCATATCTTCATAAGTCTTTTGATATATAAATAATTAGTACTAAATTACTAATTTTACCAAATATTAAATGACAAACAATTAATACAATTTACTGATCAAATCAACTGATAGAAGCAGCTATCAGTTAAAAGGTAAATTCAAACAAATTTATCATATTCTATGAAAAAAAAAGATAATAATTATGCTTAAGTATGGATACTTAGAATGATTAAATAAAAAAGGGCATAATTTGACGTCATGCCACTTGCTGGATTCTTCCAGACACGTAGCTTATTCAGAGGATACAAGTCAAGCTATATAAAATTTTCAATCTTAAATTAATATTTTATGTAATATTAATTCAAACCTGTGAAAAAGAACAGGCCTGTGTTGTATTAATTTTAAATTATAAAATGTCATTATATACACCTTAGAGCGTATATTTAAGATTTTAGAAAAATGAATTATTCTTCTAAAAATAATTTAAATATTTTAGTTTAGTGGAATGAATAAGGAGCAGTATCTTCGAGGATAAGACGTGAATGACATAACACTGCAGCGAGCAATAAACCGTGGACGATGCTCGCACCTCAAGGACTCGTAAGTAGAAAAGGACTAACCAGCACTTGAGATTTGAGAATGAATGCGCTCTCCTTTCCTTTTATACCAAACTAACTTTCAGTTGTCGTCTGCTTAGAGGAGTTGAGAGTATTGTGATTCGGATAGGCTACCGTTTTCCTATTTAGTTAGTTTCTTATATATATATATATAAACAGCAGTTTTATTATTTAAAAAATTAACACAAAATATAGAAAAAGGAAGAGGATGAATCCAATAAACTCCCCAGTATACCCAAACTAACATCCTTCAATCTCAAAGCCAGTAGAAATATAAGAATCAACAGATAAAACTTTATTTAGCCAACTAGGAGGACTAGACCACGAAACATGGTGAGTTTGTAATAGAGTCGTCCTAACAATGCAATGAGCTGCTTTATTAGTATCCTTATATGTCCATTTAAAAGACAAAGACATAAAATGATTTTTAAAATTAATACAGTCTGACACAAGAAGTCTTAATTCAATGTCTGAAAATGAAGTTCCCAAAACTAGGCAAAAAAGCTTATAACAATCCATTTCAACCTCAATGTTATTCATGTCATTTTCTTTAAGCCAAGATAAAGTTTCCTTAAAGGCCAAAGCTAACAACATGATGCACCTCTATAGTAATCAAAATAAAAATAAAAAAGCTTCAATAAAGTTACCATTTTTCATCTTGTAAAATAGCAGCCAAGCTTGTGTTTGAGACTTCCGAGAAAATTGCAGTGTCAACATAACATTTCAACCAAGATGGGTTTGGTTTCTTCCATTTTCGTTAAGGTGGGACAATAGAAGCACTAGATGAAACTTTCTCCAAGGCAACGTGAGCTTGGCTCCAATAGGTAATATAGTTATCTGCCAAATAAATCACATTGGTGTAAGAAACATATTTTTGTTGCCAAATAAAAACATTTATATGGTATCATAAGCTCCATAAGATTGCCCCCATTTTCTGTATATTTTACTTATTTGTATCCTTAAGAATGCCTCAAATGATATCCACTGCATGAGTATTAGCAAAATTCATGCCTTTAATATACCAAGTGTTTGTAGCAAAAACATAATTGAATAACACATGGTTTTCATCTTCCCTAAGTCCACATCTCGGGCACTATGTGTCAATAGGAACACCCCTTGCTGCAAGCTGTGTTTTACATGGCAAAAAATTCCTCAAAACTTGCTAGAAAAAAATCTTTAATTTTAGGAGGGAGTGAATTATTCCAAAGACGGTTTTAATTCCCTTCAACAAAAAGAGCATGAATATTTGAGAATTTTTCAATGGCAATTTTATACCTCGTTTTTACCAGGTAAACTCCATTTTTTGTGAAATGTCGAATAAGCTTATCGGAAGGTCTTCTACTACTCAACGGGATACTTAATATCCGAGTTGCATCTAATGGAGCCAAAATTCCATAATATCCCAAGTCTATCCACTATCCGAAAGAAGCTCACTAACCCGCATGTTCTCCATACCATCAAGAGGGGCCGAATTGATAAAGAAATTGTCATTGTCATTCAGCCATGGATCTTCAAAAATTCTTATCCTTTCACCATTTCCCATTCTCCACCGAATACCTTCAGTAAACAACTTTTTTGCACAACAAATACTCTTCCATAGAGAGCTTGTGTGAGACCCTCAGAAGCTTATAAAAAACCCTTATCAGGAAAAAGTTTAGATTTGAAAATACGGCTTGGAAGAGATTTTGGGTAATTAATAAAATGTCAACCTTATTTGCAAAGAAGTGCTAAATTGAAGCAGTGAAGATTTCCAAAGATTAAACCTCCAAATTTCTTCGGGACACACAACCTATTCCAATTAGCCCAAAGAATAGACCTATTACCATCCTTTAATCCCCACTAGAAATAATTCGTCATCCGTTGTAATTCATCATAAAGAGACTGCGGAATCATGAAAACACTCATGCAGTATAAGGGAATAGCTTGAAAAACTGTTTTAATAATAACTTCTTTGCCCCGTCTTGAAAGAAATTTATTCTTCCAACTACGTAACCGTCTGTGAATGCGGTCTTTAATAAATGAGAAGACATGCTTTTTATTTCTCCCAATTAAAGAGGGCAAGCCCAAATATTTTCCATGATCAATAGGAGTTTCCACTCCAAGCTCCCTCTTAATATTAGTCCAAACATCAAGTTTCGTATTTGAGTTGAAAAAAATCTCCAATTTTTTAAAATTAATGGCTTGACCAGAAGCATGCTCATAGATAGTCAAAATATTTTTCACCACTTAACTCTCCCTTGAACATGCTCTAAAAAAGAAAAATTTGTCATCCGCAAACAATAAGTGCAACACACTTAGGCACCCATTTATAATAATATAGCCATGAAGAGATCCCCTAGCTTCTACTTGTTTAAAGAGAGTCGAAAGACCCTTAACACATAAAATAAAAAGATAAGGAGATAGGGGGTCTCCCTGTCTTAACCCTCTACACGACAGAATAATATTTAGCAAGTGACCATTTAAACAAACCAAATAAGCAACAGCCTTAACAAAAAGCATAATCCAGTGCACCCATTTTGCATGAAAGCCCAATTTAATCAAAATGAATTGTAAGTAATTCCAGTCTACCCGTTGATAAGCTTTGCTTATATCAACTTTAAGGGCAACATCACCAAATTTACCCCTTCCCTTGCCCTTCATATAGTGGATAATCTCAAAAGCCACAAGAATATTATCCGGAATAAGTCTACCAGGAATAAAAGCGTATTGCATCGGTGAAATTAATTTAGGCAAAACTAATTTCAAACGATTAGCCATAACTTTTGAGATTATTTTATACAGCACATTACATAAAGCAATAGGGTGTAAAACTTTTATTGAATCGGGTTTATCTTTTTTAGGAATTACAACAAGAATCGAATCATTAAGATTAGAAGGAAACTCACCCCGATTAAGCCAATTGGTGCATTGATTAAAAACTTCATCTCCAATAATATGCCAAAATTTTTATAAAAAAAACCCAGATTGAGGCCATCTGGTCCAGGAGTTTTTTCAGGTGCATTTGAAAGATAGCTTTCTTAAATTATTCTTGTTGAAAAGGGGTCGTTAAACTAGCATTGTCTTCTTCACTTACCAGTTGCTGAATCATGTCAAAATTCTCAAAAACAAAACCTCAAGAATTTGAGTAAAGATTTTGAAAAAAATCTTGCACTATCAAACTCATTGCTTTATGGCTTGTTTGAGGAGTACCTGAATTAACCAAAAGCATAGGAATATGATTTCTGCATTTCCTATCCATAGTTTGCTTATTAAAATAACGGGTGTTAGAATTACCAAAATTGAGCCAAAATAAATTGACCTTTTTCTTCCAACAAACCGACTCCTGAGCAAGGGTGTTGGTCATGTCTCTTTTCAACATAGAAACCCGAACATCATCTGTACCCTCACTCTTTGCCTTCAACAAATCAGCTTTAATTTTTTTTTCCTAAAAATTATTATCCAATCCCCTATTCCAGGTTTCAAGCCTATTACAACAACCTTTTAATCTTTCCATACTATTTAAACCCCCTCCAACACGCTAGGATAATTCAAACACCTCAAAAAAATTATTTTCATGAACCAATTGTTTTCAAATTTAAACCTGGCATCTATTTTACAAGGCCAATCATGTAAAGAAATAAATTTAATAGGAGAGTGATCAAAGTAAGCACTAACCAGATTGTAGAGCTTGTGATAGGGGAAAATATTAGTCCATGCCTCATTTGCAAAAAGACAACCCAGATGCTCCATAATGAAATCCTCAGTACCTCGACCCTTTTCCCATATATAACCAAAGCCCATGAGAGCAATATCCTTCAGATTGAAGTCATTAATACAAGTTCTAAATCCTTGATAGAGATGAGAAGGATAATCAGCCCCACCTACTTTATCTTTTATCGAAATCAAATTAGTAAAATTTCCAAAAACTGCCCATAGTAAAGAACACCTTTTACTACGGGCTCGCAATAAATCCCACGTGTTTTTTTTATTATTCGAGCTAGGAAAACCATAAATACCCGTTAGCCTCCACTTTGGCTTATAAAGCTCCTCAATCTCTATGTCAATATGGTTATTAGAAAAATCAGTAACTGAAATATTACAAGAATTATTCCATAACACAGCTCCACTTCTACCAATCTTATCAACTGTAAAACAGAAACCAAACCACAATTGAATCTGAATTCCCTCAATCTTATTTGAATGGACAAGTGTCTCCATTAAGAAAAGAACATCCGATTTATTGTTACAAACAAGCTCTTTAAGAGCTAACACTATACGGGAATTCCCTAATCTCCGGTAGTTCCAACTTAGGCCAAAATCATTGTTCTCGGTAGGCTTGCCTAACAAATCCAGCAATTGAGTTTTCAGTGGAAGATGTGAGTTCAAACGAAGAAGAAGCTTTACCACCATTCTGCTTCCCATCGTTGTTTACTGGAAATTCGTTGCGTTGGCGTTTTTTATTCTCATCAATTTCCATAATTGAATTTTCTTTTTCTTTTGATAAGTTTTGGCTTAGATTTTCAGTCGGGTCCAACACTTCAGTTTGGTCTATAGCTTTCGTTGACCCTTTAGTAATTGACTTAAACTGGAAAATCTTATAATAGGAAGTATAATTATTATGGATTTTGCATGGCATCTTATCCTTACCTTTTGAAATTCTAGTATCCATGATTGTAGGCAATGACATCACTCCTGTTGATCCGTTTAGATTCCTCCTCCATCTGTTGATTCCACCACCATTTATGCCCTTAAACTCTACTCTTATTGCTTCCGACTAGTCTCGTCTAACCTCGTCGTTCGGAAAATCCAAAAGGTACTCACAGTTTATCTCATTATGCCCAATAATACCACAAATCAATGGAATTCTTTCATATCGAAATCTAATCTCCACTATATTCTCGCCTTTTTTGCTAATGGTTTTCCATCTCATAACTAGCTGTCAGATGTCTAATCTACATCTAATCCAAACTTACCTTTGCTATGAAGCTCTACGAGGCATTACATCATATTCAAGAAATAAACCCATGAGATTTCCCAAACTTTTGGCCAGATTTTTCAATACAAATCTGATGGCATATCGTAGACTTGAACCCAAAAATCACCATAATAAAAATCGACCTGAGTTGGATCATCCCCTCACTGTAAATGATGAATAAGTAGAAGGCAATTATTAAACGACCAAGGGCCACCTCCTACCATCCTTTTTAGATCTACAATATGAAAAAATTGAATGAGATATAGATTCTCATCAATCAGGTTGATATGCACCCCTTGGATCGGCCTCCATAAATTTAACAATGTTCTCTCCATAGCCTCAAAGTAAATTGTCCTTTCTCCTAAAAACTTCCCCACCAGGCATAGCTCATGGTTGATCTCCTCCTTCGCTACGTCATCTTCTTGTAAAACCAATTCTTCATTTTCCTTTTATCATGGATTGATAAATCCTGAATATCGATCTCCATACTCAAAATACAAAACAAAACAAAAGTTGACTACGCACCAATTGAATCAGGTACTACTTTATCTAATACAAATTTATATGTAGAGTCCAATTCCATGACAAACACCTTGCCAAATCCAAACCATCACTTACACCTACATCTGAAAATAATCATGCTTCTACATCCAATACATCTTCTTCCCGTCACAACCAAATCGTCCCATATACCAATCCACAAAATCCACCAACATTAGACCTTGTAGCCGACCTTTCCTCTTACTTTCCACCAATTACTCAGCTATAGAACCCCATCTGAACTCACCCAATGCAACTTCGACCATCCACTAGACAAAGACAACATGCTTTAATCTGTACAACCAATTCATGAACCTCAGACTTACAATCAAGCTCAGCCTCATCTTCAATGGAGGCAGGCCATGGAAAGTGAAATTAATTCTCTCTTGCAAAATAAAACATGGTAGCTGATTCCTCGCCTTCCAAATACCAACATTGTGGAAAATAAATGGCTATTTTGTATTAAATGGAAAGGTAATGGAGATATTGAGCATTACAAGGCTCGTTTTGTTGCAAAGGGTTTCACTTAGCAACTTGGAATTGATTACAATAAAACCTTAAGCCCGGTAGTTAAAGCAACAACAATTTGCAAGGTATTGTCTCTAGCCATTGTCTCTAAATGGTCGATTAGGCAGCTGGAATTGTTCTTGCTCACATGTTCAAATTTCAAATCATTTTGTGCAATTGGTCTTCAAACGTAGATTTTTTTAACGAAGTGAGTTAGAACAATATGGTACAAAACTATGCATGCTATGTTACTAACATTTGAATACAGGGATGGAAGCAGTGAAAGTTTTACTTGATCAGAATGAGAAAAATCAAACCTAGGAGATGAAATAGACACCAGTCATTGAAACGATTACAACTAATTTTTAGATCCACTACATTATGACTCCTTATCATATCCTAACTCTTTTCGCATTTCGTAATACAAATGCTTTGTTGTTATTTGTCTCCATTACGTTTCTTGTAAGATTTTGGTTATTATTTCTTCTTGACAGACAGTTATTTTCATATAGTTAAATTTTATTAAAATTTAATATTATTGTAAATTGGTCATATTGTTGCTCGTAAAAAAAATAATGGCAAGAATAACATTTTGATCCGAAATCGAAGTCAAACAATCTTCGTTTAAATATTCATTATCTTCATGCGATTAAAGGATAATTGGTTTTATATTATTAACAATATGAAGTTGGAGTTTAGATTAAGGTTATCTTTATGCATTTCAGTAAGATTACCAATGACCCGTACTCAAAATCAACTTTTAAGCATAAAATTAAATACAAATGAATTTAATTTGATTCATCAAATTCAAATCGATTAAATTAAATTAATCTAATAAAAAAAGAACAAATCCTAAATCTATTTATAATTCAATTCGAAAATGAAAAGGTTATATCAAGACCTAGGCCCAAGGGCCTTGATAAGCCCATGTTGGAGACATATCATTTCCACGTTCTCTCATGTCTGGCTGGGACTTGGACACTCCCTCCGTCTATCTTTATGCCTTAGCCTTTTTTTATATAAAATACAACAAACGGCTAATTTCACATTCATACGCAAGATTTCAAACATCTGTCATTTCGAGGAGCGTTGGTTGCTTGTGGGCGTAAAACAACACAAAGTCATGGGTAGATAATCGTGGCATCACTTTTTTTTTCTTTTAGATACAAGAGAAATCATAAATTATAAAAGTCAAATTACAAAGTACGTCGGGGAGGTTGTCCCTAGCTAAGTCCACTAGAAGGAGAGTGGCATACCTAAAGGGTGCTATGTCACAGATAAATATGTCCCAACTATTTTCAAATAAATGGTTAAGATATAAAAAGACAGAAGGTGGTACAGAGTATTAGAATACAAGTGAATACGTCTCAACCATTTGGCTCTTATTTTCTGGAAACATCGCGATTCTCGTGACTCTCCTGTACGCCATATAAATTCCTAAGAGTGAATCATATCATAAAAAGGAAAAAATCTATTATGAACGAATTGATCACAATAATTAAAGAATAAATACGAGAATCACAAATATATACAGATTTATGTAGCTTACTAAAATTTAGTTACATCCATATGAATTTGGTATAAGGTCCAAAATATATTATCAAGCTCTATATTTCAACAATACCGACTTAACCAAATACTTTCCATCTTTAATTCCATTCAAATTGCAAATGATGAATTGCCAAGCGACTCGGAGTTGGCTTCTTTTCTTTAAAGGATAGATTACTTGGAACAGGTGACAATGCAAGATAAGCATATACCATAATAGAGTGGACCGAATGGTACTGTCAAACTACGACACCTACTTGCCTCTACTCACACACATGGCATCTGTTTCATGTGATACTACCGTGTTCTGTTCTATCATCTATGCCCGCTCTCTGCTTTTATTAATGTTTTGTTATGTTTCAATGATGTCAGTAACCCTTTTCAACAAGTTATATAATATACAAATGAGGTATATATAGTATGTTCCCCAAAAGTCACATGCAACTTTTCACTTAATTTTTGTTTTGATAAAGAGTATGGATTGAACTTACGCGCAAAGAAAGATTAGGAAAGGAGAAGGGTAGATTAGGCGATTACTTTATTTGGGGCCAAAAAGGAATTTCGAGAAGTAAAAGGCAAGAAATGGTAATTTAGGACAAATAGGTGTAATCGATAGCAAATACCTTAAAGAGCGAATTCGCTGTCTGAAACTGAAAGAGTTGGTTTCAAACTTGACAGCGGCAATTTTGAGGGACAGAGAGAGAGAAGAGAGAGAGAGAGAGCAAAGAAGAGTGAGAGGCACTTTCAAAAAACTCTGTCTTTCTGGTCCTTTTGGCTTCGTCCATCTTATGTTTTGATTTCTGTTTACTTGGGTATTACTATTTCGTGTTGTAGACGCAGATTGGTTGCGTAATTTAGAGAGTGTTTGTAATCCCAGGTAAGTTCTTCGATTCATTTTGGCTGGAAAGATCGATTTTTGGAGCTGAATCCAATCTGAAGTTGAATTTGAGTTTGTAACTCTGGTTTTTTGTGTTCCTTTTTTTTTTTTTGGGATTATTGAATGAGTGAGAACATGATGTTCTCAAAAGCTGAATCCCGGAAAAGGGTAGGAGGAGAGGATTCGGGTAGCCAGAAGTTGTTGAAGGAAATTGAGAGTATAAGTAAAGCTTTGTACTTGGACAAAAACCCATCAAGGAGGCCTCTTCCTTTGCCCAGTAATCGTCCTGTGTTGACCGGAAAGACCCAGTTGGTTGATTCTAAAGCGAAGCAAAGATATGGTGAAGAAGATGCTTTGAGAAAGGACAAGAAGTCAATTTGGAACTGGAAGCCATTGAAAGCTTTTTCAAGGAGTCGGAAGTTTAACTGTTGCTTCAGTCTGCAAGTTCATTCCATTGAGGGTTTGCCTGCGAGATTTGACGATGCTAGTGTCTGTGTGCATTGGAAGAGACGGGATGGGGAGTTGGTGACGCGACCTGTGAAGGTATCTGAAGGGATTGTAGAGTTTGAGGACAAGTTGTTGCACACTTGTGCTGTGCATGGGAGCAGGAGTGGACCTCATCACTCTGCTAAGTATGATGCGAAACATTTCTTGCTCTATGCATCTGTTTTTGGTGCTCCGGAACTTGATTTGGGTAAGCATAGGGTTGATCTGACCAGGCTACTCCCTCTCACGTTAGAGGAATTGGAAGAGGAAAAAAGCTCGGGGACCTGGACAACAAGTTTTAGGC
>JANSVB020000164.1:1133920-1158810 GCA_025504935.2 Erythroxylum haughtii | reverse complement strand
AGAGGAATTGGAAGAGGAAAAAAGCTCGGGGAACTGGACAACAAGTTTTAGGCTGTCAGGAGAAGCAAAAGGTGCCGTGATGAATGTTAGTTTTGGGTATGTTGTAATTGAGGATGGTTCTGTCCCATCTGGGAAAGACCATAATGTTCCACAGCTCTTGAATTTGAAGCAGCATAGTGCTAGAGTTGTAAAACCTGTTTCTACATTTCGTCAACATGATGGCAAGAGCACATTGCACAATACTGGAAGTCTTCCTACTACTCTTAGGAAACATCTTCACTCCTCTTCCAGGTCTGTCGAGGATGTGAAGGATCTTCATGAGGTCTTGCCAATCACGAGATCAGAGCTATCCATACCAGTGAATAGTCCACCTGAGAAATTTGATGAAGATAAGTTGGATTCTCCAGCTGATTTTAAGTCCGATGTCGCTGTAACTGCAGAACATCACCATCCCATCGAACCAAGTTCCTATCCCGATTGTGAACCCAGTCAAAAAAGTGTTGAAGAAGGGTGTAAAGAGACTGATTGTTCTGCTATTGATAAGAAGATAGAGGGTATGGAATCCGGCAAATTAGAGGAAGTTACCATGATTGCTTCTAATCTTTCTCCAGTGGAAGTTACAAATGACGATGTAGACTTTGAAGAGGGCTCTAAGATTCATCTTCATGATGTGGAAAATCATGGTGATGACGGTCAGCTTGTGGTGCATGATTGTGATATCAAGGGGGATGCCTTATTCTCAAAAGAGATCTTAATGAAAGAATTGGAATCTGCTTTATCTAAAGTTTCGAAATTGGAATCTGAAATGCTTGATTCTTCAGAAGAAACAGAGAATTGCATGGAACTGAAAGCTGATGATATAAAAAATAGAAGTGAGAGGTCGCTTAGCTTGGACCATTTGACTGAAAGTGTAGCTACTGAATTCCTGGAGATGCTGGGAATTGAGCACAGTTCAATTGGCTTGAGTTCAGAGAGTGAAGCCGAGTCCCCAAGGGAGCAGTTGTTAAAACAATTTGAAAGGGATGCTTTAGATTCTGGTTATTCTTTGTTTGATTTCAATTTAAGTAACGAGGGCCAGGGAGATGTTGAATATAATGAGCCATCTATTTCCATAGGGGGCAACTTGTCTACTGAATTCCTGGAGCCATCACTTGACCAATCTGCTGACGAATGCCTGATGGGAACTCAGTCAATGAGTGGCAAGGGAAAGGCCAAAATGTTGGAAGATTTGGAGACAGAAGCTTTGATGCGGGAATGGGGCTTGAATGATGAGGCTTTTCAATGTTCTCCTCCCAAGATCTCTGATGGTTTTGGGAGCCCAATTGATTTACCCCCTGAAGAGCCACTTGAGTTGCCTCCTCTTGGAGAAGGATTGGGTCCTTTTCTACAGACAAAGGATGGTGGATTTTTGCGGTCCATGAACCCTTCATTATTCAAGAAAGCCAAAGCTGGAGGGAGTTTGATCATGCAAGTCTCAAACCCTGTTGTGGTACCTGCAGCAATGGGTTCTGGAATTACAGATGTGCTGGAAAATTTGGCATCAGTGGGAATTGAAAAACTTTCTATGCAGGCAAATAAGCTAATGCCATTGGAAGATATCACTGGGAAGACAATGCAACAGGTAGCATGGGAAGCTTCCACAACTTTGGAGGAACCTGAGAGGTCTGTTTGTGGATACCGTTGTTTGTGGAATTAGAAGCAAAAACTGAAAGTTTTGCAGTTTTATTGTCCTGGGTTAAAATTTTGTGCTCATTTTACTGTTTTTCTTCGTTACAGGCCAAGTCTTTTGCAGCATGAATTGGAAATAGGGGAAGATGTTTCTGGTGGGCAAAAGAGCACGAAGGCAAGGTCTTCTGCAGCAAGACCTAATAAGATGAGTTCCAACCCTGTAGGCAAAAGGATGGATTCAGAATATGTATCTCTTGAAGATCTTGCTCCATTGGCTATGGATAAAGTTGAATTACTCTCAATGGAGGGATTGAGAATACAATCTGGCATGATGGGTGAAAATACCCCTTCAAACATCAATGCACAACCTATGGGTGAAATTTCTGCCCTCCAAGGCAAGAACATAGACATCAGTGAGTCCCTTGGTTTGGAAGGAACTGCTGGATTACAATTATTGGACATAAAAGATGGTGCTGAGGACGTTGATGGATTAATGGGTCTATCACTGACACTTGGTGAATGGATGCGGTTGGATTCTGGTGACCTTGGTGATGAGGATCAGATAAGTGAAAAGACCTCTAAGATACTTGCAGCTCATCATGCTAACTCCTTAGATTCGATCTGTGGAGGATCAAAAGGTGACAGAAGGCGTGGCAAGGGATGTGGTAAGAAGTGTGGATTACTGGGAAATAACTTCACTGTTGCACTAATGGTTCAACTGCGTGATCCTCTCAGAAACTATGAACCAGTTGGTACTCCAATGCTTGCTCTGGTTCAAGTGGAGAGGGTTTTTGTCCCACCGAAGCCGAAAGTGTACAGAAACGTTTCAGAGGTAAGAAATAGCAATGAAGAGGATGATGAATGTGAATCATTGGTGGAGGTGCAGAAGCAGACAAGAGAAGAAAAAGCTTTGGATGAGGAAGGAACTCCTCAGTTCCAAATCACTGAAGTGCGTGTTGCTGGTCTGAAGACTGAAACTGGAAAGAAGGTTTGGGGTACAACAAACCAGCAACAGTCTGGTTCTCGTTGGCTGCTCGCCAATGGAATGGGAAAGAGCAATAAGCTTCCTTTTGTGAAGTCAAATGCTGCTGCTAGTAAATCTTCTACCTCTCTGATAGCAAAGGTGCAGCCTCGTGATTCTTTGACAGCGAAGGTGCAGACTCGTGATTCTTTGTGGAGCATCTCCTCTCGAGCTCGTGGTACTGGTTCGAAATGGAAATAATTTGGCTGGCTTGAGCCTATAAATACAGGATTATAATTTTGCTAGATGAACTGTCAGAATGTGACAGACTCGAGAATGAATTCAAGTGGGTTTAGAAGGACTATCTGAACCATTGTACCTGTGTTTTTAGTCATTAGAAAATAGAGTAAGGAAATTCCTAATTCTTGTTTTGACAATCTTGGAAATGCAATCTCCCTCCAGCCCCCAGTTTGCCAAAGTGCAAGTTCAAATACGTCTCCTGGAGGTTTTCAAAAGGATACTGAACTGCTCTATCCATTATGCAATTGATGAAGTTACCTATGTAGTTGATGGAATGCACATGGGAGACAGAACCATAGAGTGAGGACTCGAGTCTTTTCTAAGAATGAACTTGCAAGGATGACGAGTTATTCTCGACAAGTTTCCTTTTACTTGATGCAAGGCTGAATCAAAGTCTCATTCACGCAAAAGAGTTAGTTGGTGTGTTGTATCTAGGTTTCCCTTTGTAAATTCATGTCCTAGTCAATGAATAGTGTGATGTATCTTCATAATTCCCGTCCAAAGATTATCGAGTTAAGCTTTTCATGAACCTTGCTGGGATTCTGCAATTTTGAGGCATTATTTTCTGCTTAACAAAGTTGATTACTTTTTAATGTTTAACACAGCACAAACAATCGGTATAATCATACATAATTAATAAACAGACTAGAATAATGACTTCTCTAGTAACCTCAGCAGACACTCCAAACAAGTATGATCAAAATAGACACCCTGTTCCTCCCACATCTTTCATGCACTTGATCAAAATTTCTGCCAGTTTACCATCGTTAATAGCTTCATAAACCTTCTCTATATCCTCTCCAGGGCTTACCTTCTTTTCCCCACTTAGAAGCTCTGTCCCAACTTCTGTTCTTACAAACTGATATATTGGATAAGTCCTGCATTTCTTGATCCTATTGGCGACACCAAATTCTCCATTATCAAACTTCTCTCTTGCTTTTGATACATCTTCTAGTCTTGTCCTCAACTCTTCCATGAAAACTGGTATCCTCTTAAAGATGGAGTAGCCTGTTTCATCATCCTGCATTGCCTTTGGATCTTTCAGAACTCTGTCAACTAGTACCTCCTTCAGTTTTGGCAAAAGGGCGTAAGCAGGATTAGTGGGGTCGTCAATATAAGAGAATACAGGCTGGTGTTCAATAATCTGCAAGAGTTCATTCTCACTGAAACGTGATTCAAGTAGTGATCCATCTTCAGCCATATAAAGAGTTTTCCTGGCAACTTGGCGGACTACTTTTTTCACAACTTCCTTCATGTTCTCCTCCAGATGCCTTAGATCAATGGCCTGGCAAAGCGCCACCATGTAAGTTGCAGACATGAGTTTCAGAATCTCAATAGCTTCAGCACTTTTTCTGGCCGAGATCAAGCCAAGAGAGTTGACATCTTGGTTGTGTTGTTCAGCACTTTGAACATGGGTGGTCACAGGATTTGCCAAGTATTGCAGCTCCGAGCAGTAGGCTGCCATCGCTATCTCTGCACCTTTAAACCCGTAGTCTAAACTCGGATTTGGACCTCCACTCAAATTTGACGGCAAGCCATTGTTGTAGTAGTCGCAAACGAGCTCAGAAAATTGAGCAAACATCAGCTTTCCTATCGCTGCAACAGCAATTCTGAGGTTGTCCATTGAAACACCAATAGGAGTTCCTTGGAAATTCCCTCCATGCAAAGCAATGTTTCGGGCAACATCAATCAATGGATTATCATTGACAGAATTGATCTCCCGCTCAATAGAGTGAGTTGCTGCTCTGATCACTTCAATCTGTGGTCCAAGCCATTGCGGAGAAGTCCTTAGTGCATAGCGGTCCTGTTTTGGCTTAGTAAGAGGATCCTTTTCATGGCGAATCTTAGCTTCTTTCATGTAGTCACTTTCATCCAACAGGTGCTTCATAATAGCAGCTGCTTCAATTTGACCAGGATGATGTTTCAGTTCATGAGTTAGCGGGTCTGTGTACTCAGCCTTACCATGCATGGCTTCACAGAACAAAGCGGAGAGAATTTCTGCGAGAAGGGCCAAAATGTTGGCATCAAAGCAAACTGTTGCAGCCACTGCGGAACCAACTGCCGTTCCGTTGACTAGAGCCAGACCTTCCTTAGCTTGAAGCTCGAATGGACCTGGAACCCCAGCTCTTTTCAATGCTTCTGTAGCTGTAATCTCCTTGCCCTCAGGTGTGACCACCTTCGAATTATGACGACCTGTTAATAGGCCAGCAATATATGACAATGGCACAAGATCACCTGAAGCTGTGATAGTTCCTCTCAGAGGCAATCTAGGAATCAAATTCTGATTCATAAGCTTGGCCATGGCTTCAAGTATCTCCCAACGAATTCCAGAATACCCCTGCATTAGGGTATTGGTGCGAACGAGCATAGCTGCTTTGGCATAACTTGTAGGAAGATCGTCTTTGCCAATCACTCCAGCGTTCAGGAATCTAATGAGCTCTGTCTGCAGATCAGCAGTTTTGTTAGTGCGTCTATGCGAAGTGGAGCCAAAACCGGTGGTGACCCCATACGTGTCCGTTCCACGGGAGATATTGAGAGCAACCCAGTTGGCACTCTTCGCTACACGATCACGAGCAGTAAACTCGTCAAGATGAAGCTTTACACCGCTGCGACGAGCAATGGCGGTGACCTGAGCAACAGAGAGCGTAGTGCCTTGGATGTCCACTGTCTTGGCATTGGCAAATTGTGAGATCATTTCAAAGACTTCATCGACATGGGAACATTGGAGAGACTCTGCAGTCTTCTTCCAGTGTTGTTCTGGGCTTGGAAAATATGGGTTCTGAGAGACACAAAATGGTCTTTCTGAGGCAACTCCTGTCGATGCCATTGCTTTGCTCAATCACAAAAGCTTAGAAGCCAAACGTGAGCTGAGACCTGAGAGAGTTATGTGTATTTGGTCTGGTGAACCTGTTAAGTGTGTAGTAGAAGCATGACAGCTTGTGTATTTATACTGTCGAGGCTAGTGGGAGGAGCAGGTGAGGTGAGACATGGGCTGCGTCAATGGTCAAAGTCTATTCTCTCGTAAGATCAGAGTTCATGGGTACACACTTTCCATGAAATGGTGTGGAAAATATGTCAACCTTTTTTTCTTTTTGACATTAATTTTTTAAATTTATAATTAAGGATCCAAATTTTTTAAAATAAAAAATTTAAATAAAAATTTAGTTTTATTAATATAATCTTTCTTATATAATCTTTGATTATTAAATAAATAATAGTTATCATCATCACACACCTAGTTTGAAGTCCTGTAATAAAGCGAGGTCTGATAATATACAACTTTATTTTTATATAATAGAGAGACTGTTTTTAATAGAACACATACATATAGATGTGATAATAAATAATAGTATTTCGAGAAAAGGAAAATACAATGTCATATATTTAAAAAAAAAACTATAAACATGGGTGCCTGGTTCTTCTTACCCTTGATTTTCTACCTGCCACATGATCTTGTACTAGACTTTCTTTTGTTTGAACAGAAGGCAGAAACGAAGTTCACGTTCAACCCCTACTACATTTCTTAGAAAGGGCATGAACCTCAAGGCACCGACCATTTAATGAAGCAGATGACGTTAAGTACGTGTTCATACGCAAAAGAATCTTCAACAACCTTGAAGGTTGATACAACCAACATGCTTGTGTCTTCTAGCGAGTGACTTCCAAGTCGTTAGTTAATGCTTGGGACAAAAACCAGTGACATGAAGTTAGTTGGAAGGGAAATTTTCACAGGACTTCCAGAGTAGGAATTTGTAGCCGCAGTTTCAATAGTAGTCTCCACAAACCATCATTTTCCGAACTTGTTGGAACTGGTAGAATCCAAAAAACCATTTGCCGGTTTGTGGAATAAGAGTGAAAATGAAATAGTAATGCAATTACTATGGAAACTGCCTCTCATATGTAATAGAGACGCTAGAGAGTTTACAGATACCTACTAAAACGTGATCATACTATATTCATACTCAAGGATCATGATACCTACTAATACGTGAAACCTAATAAAAGCAGTATGTGTGTGAACGGAGGGATGAATCTTATTCAGAAGAAAAATGGTAAATATCTAGTAGAAAGATCAATAAGCCACTTGCACTTGCATCAAAACCATATTAAACCTGGTGCCAGTTCTTACATAGAGCATGCTGAACTAGATATAACAGATAATGTTTTTCCAATTCAAGAGTTGACGAGTCCAGAATCTACAAACTGAGACATCCTGAGATAATAAGCCAGTAAGAAGTTCCTAAGGGTAAATACAACATGGATATGATGTGGTAACATGTTATGACGTTGAAAAGCTGAGAAACTAAATCGTTAGCCAAACTTCAACACGTGATGCACATATAGATGCGAGGACTCGCCCGACTCATAAATATCAAGGTCGAGCTCTCTTGTTGCTGCATGATGGGCATTTGTATTGTTTGATATGCTCCGCCCTGGCAGGAGTAATTTTCACACACTTGCCATGAAACCACTTCTCGCATATGTCACAACAGATCCAGAATTCATCTGCAGCATAGTTCTCTCCACATGCCCCACACAAAGTTTCCCCACGTTCTTCGTCAGCTTCCTCATCCAATCCCTCATTCTCATCCTTCGGCTGTGCCTTCGAGAATTTATCAGATTCAGATCCTCGCTGTTTTCATATTTAAGAAAGTAATAAGATTGCAGAACAGAATATGAACATGAGAATCTACAAAGGGACGTAAAACATGTATTATTGACACAATGAACACATTGTCAGTCAACACTCGGGACTCATTTACTGAACCAAGCCAGAATAGGAATTGATTATACCCCTTTTGAGCTTGTCTTGGATTTGCTACTACTGTGATTTGAGACGGAAGTTTTCTCCTTTGTCTGTTTTTTTGCTGTCCCAGTTACGACCTCAAATATTGTTGGGAGCTCATTAATCATACTGAAGAGACGTTTCCTGTTTCAGAATCCACACAATTCGTTGAAAAGAAATTCAGACCAAAACTAATTTCACTGTTTAGCTACAAATATCAAATGAAAAATCTGCAAACAAAATCTGGCCAAATAAGACACACATAAATGTTGCAGCCAACTTCAAGCAAGAATAAGCGTTGTGTAATTCTAAAGTTACTAAATTTCAATATTGCAAGTTGTCCTACCAAACTTTTGGACGACATCAATCACAAGCAATTGTTTCTTTAATATCCCAGAACCAGAAAGAGGATGAAGGAAACAACTGTTACCTGTCAGCTTTATCAAATCCAAATCTGGCACCAAAATAGAAAGACACAGAAAGCAACCATGCATCGCTATGAACAGCAACTAGAGAGAGCCAGTCTTTTTCTTGCATCCCATCTCTTGCAAAATTGATACCTAAAGCAGGCTCTGGTAATTCCGGAGGTACTTCTTCAGCAGGCAAATTGACTTCCCATTGTTCATTGGGGAATCCATACAAGCAAAGATTCTCTTTCTCTGTATGGTGGAATAGTTATAGAATCTACAAATCACTTAAAAAATGAAGCTACAAAAAGAAGTTTCTCAAATTTTCCTTGGATCTTTAGCATAAGTGCAAACCGCATGTACTCAGAATGCATTGAGATGCATATGAAACGAAATAGTATGTCAGATCGTTTAGGGCATACGGTGTTTAAACAGTTCTCCTTAAGCTATAAATGTTTCAGACTTCAGTTGTCATACAAGGGAAAAAAAAAAGATGCAAAAACATTTCCACAATCGACATCACAGTATGCCCCATGAAAACAGAATCATTTCCTCAATAATTATACCTCCTAACATAACTGTTTTCATGACCAGAATAAACCTAAATACCGAAAAATGGCACTTTAATGATTAGGACGAACATACATCAACCATAATTGTACAGACAGTAAAGTAAAGCATGTAAAAAATCAAATGAAGAAAAAGCAATTTGCCTTGTCCAAAAGTAAGTAGAGAATAGCATGGTTGGCAAAGAACATGTTCAAGTTAAAAACTTTCCCGCTCTAACCAAAATTTGCAAATTTCGGCTAGCAATACATCATTAGTAAAAGTTTCAAACTTTGCCAACACAAAGCATACTTCTCACAAGAGTATCCAGAGAAGATTACTACTTCCCAAGGACGGAGGGAATTTTAAATTTCTTTGGCAACTTGAGATGAAGTAAAAGTTGCAAGTCCATGACAATACAGAGTTAAACAACTGACCACACGTCAACAAGACTAAAACCCAGAAACAGAAATTTAGAACAAGTACAGGAAAAGCTTCAAAGTAAAGTCAATTCAGTGGAAACCTAACCAGGATCACACTGTCGATAGAATTCTTCCACATCTGCAAACCAAACCCAAAAATGAACGAAAAAAAGAAAACATTAGATGAGAACAACATATAATGCCAAAAAAAGGTAACCACCAAAACTGTTAAATCAAATCCCGGAACTTTAAGCTCGATAACAAAGAAAATAATTCCCTTGCTTAAAAGGAACAAGAAAACAGAAGCGACCAGTGGTTAGAGCCTTGACGAGTGCAGCTCTACGACCCTTGAAGTCCCTGAAAACCTCCTCCACCGTTCGTGGGTTGTACTGGGCGCTTGCGTCCATATCGTCCGTACACGCCAATCAAATTCTACAGCTACTACAAAGCAAAGTCAGAAGAAAGGGAAGAAACAAAGTAGAAATCTTGGAAAGTTGAGATTTAATAGGAAATAAAGAGATTATTGCTGAGGGAGGAAGAACCAAGCATTACACTACAATAAAGCGTTCCTTTTTCCAACTGTACAAGTATAATCTGGCAGCAAGAAATTAGAAAACATATGGATATTTATTTGGATCGATTCCTTTTTTTTCTATTAATTAAATTATCCATCTGACTTACTTCGTAACTTCTTTTCTTTTTATTAATACTGAAAATTTAAAAAAAAACGTGTGAAGTGGATAATGACCATGGTTACGTGGCGGAAATCTCTTGGATGGAGGATTCCCACGTGGAAATTTCAAACAAGACGGTTTTGGTTCGGAGATGCTAACGTGAGCCATGAGCGGGTTTTGTCAGTTTGTAGACTTGTAGAGGGACAGGAGTCAAAAGTTTGGCCTCGTATCACCCAAAAACATTCGGGGTCTGATGATCGGACGGCTCCAGAGAGTCTGGTGAGTTTAAGATAAGATATTCTCCGTACACGTGTTTATGACACGTCAAGTTTCGGATATTGATGGGGACCCCCAGGTTCTGAAGGAAACATTACATTTTGACGCCTTTTTTTTTTTTACCTAAAAGGGAATAAAAATAGAAAAATTACAAAATTAGTCCTGAGAAATAAATCTCCAATATATTAGGATTGAGATACACCCTATTAGTGTATATTCTAAATAAATACTTCCAAGCTCAAACTGAACTGCAAAATTGACCAACTAATTTATACACTGATTACTTTCTTTGTAAATGTGACGTGATCGAATAACCCATTTTTGTTGAATACATATATAGAAAAAACAGGCTTCGTTGTTTCTTTTTCTCTTTATGTAAAAAAAAAAAACAGAATGTTTATAACTGTTAACGAGTCCACTTCTAAAATAATCCTGATATCTCTTCTGCCCTATCAACATAAAGAATAGTGCATAAAGCTCCTCTTCACCAAACTAGAGCTTTGGATGTTCGTACCATTAAATCGTACAGCATAAAAGGATTAGTTAGTCCTGGACGCTAAGCAGCGATTCGTGCCAACTAAGATTATGGGTGACAACAGGTCAAGTGATCGAACCGTTAAAAAGTATAGTTTTTAAAACTGAGATCCATTGAGTTTAAATATCTAAATTTGAACTTAATTAAATCAAGCTTATTCATGCTCGAATCATTTTTGGCATGCAAATAGCCAATAATAGCCACCCCATAGATGCATGAAGCATCTGCTTGGAAATATGACTACAGACCTGGTCGGTACAAGCCTTGGATGATGGTTACTACATTTCAGTTAATATTCACTTCAAGGGCAACTCAATCAACATGACTAAAGTGACAAAAGGAACTAAAATGACCACCCATAACATCAGCTAAATCATTAAATATGCCAATTTAATTGGAAATAAAACTTTTATTTCCGTAGGTTATTGTCATTTTGTCAGCAGAACTACAATATGGTACACATGCTGATACTAATAAAATATCAGAAAACTCAGCTACGTCACAGAGATATACAAACAATATAATGTTTCTAAGTCAGAATGCAATAGCCAAGGAGTTTGTTTTGAAAGAAAGAATTGTGTGATATATACCACAGGTATTCTCATATTTGCATCCTTTAAAGCCAACAAAAGTCAGGGAGTTCATCAAACAGCAACTCTGTCATAGAGAACTTTTTGCAGCTGCAACTTCATAGAAAAGGATGCGAATACTGTAGAGATCCTTGGGTGGTCAGTTTATAACATCTCAAAATTCTACATGCAAGAGGTCAGCTCTCCTCAGTATCTGAAAGCAGAAGTGAAATGAGTGGGTAGAGAGTGATTTGTAGAGAGAATGCTTCTACTACTAAATAGAGTGCAAGGCAGGCCAACAGCATAACTTTACAACAAGTGCACCTAAGTTTAGATCATTTAGTCTTATTCTATCATTGAAAATGACGAGAGAAACGGAAGCTCAATAATTCTTAGAAACAAGGAGGCATAAAAGAGATAAGAACATAATTTTTATAAGATTTCGGTTTTATCAGTCAAATGCAAAAATAACATGATAGCGGCCAACAAAATATGTCAACCATCAAGGATTTCTCTTTATAAATTTGAGGGGTGAACTCTGCATACCAGCTTAATGAATAGAAAATTCATGAAAAGAGGAAAGCAAACACTTAATTTTATGAGCATAAAGCATAACTATCAGAACTTAAATCGTTATAAATGGTCAACCGAATAAAACATGATTAAGACATTTCTCAAACTCATTTCAAGCTATGAATACTTCTTTCATAATTTTCCCCTTTTCCTTTGAAGATTTCTGTGAGATTGAAAACCTTGTTCATCATGGGATAATTCATGCTTCTCCTTCTTCACAGAGACATGCTTTTCAAGAAACTGTTGAATGGTCTGCCAATAATGATCTCCACCAGCTATCCACGTATCCATATGCATACCAGTAGGAAATTCCACAAAGATGCATTCCTTATTATGTGCAGCAGCCTTAGCATAAAGTAATTGCATATGAGATGGAGGAACCATTTCATCTCGCAACCCTGAAAGAAAAAGTATTGGCTGCTTAACCTGCAATAGATGAAACATTTGATCATTGAGATGTATTTGCTGTATCTAGCTTTTGTAGGGAGTTTGGAAATATCAATAAAATCATAACATATTCATGTTGTATAAAAGTCATAACACCGCAACAAATCCATGTTTCATTCAATTAAGGGAGTAATACTGGTGCATGTCATTTAAAGCTTAGAAAAGAGGTGGTTATAATCCATCGCAACAAAAAATTCAGCTTGCAGAAATCTATGTGGATGCCACTAAACATGCTTGATCTTATATGGACAAAGATAATTCAACCAAAAACAGTAAAGTGAGAAAGAAATCATCAACTATTGCCTTCACCTGGCCAATGACATCAATGGTACTCCATGGAGAGCGTACAAGAAAATTAAGAATTCTGGGACCTTTTGAACCAGTTCTTCCAATAAACCACTTGAGGAAGGGAAGTAGAACTCCAGCCATGTCTAGAATTGATGTAAAAGTGTTCTCCAAAATCAGTCCAGCAACCTGCAAAA
This sequence comes from Erythroxylum haughtii, assembly GCA_025504935.2. NCBI lineage: Eukaryota > Viridiplantae > Streptophyta > Magnoliopsida > Malpighiales > Erythroxylaceae > Erythroxylum > Erythroxylum haughtii. The sequence goes on along the minus strand of JANSVB020000164.1, from coordinate 1,146,164 downwards.
TGTACGAACGAAAATCAAGGCCCATCAGAAATGTCAAGCATAAGCATAAATGATACGGGAAACTTATAGTTGAAGTTGCCCAAATTTTAGTAAGACACAACAACTGTATCCACTTTTAACATATATACTCAGTTACACTAGGCATTAGAAAGCCATGTTCATGGAAAAAAGTCACACCTGAAGGATGAGAGGGAACAATATACAAGTCAATATAAAACAAAATACAAACAAGATATGTGCACAATATGATGGACAGAGAAGGCACATTTCTAACAATGAAAAACATCAATGTAGAAGAAATTGAAGTAACATAATACCAATAAATTATAAATTTATCAAATATACCAAAAACACCTTGATTGGCAATTAACATGCCATCAGTGGACATGCTCAAGCATTTGGTTTATGCTACATGGCTATAAAACATCATATGAGAAATGTGAAAGACTAATAAAGTCACAATTATGAATATTGCTACTTGTCACCATAATCCTACTGTTATATTACTGTATTACCATAATATTTTCATTTTACACCTTAACACTTATGATACTAGTCAAAACGAAGTGCTTGTTCTTTCTATAAACAGCCAATATATATGCTTGTCACAACTTCAACCTAAATAGTGTTATTAATATTTGTTACACAAGGCTAAACCAAAATTATGGTTCTACCTAATGCTGTAGGATAACAGAAATATGAAAGACTAATAAAGTCACAATTAAGAATATTGCTATTTGTCACCATAATCATACATATTAGCGTATTACCATAATATTTCATTTTACCATCTTCACACTTATGATACTGGTCAAAACTAAGTGTTTGGGTCTTTCTATAAATAGCCAACATATATGTTTGTCACAACTTCAACCTAAATCGTGTTATTAATAATTTTTACAAAAGGCTAAACCAAAATTATGGTTCCACCTCATATTGTAGGACCAGATTTGGTATTTCTAACCTCTCAATACCATATTATGGCCCAAGAAAAAATATACAGTAAAAAAGTAAGATGAAAATGGAAGTGACTAGTCCTAAATAACCTACTATACCATTCAAACATGTGCCATCATCATTACTTCAGTCCCTCAAAATGTCACAACAATCAAGAAGCATTGCTCCATTCCGTCTCTCATTTTTCTGATTAGTCTACAATTATGGCATGATATGTCAAATTCTGACGACTTAGTATTATTGGATCACAAGTTATTGTAGGACCAAATTTCCAACAGCTATCCTCTCAATAGTATGTTATGGCTCAAAATAAAATATAATGAGTAGAAAAGTAATATGAAAAAGCAAGAGACTAATCCTATAACCTACTCTACCATTAAAACTTGCGCCATCATAGTTGCCTCAGTCCATTTCATCTTCTCTGATTTCTCTGATTAGTCTACAAATATGGCATAATATGTCAAGCGTGACTACTTGGTATTATTTGATCACAATTCATTGATTTCTTTCCTAAAGTGTATCCACAAGAGAACTGAAAGGGAACTGCATTCAACAAGTTGGAAGTGAAATTAAAGTAACTCAGACCCCAGAAGGTCCATTTCCATCTATCCAGGAAGCCGACTGAAACTTGCCTCATTGGCAACACTTAACAAACATATACAACTCATAGATATGGCCCATAGAAAACATTTAATTCCAATGCATAGGGTGCTAGGACCATTAATGCTTAATTACTTTCTAGTGTTACCTTATCAGGATTGTTTTCAGCAAGCAAAGCTCCAACTGCACCTCCAAGTGATCTCCCAAATACAACTATTCTAGATGTGTCAATGTCATTCCTCTGATGTAGATGATCCAACGCAGCCTGAAAAATGAAAAGGCGACTACAATGAGAATTTAACTTGAACTGAACAGTAGGTGTAAGAAATTGAAGAAAGGAGCTAAGAAAAATGCTCACCTGAGCATCCCTTGTGATACCATGCTGAGAAGGATATCCATCACTATCTCCATAACTAATTAAATAAAAATAATACCATTGTTTATACTAGATTAAAACGCACAAATCGATTGAAAATAATTGTGAGTACGCTAAAACATGAAAAGACACAATAGAAAAGCCTGAATAATGGCAAGAAAGCTTACCCTCGGTATGAAAGCATAAAGATGTTACATTGCAACCTCTGTATCATTATACGAACCATCTCAAGACGGTGAGCAATATCTTTGACGTAGTAGTTAAAGGCCACATCAATCTAAGAGAATAAAGGTAGTGTATAAAAAGCCATTGCCTGTTTAACACATTTCAGGAGACAACTATAACAAATATAACATAGTGCTGAACTTCCAATTCATTTTGGTAGTGGAAAGGATACTTCCTGCATTCTCTTGGAAAAACAAGATAGTTGGACCTGAAAAACACAAATGATGGGGGGTTAACAATAAAGACAAAATATGCACCAGTTTTTTTCCTGTTGAACAAAGCTGAAGGCATTATTATATTATCGCTTTATACTTGAAGGCACTATAGAACAAGATCCAATAATATAGCATGAGACAGTATCAACAATTGCATCACAAAGGCTTACCTATTTGTTTATTTTTTTCAAGGTGCACCTAGTTGTTTATTTCTTTTCAAAGAACGACAAGATTAATCAGCTGAATTCGTTCAGAGAGTGCCACAGTCTACTACAATCCTAATAAAATGAGAACTAAGCCTAGCTTGGAATTGATCAAAATCAAGTTGAAACAAATCAGAACGAAACTTTTATCAATAATAGAAGGAACATCTTTTCAATACAGTCTAAGCAAATTCAACAATTCGATTAATATCAAGCAGAATAATGAACACTCGACATTTTGGAAGTCTTATTTCCATTTAACCAAACACGCCCTTTAACACTCGTATACTTGAAAACTACAGCCAAAGCCCTAACCAAGTGAACAGTGAAACAGACCACAATTGAAGAAGAATGGAAGACAAATTCAGAGACCTCGGCAGTCAGGAAAGAGCTTAATGAACCAGGCGTGGAGGCGAACGCCGTCGAACGATCGGAGCCAGACGTCCTCATAAGCGAGACGTAGTCGGGCGGGAGTGATTGGGTAGGATTTGGTCAAACCGGGCAACACCGGCACGTAGACCAGTCTCTCCTGGAAGGCGACGAGCACCGCCATTCCGGCCATCACTAAGCCTCCTGCTCCGTACAGCAGCCACTTGACGTAGGACGCCATTTTCGTACGCAAAAGCCCCGACTGACTTCGAGCTTTTGATTTGACGGTGGCTCTTGCGACCGATTTAGCTGCTGCTGTTGTGTCCGTCTTGTGTCCCAATTAGTTGAAATATTTCTTTTCGGTTATTTAATTCAAACATGTGAAATCTGTTTTTTCTTTTCTGCGTCTCTCTTTTTCTTTTTTCTTTTTTCTTTTTTTTTTGGGCCCAATTATGAGTTGCCTTTCCTTGTGAAAATGATATAGTCCTAAATATTTAATATGACTGCGATAGCTCAACTTACTCAAATCCAGCTCAAGTTAAATATAATATATTATCTTTAATTTGATTAAATTTTAAAATTAATTTAAATTTAAATCGATCTTACTTATCTTTAATTAAAATTTAGTTTACATTAATAAAATTTTAGTTTAAATTAAAATTAAGCTTAAACATTTCGAATATAACTCAATTCGAAACTTAAATATGTTAGTATCTTTATAACGATATTATTTTAAATTTTAAATTAAAAATAGTTAATGGAATTTTATTAAGCTTGATTATAAGTTTTTAAGTCATGGCGAAGAGGAAAAGGAAGGAAAGAGGGAGAGCTGATCCGACCTAATATCAAGCCCATATCTTAGGATATATTTAGCTAAAAGTTTTATAATAAAATGGAATGAAACAGGATGTAATATTATTTTATCGTTTAAGAGGAAGTTTTATAATGAACTGAAATACGACAATACGACAAAATGAAATAGGAAAATTTTATATTATTTCTTTTTTGCGTCTCTCTTTTTCTTTTTCTTTTTTGGGCTCAATTATGAATTGCCTTTCCTTGTGAAAATGATATAGTCCTAATTATTTAATATGACTGCGATAGCTCAACTTATTCAAATATAGCTCAAGTTAAATCTAATATATTATATTTATTTTGATTAAATTTTAAAATGAATTTAAATTTAAAATTGATCTTACTTATCTTTAATTAAAATTTAGTTTACATTAATAAATTTTTTATTTTAAATTAAAATTAAGCTTAAAGAACTCGAATATAACTTAATTTGAAACTTAAATATATTAGTATCATTAAAATGATATTATTTAAAATTTTAAATTAAAAAAAATTAATCAAAATTTATTAAGCTTGAATATAAGTTTTTAAGTCGTAACAAGGGGGAAGAGGAAGGAAAGAGGAAGAGCTGATCCGGCCTAATACTAAGCCTATATCTTAGGGTATATTTAGTTGGAAGTTTTATAATGAAATAGAATGAAACGAAATATAATATTATTCTATTATTTAAAACGAGATTTTATAATTGAATAGAATGTAATAAAACGAAATAGAAAAGTTTTATATTACATTCTATTTCTTCCTAAACAGTAAAAATAAAAAACCTCTAATTTGAAAAGTTTAGAATGAAATATAAAATGATATACTATATTACATTATAAATCCTTTATTCAAACAATATTTTATTATATTATGAACCATTCTATCATTCCTAGATAATAATTTTCTAATATTACACTCATTTGCGTTCCGTTATATTATAATTTATTTCGTTACATTTTATTCCAATCTATTATTGTCCAACCAAACATATCCTTGGTGAATTTAACTCAACAACCAAGTCATGATGAAGCAAAGCAACGAATAAGAAATAGATGAGTCCAGATCTCCTGTTCAATATTATGATGTCTTATTGTGTCCAATGAATCTCAGTCATTTATTTATGTGAATCTCATGTAGATTCCGCGTAAACCTCTTGTAGGTCCCATAAAATAAATGGCTGAGATTTCATGAAACAGAATAAGACAGAATAATATTGGACAGAAGATCTTGTCCCGAGGTAGATACCTAAACTTGGAAATTCCCCGTAAGGGAACCTCTTAATGGAAAGAAAGTTGATCAAGTTTCAACAAACATTTTATTTAGTGATATTAAATAAACAAAGCAGCTCCATAATTGGAATGCGTTAACAAACAGTATACCAGCTTGGATCGTTCAAGCAAGAGTCTCAAACATGGCTCTCTTTTATGTAGGCGGAAGCAAACAGAAAAATATAATCCAGTTGCAGTCGACTGGATGACACTTTAACAAAGAGACAAAGCCAAGCCAAGGATGAGTTGCCCGCCGGCGATCAATCAGGTCCTCCTCGTTCCCAATTCTCACCGGACAACCGGAAGTGCGGTGCTGGTTTTTGTTGAGTACAAAAGACCACACTGTTTCACATGCATCTGCCAGCTTGGGCAGAGACGCCAGAGAATCTGCTATCAGGCGGCATAAAAAAGAAATATCCATTGGAGACATCATTTTGGTCTGAACAGCTTGTACGTGAAACACCAGACCTGTCGATTCCTGGGTGAGAACATTCAAATCCCAAAGTAGCATTATTTTGATGCAAGGGGATGGTATCCGGGCTGCCGTGCTTAGTACCGGTGGGAACTGCACTGGATTGTTGAAGCTTTTTTGTGTTGAGAAAGCGCCCACCAGAGCCCCTAACCCTGTTTAATGCATGACGATGGCGTGACTCGTGAAGATATGGCTGCGTTCCATTACGAATAAGGATGTCAGGTGAATCAATATTTTGGACTTTACCACATGAACAGATGTTAATACACAATAACAGTACATCAATATGCAAACCTTCCGAGTTTTGACTAGTTTGTTTTGAGCCTCAAGTTTTGCACGATACTGTCTCCGTCTGAGAATTCCATGGTACTGTTTTACGTTAACATAAATGGGACCATCATCTGTAACATCAAGAGGCAGAGGAACTCGTGCAGCAGTCATCCCCATCATCTGAGTGACCAGCTGGGGTTGAATCTGATCAGACAATCATGTCAAAAGACAATAGAACTGGGAAAACCAAGGTTCATATCATCACTTTAAAGAGGTTCATGAATAACATCAACAATTTAGGAGTAGCAATACTGACACTCTCGGATGGACACTTGCACAGCAAATCAAGACACTCACTCTTAACAAAGATTCATAACTATTGCTAAGAAAGACAAATATAAGAAACTATAACATCAACAATTTAGGAGTAGCAATACTGATACTCTCGGATGGATACTTGCACTGCAAATCAAGACACTCTTCACAAAGATTCATAACTATTGCTAAGAAAGACAAATATAGGAAACCAACTTACAATAGCTTGTGGTCCATAAGGGTTAAATAGTCCACTGAAGTAAGGATCGGCAATGTGGTATGGAGCACGAGACTGAACTAGTAGGACAAGTATTAGATCAAGATCTAGATGACAAGAAGAAACCACAAAAGAAAAGGCTCAACTTACCAGGGACTGGCCATAATCAACTTGTGAAGGAGTAAATGTGATATCTGAAGTGCTGAACAAAAAATTTGGTTTCGTTTTGCCTTCCGCACCCTTCCTGCAGCTTTCATCTTCACCCAAAGACACAGTGCTTAGTAAGGTGTCTTGAATTATTTCAACAATAGAGTCTGACTTTTGCTTGTCATAGTCAATACACAAAACATGCAGCCACAAACTCATCAACTCTAGAATGATGTCTAAATTATCCACTAAATTATAACTCGCATGAATGGCCTATGACTATCAATATTGTGGAAAAAGTTTAAAAGAAATTAGCTTCAACATATGAACTTCGCCAAATTTTAATACAGGAAGTTTAAGTATCCATGTTACAGCCTCTAGTTCACAGAAACTTGCAAGAAGGTCTAGTTAAATCTGGTTTGAGGGTTATATCTACCATAAACAACTACAATAACTACATGATAAATTATGTGAATATCGAAACTGCAATGCATCAGGCACATTGAGACAAGTAAGAAGATAAGGCGTGGGAGAAGAACTACAACAATGACATTCGAAAGTTTTCTGAGAGGTCAGATAAATAAATGAACTAAACTTGTTCACTAACAACTGTTTAATCTATCATGAAAATATCATATTGAACATTGAACCGTACATATGCCTGCATATCTACTGTATAATAGTTCCAGAGAAGTGCGAGATAAGAAACTTTAAGGAATGAATCCATGTATTCTTATGCGTCTAAAAATTTTAGGCATAACACATCCACGAAAAGTATTGTGACAGTATCACGAAAAGATGACAGGACGTTATTCGGGCAATTTAAAACATTAACATCTATAAAAGACAGCATTTGGCATGCAATGAATTGGGTACTCATGACTTCCGATGGGAGTTAAAAAGCATAGAGCTTGGGTCAATGGCAGAGGTTATGGCAGAATCCATGCTCAATGTTTGCGTATCAGTCATAAAATTAGCTGTGTATATATATACGTGCTTAGGACAGAATATTAGCAATTAATTCACTAGCTGTATGTAAGCCTAATTAGTTGTATATTAGAAATTAATGCACAAAATAGGCTGTATCGAAATTCTATTTAAGAGAATGAATATGAAGAGAAAGGCATTCAACCATTTTACTCAAAACTTGACCTGCTATCAGAGCCATAATGACATTTTCAAATTATAGTGAATTTTTTTATGGTTTTCTGGGTTGATTATTTCCTAATCAACATCTTCGCTCTGAGTTTTTTTTGGTTAATCCACTTTATGGTTTCAGTCATGCATAGAGATTTTTTTTTCTCTTTGCCTTTGTATCCTTTCATAATGTCTTCAGAGGCTTTGGCTATCAAATTTATTGGAAAAAATTATGCAGCATGGGAATTTCATTTCAGAATGTTTCTGAAAGGTAAGGAGCATTGGGGTCATATTGATGGGTCTTCTCCTGCTCCTAAATCTGGAAAAGAACTTAGTCAATGGGAGGCAAAGGATGCTCAAATTATCTCTTGGATTTTAGCACCTATTGAGGCTCATATGGTGAACAATTTATGCTCGTTTGGCGCAACTAAAGAGATGTGGGATTATTTGAAGCGCATATATCATCAAGATAATGCTGCCAAAATATTTCAACTTGAAATTGAGATAAGTAACTTTCGTCAAGGTAATCTTTCTATTGAGCAATATTACTCTGGTTTTATTAATTTGTGGAGCGAATATTCTGGCCTTATCTACTCTAAGGTATCCAAGGAGGTCTTACCCAATCTTCAGAAGGTTCATGAAGAGAGTATGCGTGATCAGTTCTTAATGAAACTAAGACCAGAATTTGAAGTTGCCCCTTTGGATGTATGTCTGGGTGAGCTATTGCGTGAAGAACAACGATTGGCTACACAATCTGTTATAAGTGCATCTGGTGCAACATTAGAGGTTGTCAATGTTGCTTATGCCACACAAGGGAAAAACAGAGGAAAGGTCCCAATGCAGTGCTATAATTGCAAGGAGTATGGACACATTGCAATAATCGGGCAAGAAATTTTGCAATTATGGTAAGCAGAGTGGACACATTGTCAAAGATTGTCCTACAAGCTCAGAAAATAGGCGAGCTCAAGCTTTTCAAGCAACTGTTCCAATATCTACTAGTATTGGCTCTCCCTTTACACCCACTAGCACCAAGGATCCTAACAACAAAGTTGTGTTACTCCTGAAATGGTTCAACAAATGATTCTCACGGCATTTTCTGCCCTTGCTTTGCAAGGACAAGGTAAGACTTTATCTTCTACTAGGTTTGTTGATTTTGTAGCATCTAATCATATGATTGGTTTAGCTGATTCATTACAAAACTTATGACGGTGTACTAGTAATCAAAATATCGAGATTGCCAATGGTAGTAATATTCCAATTATAGCCATTGGAGATATTGGACCCTCTTTTAGACATATTTTTGTATCTCCTGAGTTGTCTACTAGTTTAATCTCTGTTGGCCAACTACAAGAGGATAACTGTTATGCCCGTTTCTCTCATGGTGGTTGTCTTGTGTAGGATCAAGTGTTGAGGAAGGTGATCGCGAAGGGGCCTAAAGTGGGCAGATTGTTTCCATTTCAATTGACCATTCCTAGAACTTTATCTTTTATGGTTGTTGAAAATAAGGCTAAAGTCTAGCATAGACGATTGGGCCATCCGAAAAGTGTAATTTTGTCTAATTTAATGAACCGTGGTTTTCTTGGTAACAAAGACCAATGTTCTCGTGTATTGTCTCTTGATTGTTCTATCTGTAAATTAGGGAAGAGTAAAACCTTACCATTTCCTAATTCTAGTGGTTGTGCTAATGCCTATTTTGAGATTGTATAGTGATGTTTGGGGAATATCTACTCTCACTTCACATGCGCAATATAAACATTTTGTGATGTTTATTGATGACTAAAGTCATTTCACATGGGTATATTTTTTGCGCACCAAAGTTGAGGTGTTTATTGTTTTCAAAAATTGTGGCATATATTGAGTCACAATTTTCCACCTACATTAAGATTTTAAGATTTGATAATGGTAGAGAATATGTGACACATGATTTTCAAGAATTCTTATAGAAAAAAGGAATTGTATCTCAACGAACTTGTCCTTACACCCATCAACAGAATGGGATTGTTGAATGGAAAATCATCACTTGTTGGATAGTGTTTGAACATTGCTTTTACAATCTTCAATGTTGTCTAAATTTTGGGTTGAAGCTTTGCCAACTGCAATATATCTAAATAATTGTTGACCTTCTCAACAATTGAGTATTCTCCTTATTATCGTTTGTTTGGTGTACATCCAAATTATCACATGCGACACACATTTGGTTGCATTTGTTTTGTTCATTGGCCACCACATGAGCGCCATAAGCTTACGACACAATCAATTCAATGTGCTTTCATGGGTTATAGCACTACTCAGAAGGGATTTTTGTGTTATGAGGGTGTTGCTGATCATTTTCATATTTCTAGAAATGTAAATTTCTTTAAGCATGAGTACTATTTTCAACATGTTTCCTATTCTAGCACAATGCTCTTTCCTCACTTTGATGATATCTCTCCACCACCTTGGCGGTTGCAACGTAGCACTGTCTATTAACAACGACGGCCCCCTCCTCCATCATCATAAAACCTTCCCGACCTTGATCCAATGCCTACTCCAGTGGTTCTCCGTAGATCTTCTCGTACCATTAAACCTCCTGATAGGTATGGCTACTCTGCTACTTTAGTTGATAATGTTGTTCCTACTTCTTATTCTCAAGTAGTTAAACATGCATGTTAGGTGAAAGCTATGCAAGAAAAACTTCAGGCTTTCCAGGAGAAACATACTTTAGCGAGTTAAGCCCATTGGTTGTAAATGGGTATATTACATCAAGCTACAATATAACTGATGGGTCATTTGATAGATATAAAGCAAGGTTGGTGGCACTCGGCAATTGACAAGAATATGGAGTAAATTATGAAGAGACATTTGCACCTGTGGCAAAGATGACAACAGTATGACTTCTAACTATTGCTGCTTCTAAGAGTTGTTCATTGCAACAAATGGATGTTAAGAATGTTTTCCTACACGAGGATCCTAAAGAAGAAATTTATATGACTCCACCATCAGGTTTATTTTCTACACCTTCATCTAATGTTTGTAAGCTAAAGGGGTCACTCTATGGCTTCAGACAGACTCCACGTGCTTGGTTTGATAAGTTCCGCTCTACACTTATCAATTTCTCATTCGTACAAAGTTAATATGATTCCTCTTTGTTTCTTTACAAGACCCTTAAAGGAATTGTCCTGCTTCTTGTCTATGTTGATGATATTGTTATTACTGGGACTGATTTTGAATTGATTTCTAAGCTTCAAGTGCACCTTCAAGATTCTTTTCATATGAAAGATTTAGGTCCTTTGTAGTAATTTTTTGGGTCTTGAGGTGCACTCCACTTCAACTGGTATTTTCTTACACCAACATAAATATATTAAGAACTTAATTGCTTTGGCTAGTCTACAAGGTGGTCATTCAGTGGATACTCCCTTAGAGGGAAATGTTAAGTATCATCATGACGAGGGTGAGTTTCTCTCTGGCCCTTCTTTATATAGACAACTTGTGGGAACTGGGAAGTCTAAATTATCGTACTATTACTCGGCCTGATATTTCCTTTGCCTTTTAACAATTTAGTCAATTTATGCAGCACCTAGACATCTCCACCTGGTAGCTATTCGACGCATTATTTGCTATTTAAAAGGCACCTCAACTTGGGGTCTATTTTTTCCTGTGGACACTCTTATTCACCTAGTTACATACAGTGATGATGATTAGGATGGTTGTTCTAATCCTAGACGTTTTATTACTGGTTGATGCATGTTTCTTGAAACCTCTCTTATTTCTTGGAAAAGCAAGAAGCAAGATCGGGTGTCTAAGCCCTCCACTGAGTCTGAATATAGAGCTACGCTCTCTGCATGTTCTGAAATTGTTTGGCCTTGTGGATTTTTAGCAGAGCTTGGGTTTCCTCAACTTGATCCTACTCCACTCCGTGCACATAACACTAGTGCTATTCAAATTGTAGCTAATCCAATATTGTATGAGCAGACCAAACACATTGAAGTGGACTGTCATTCTATTCGCGAAGCATATGATGCTCATATCATTTCTCTTCCACATATTACCACTGATCTCCAGACTACTAATGTGTTTACTAAGGCTCTTTCTAAATACGAACATAAATTCCTTGTTGACAAATCGATGCTTGTTGATCACCCAACATCAATTTGAGGGGGGTATCAATGGGAGAGGTTATGGTAGAATCCATGCCCAATGTTTGCATATCAGTCATAAAATTAGTTGTGTATATAGACTTAATTTGCATACATACACGTGTTTAGAACAAAATATTCGCAATTAATTCCCTAGCTGTATGTAAGGCTAATTAGTTGTACATTAGGAATTAATGCACAAAATAGGTTATACCGAAATTCTATTTAATAGAATGAGGGCTCATTTGGTAAATAGCTTATCAGCTATTTTTTTATTAACACAAGTTAGATATTTGACCATCTTAAAAAGCTAATAAATGTGTTTGGTGAATGGCTAATTAGTTGACTTCTTATTTAACCCTAACAAGCTGATTTTAGAAAAGCTCCATAAGAGGAGCGTTTTGAATGTTCAGCCAAAAATTAATAGGTAAAAAACGAATTATACCCTCCAAGCTTAGCATGAACTGTTGGGAGTCTAAAGCAATTCAATGCTCATTGTCAACGAACATCTGATAACCACC
>JANSVB020000164.1:1048611-1058657 GCA_025504935.2 Erythroxylum haughtii | reverse complement strand
CACAAAATGATAAAGAGAGAGATGAAATGAAGGTCGTTCCTTATGCGTCACTTGTAGGTAGTCTGATGTATGCTCAATTATGCACACGCCCTGATATTGCTTTTGTTGTAGGCGTGTTGGGAAGATACTTGAGTGACCTTGGTCTTAGCCATTGGAAAGTGGCTAAGAAAGTCATGGGGTATCTTCAAGGTACCAAAGATTATATGTTGACTTATCAGCAAACTGACACTGTTGATGTAGTTGGGTTCAGTGATGCTGATTATGCAGGATGTGTAGATGATAAAAAGTCCACTTCAGGCTACATCTTTATGATGGCTGGAGGAGCTGTATCGTGAAAAAGTGTTAAACAGACACTCATAGCATCCTCTACCATGGAGGTAGAGTATATGACGTGCTATGAGATAGCTTGTCAATCAATATGGTTGCAAAATTTTATTTCAGCATTGGGTATTATAGACTCTATTTCGAGTCCACTGAAATTATATTTTGATAATTCCGCAGCTGTAACTTTCTCTAAGAACACTAGGAATACTTCTTGCTCAAAGCATATTGATATAAAGTACTATTTTGTTAAAGAGAAAGTCACTGAATCTCTCATTACTGTTGAGTATTCGCCTATAACTAGTATGTTATCGGATCTACTCACAAAAGGCTTACTTATATGTGTGTTTGCAGAACACGTCTCCTGCATGGGATTATTAGGAGCCTAGCTGGATAAGATTAGTAGGGGTTTGTTATTTTGTATTGAGCATGTTGACATTTTGTACGGATTGCTTATGACTTTTATATATGAGACATGCATAATGATGTTTGCAGTCATTTTTGTTAATGTTGACATATATATGTTGATGCATAAATGTAGTTTGACGAAACGATAGGTACAAAAGGAGACAAATGCAAAAGTCTCAATTATTGTACCGCACACATGTTGTTTTAATAGTTATTGTGGTATTTGAACATCTCCATGTCCAAATCATGTGTAGTATATATATCCTATCGATATGATATTGCATATGATTTATTTGATTGCTTTTGGATGATGGAGATTGATATGGTGGTTTGATTATATTATCCAAGTAGGAGAATGTTAGAAATATATGTAGACTAATATAATCACAACATTAATTCCATATGCCTAACCACAATCAAATTGCCTAATGTATATTTAATAACCATCATGAGATGATTAATTTACTCATAACATTTGAGACACATGGTAATACCTTAATAACTATATGTTGGCCCATTAAACTATAGTTTACATCATCCATTAAAATGACACAATTAACCTATTCTACCCCTTATGGTAGAACGTGTCATAATATATGACATAAGGTGAGATTGTTGCACATATAGTGTGTGTAGGTGTGTAAAAGAAAAGGTTGAGTCTTCTACCATCATACTCTCTTGCACAAGATTTTCGTTTTTCTTTGATAGGATTTGGTTGAAGAATGGAGAGGGTTCAAGACTATATGCCAAGTGTTGGAGGTATGATTTCATTGTCTTGTTATGCTCTAAATAAAATGTGATCTTGATTGTTGAATGTAGTTAATTACTGCATTTATTATGGCATTCCCACCGTAGCATGAGAAAGCAGTATCAGAGAAAACATAAACACATAAGAATGAAAGGTTGAGCAAAGAATAATCCAAAACAATTATGGGATTTGATTTGTTTCTTGTTGCTTGCGTCTTTGTCACTGTTCTATACCTCATCTTCAAAAAGAGATCCAATTTTTTATCAGAAGAAATAAAGAAAGGTTCAATCTTTTTCAAGTAAGAGTAAACAAATAAGTGAATTAAGAAAACACGAAATGAAATGGGTAAAACTTTAAAAGTAACCCGGTCGAGAGGAGTTGTGATTCAGTGATTGGATGTCTGAAATTTATAGGTTTTGAGGAAAATGAGGATAAACGGAGGAAAATGAGAATGCCGGACGTCTCACTCCAAAACAAACACCAAATTTTAACATCAAAATGATGTAACAAATAATAATACACCAAACTTGGTGTGTTACGATATATACACCAAAAATTGTAAAAAAAATAAATTTGTCCATTATCTTTTTAACATATTCGTCCTTATCACAATTTGATTTATTTACATAATTTACTAAGTCATTAATTTTAAAATATATATTACTTTACACAAAATATATCATTATAAAAATCTCATTGAGACATTTAAAATGACATTAATATTTATCATAATATTAAATTTATTATATTAATATTAATATTAATATTAATAGAGACGATACAATTATATTTTAAGAATTCCATCCTAGACATAAGCAACTTAAAGACAAAGAAGCTCATCATGAACTTTGTAATATATTGATTGAACATTTATAGGAACGATATGGTAATTCATAGAATTAGATGTTAAATGCGTAATAAAAATATTATATTTATGTATGTTATTAATTTGTTGTTGAAATAATATTAATTATATTTGTTAAATGATATTAATTTAATGTAAAATATATATATTAATTAAGAATAATGATCTATTTTAATTTTTATAAATAAATAAATAAATATCATTATATAAATATAAATTAATTTAGTTAATAACTAAGTTATTGTAGTATATTCTTTAAAAAAATTTGGTGTAAAATTTTAATGTAGAATGATTGGAGTAACACCAAATTTGATGTAAAAATATTCTTAAAATATTCTCTTTTATATCAAATTTGATGTAAAATTTTAGGGTAATGGTTGGAGATGGCCTTACCACTAGCTTTCTTATAAAACTTACAAGAAAAAGCGGTTGAAAAATTGAAGAAGAAGGGAAAGAAGTGAAATTACGTTATTTAAGATTAGTTAAAGTTATCTATATTTAATTAAAAATTAATCAGAAGCAATAAGAAATTTTTAGAATTAATATATTATATTATAATTTAATTTAATTTAGCAGAAATTCTTTGTAAATTTTATTATAAAATGAAATTATTAAAAGATTCACTTGTAAAAATTTTAAATTGATCATTTTTTATTTAATTTTTAATTTTTAGTATGATTTATTTTAATAATTAGTGTTATTAAAAACTAATTAATTTATTAATTAATCGATCCATTTTTAAAAAATTAAAAAATAGAAATAAACCGATTAATTATCTTTTAAAATTAAATTTTAAATTCTTTCACATATAAGGATATTCTCTCTCAATCTTAATTTAAAATTTTAAAATTTATTTAATATTTAGTAAATTTTATAATAATATAATATTAATTAAACTTTTTAACTCTTAACATCTTTTCTTTTCAGTTTAATTAAGAAAATATATAATATTTTATATAGTCGTCATGTTGCGCTCTGAAAGCTCCAATCGTTGAAGACTATTTTGAGTTGAAGCCCACAACAGTCTGAGCACATTAAAGTGACGGGCTTAGGCTTGGAAACATTTTGTTAATCTGGTCTTGGAGGAAAGAAATTGGTTAACAATGCAAAACACAAAACCAAAAGTTCAGTTTAATTTGGAAAAGCTGGAGTCTTTCTATTACTATTCTTCTTTGTCTTTTTAATATTTTACAGTTAAACTATTTTTTAATTAAGTTTGATGACAAAACTTTATACTGACTTATTATAATCTAAAAATATATAGTAATCGTCATGCTATATTACATGCGGGTAAGTAAGTTAAGTCAATAAGAAAATGGTGTTTTAAGTATTTTTAAAATTTTTATTTTAGGATTAAATTAAAATTTGAAAATTTATTAAAAAAATTTAAATTTTATTTAACGATTAAATTTAAATTTTCATAATTAAATTTAAATTTTTTATTTATATTTTATTGGTTAAGAAGTGAGAAAATCATATTCAAAGACTGTAAGAGAAAACAAGGGAGACTTAAGAAGAATCAGAGAAAAGTAATAAAAAATGATATGGCAATGTTGAAACTTACTGAGGAGATGACCCGAAATGGAAAAGTATGATGGTTTGTTTGATCAAAATTAAAAGCATTTTTGATATTTTGATAAGTATCAATCTCTTGTTGA
Source organism: Erythroxylum haughtii (assembly GCA_025504935.2). NCBI lineage: Eukaryota > Viridiplantae > Streptophyta > Magnoliopsida > Malpighiales > Erythroxylaceae > Erythroxylum > Erythroxylum haughtii. Next base: position 1,054,657 of record JANSVB020000164.1, on the reverse strand, counting down.
TTATTAGTAAAAGTAATTAATTACAACATTACCTTTTCGTGAACGAATTTCAGGATTTGCACATACTAGGATTCAGATAAAGATCTCTTGTTAAAAAGATTTTTGTAATAAAATTCAGATAAGAATTGGAGAAAAGTAATAAAAAATGATAAGCCTAAAGAGCTTAATAAGTGCGAAGAATCATCGTTATTAGGTAACGGACAAAATGATCCGGACCAGGATTTCATGATGACCATTGAGGTGAACTTCTTATCTGAGTCAACAATAATGTCCCCTGATGAATTTCGGGATTTATGGGATTTCAGCTGTGACGACAGCTTATTTAACAGCCAATACTTAATATCGATCTCCAATGTTTGACCAACACCTAATGTTAACTAAGGAAATCCTCCAGGCTTGCTCCGCAGCCAATGACTGTGCTCAACCGTTATCGACTTCAGCTCTCACTCCGGCCACTTCATTGGTTGACCATGTAGGAGACTGGCTCGTATACTATATCGCACAATCAAAGGGTGACGGCGTCCTACATATGCCTGCTTATTCCACTCAGCGGCAGTCCCATTCCCATGACTGCTTGCTTATTTCACTCAGTAGTAGTCCCATTCCCATTATTGTATTTCATCGTCATCTAAGGTTGGATTCTTTGTTTCTTTGAAAGTTCTCGCCTCTGCACAGCTCCAGCCTCAGATTAGCTCAGAAACGAAATAGAAATCAGAAATTTTATACCATTTGGGCCATACAATGGGCTCTCATCCGTTAACAGTTTTCAAAAGCTCAATTCCCACGTTCCCACTTCACTGCTTGTTCCCTCCACGATTCTCAGAATGACCTTCAAATTCTTAAGCTAGTTCAATCGGCCTTTGCTGTATTATGATAAAGCTAACTTACACACAATAGGGATTAAAGGAACTGAACAAACAAAATGGTTACAACAAGCATCCAAAGCACGAGGGTCAGAGAATACAATAATGGACTCCAGAATATGGTTATTTGCTTGAAAAGAAGAACAGCAGTCATTGAACTAACATACACACAATAGCTTTTCTGAGCGAGTCCTAGTTTCTAACTGCTTGCACTGACTGCGTAGCCATCAGCTGCGCCATGACGGTGGCATATTGCACAGCAGTGTGTTGTGAACTGTAATGATCTGAGAGACCAAACTCCGCAAAGTTTGGTTCTATGTGCATAAAATGGCCAGGTAACGATCTCTTCGAAACAACTTCCTGCCATATATCAAAGAAGTCTTCCATGACCAGCCTGGCTTTCTCCATTGATGACAGGGGAAGATACTCTACCTTCAAAGAATCAAGAACTTCTACTAGCTTTTATCTTGGGGCAACTAATATATAATAGCAATCAAGTAGCACAGTAACACAAAAAAGCATTTGCACAACCAAAGATACACAAAGGATGAGAGGACCTATGGTTCACTGCTATAACAACACCGGCACATCTGTAATCTTATTTCAAAACCAACATCAAGATCAAAAACGTGAAACACTGGCTACCTATCAACATCCTCTTTCCTGAAAATAATAGTACAATACATCATAGAAGTTGAAGAGTACAAGGGGCAGATTCAATAATCACATGTCAACCAAATTCAAACCGGATATTTGGGAATACATTGGATATCTAGAATTCAAATGACAATACAAAGCTGAATGTGATCAATGTATGCCTATTCGCAAATCAAAATCCAATCATCAAATGCCCCCGAGAAATTTATACTGAGATCTAATGTCCAAATATAAGGTAATTTAAGCAATATCCACGTCAAAGATCTCATACAAGAAAGATGAACAGTAAAAAGCAGATCAAACCAAATAGTAGTATTGTCTTAATATTCAACATTCACTTTACCTCCATAATAATTCCTCTCATGTTCTCAGAGTGATTTGGAACAACCTTCCCCACTCTCAATTGAAAATCTCCAACTTGATACTGAAACCCCTGCACAACCACCATAGCGTTAAAGTTATAACACCATAAATCAATAATCTACAAAACACCACCGCTAAAACAAAAATTTAGGTAGTCTAGAGGTTGGAAACCTCGAAATAAAGGGCAGCCCTGGATTTATAAGACTGGAGCTTCTCCATAATGGCCTGAATCGAAGAGTCGGCCTCCATTACTATCCTTTGAGTACGGATAATGAAGTAGTACTTGTTTGGTTGCTCCGGTAGCGATATCCCCCAGAAATCTCTCGGGAATTCACCAACTAGTGACTGCTCTGTTTTTCACAAAAAAATGACTGGCCCTATAATGAACTTAGAAACAACTGCAATAAAAAAGAAAAGAAAGAAATTGAAAAGGAAGATAAAGTGACCTAAAATACATCATAACCAATCAAACACGTCAAAATCAATTAAACACATCAGAATGGTTTGGGAGAGGATCCCTAACAAAACGTACTACACATTTTCTATAAGGATCCTATGTAGCCGTGAATAGAACGTATTAGCACAATCCCACAAAATGGTCTTATGTAGCCATGAACTTATGGGAGTTCGTGAAGGAGCTCCATGCCACTAGTGGGCAGGTAGGAGAAGTCTTTTTAATCAAGTGCACTTGACTGACAGAACAGACCACCACAAACCCATATAACATGTTATTTATGAACGGAAAACAGTTTGCCCAATTGACACATTTTTTGAAAACTTGATTTCATATATTTGGTATTCTTTCAAAATTATTTCCATTTTTGTTTCATAGTTCATGCAAAAAATTCATATACACAACATGTAGCACTTTCTCAAAGCATTTAAAGAATAATAAATGCACATTTACAAGTAGTTGAAAACATTTATTTCCTTTTCTTGAAAGAAACATTGATGGCTTATTATTCAATTATAAAAGTGTAACCTACCTTAGTCTCCTTACTTGAAAACTCGCTCAAGTATGTCTCTCCTCTTGCTCCTCTTGCCTCTCTTGCCTCCCTTCAACATTAGCAAGAATCTCCATTCAAAAATAAACTCCAATTAGAAAATCCAAAGAAACCTATGCATGAAATTGATCCTAGAATACGTAAACCCATGCATTTCCTAAGCTTCATGAACCCAAAACTCTTTCAAAAATCTGAAGCATTAAAAATGCTCTTACCTTAAATCTTTACCAAAAGAAGAGATGTTTGGTTCCAAAGAAAGCTCTTATCTTTCTCTACCTTTTTCCCTTCTTGCATAACCCCAAAATCTCTCTAAAAGACTAAGAAAAATTGAAACCTAGATGACCTACCTTCTTTTCTCTTCTTTCTCTCTTTTTTCGTGCTTCTCTCTTTTCTCAATCACGTTTATGGTTTCTTCCAAATGCAAGACAACAATTTTTTTCTCCCCTTTTATACCCTTCCTTCAATGCCTTAAAACTTTGCAACTTAAGTGATGTTTCAACAATGCCCCTCATGCAATCTTACCACCTAATCATGCTTATTCATCAAGAAAAAAAATTCAGGAGCTAACATTTATTACATTGGAAGCAATTGGGAGAAGAAAATCAAGTGAATCCAGTGTATGGAACCTTGGTCAAACTTGGTCAAAGGTGAGATCTATTACCTAAAGTGTTTTGTTTTTTATTTGATGATTTAAGATTAATGATTGGCATTGGGAAGTTAGTTTAATGATGAAAGAATGAAAGAAAAACCATGGAAATGATTGGATGAGTCTTTGGACATGGTTATGGTTGTTAATGTGATATCATCCAAAGTCCTATTTTGATGGTTTATGATGTTTATAGCATGATTTTGGTGCTAATGAAGTAAAGAAATGAAAAAGAATTGGTTTGATTGAAAATTGGTTTAGGGTGTATGATATTGTAAAATTTTTTTGATGAAAATTTATGACTTAAATGGGTGTATTAAAATGTGATAAAAGAGAATTAGATTAGTTTTTAAGTGTTAGAAATCAAATGGAATCGAATTGGAAGAGTTTAATGTATAATATGTTAAGTTTAGCCTTAAAGGCATTTTTAGTATAAAAATATGGTTATGAACTAATAACCATGTGAATGTGATTAAAGATGGTCATTAAGTGTATTTGGGGTATTGGAATTATTAAATAAAGTGTTATGTTATTATTTGGAGAAAAATTAGTATATGGAGTGTATGTGAAAAGTAACGAAGTTGACATGGTTTATGTGTGTATTTGATTAGAAAATGTATTAAGGAGTTGAATGTATTAGTATTAGATTTTTGAATTGAAAAATGAAGCCAACTGAAGGGTTTTGAAGTGATGAAAAGGAAACTAGCAAGTTGTGAGTGTACTTTAATTGTTTTATATGACTAAATTATTTGTAAAAGAATTGATGACATATGAGTGTTCATTAAATTGATTTTATGAAAATGGTTTTGAAATGAACATTTATGTTGAGTTTTATGCGAATAATATTTTACAAGTGAATATTGCTAGCATAAGATTATGCTTTAGCAATATATGAGTTGTAAATTGAAAGTTAAAATTTGTATGATTGGAAGTTACAATGAAATTATGCATTAAATTGAAGGATTATGAATCCTCCCATAATTGATTTCAAAAATAAGTTGAATTGAAAAGGTATGAGTTGCTTTTGCCTATGATACATTGTTAGGCTTTATACATGTTATTATACCAATTTATAGTGGTTAACCTATTACAAGTAAGCAATGTAATACCAGCTTCGTAAATAGTGGTTAATTAATCTCAGGTAAGCGATGTAGAACTAGCTCTGTGACTTGTTATGGGTAAGCAATGTAGAACTAGCTCTGTAACTACTGGTTTATAGCAGTTAACCTATTACGGGTAAGCGATGCAAAATCAGCTCTGTAAATAGTAGTTAACTAGTCATAGATAAGCAATGTAGAACTAGCTCCATAACGTTATGCCTAATATATTGCATGGTAAAGAAATTAGTGGTAGGCTATGTTAAGAAAGGAAAGTCATGAAAATATCAATGCCGCCATTATTTATGTTGAAAGTGATTTGAGAAGTACCGTATAGTACCAATTCTAGTGGTTGGCTTAATTTTAGTATATGAACTTACCTTATTAAAAAAATGATTTATCTGAAAAGATCCTACTTATTATGAAGTTCATATATTAGCCGTATGATTACTGGAAGATTTTTGACAAAGATGATATCAAAGATATTCGAAATTAAATCCATCCAGTTGACTAAAGATGCAAGTGAAGTAACAGCTAGAAGAAAGAAAAACCTACTTACACAAGAGCAACTGTTTTTGCAAACAAAGATTAGACTTTTGAAATACAACTATAGCATAAATTCATTTGAAAGTGATATCATTGTAAAAATATCTTGTTCTTTAGAAAGTGAAAATATTTTGAGAGAGATCAGTGTAGCTCATATTGAGCAAAGTTCATTTTCTGTTAAGAGCCTAGTGTAGAAGGTTGGAGAATCTTGAAAAATATGTACCCGTGAGCTTGAAGAAGCTCGTTAAATTACTACTTGGATTTTCATAGTGAACCACTCAAGTTGTATACTTGGGACTAGATGTAGGCTTGGGTTGTAAGCCGAACTAGTATAAATCGACTATATTCTTCTCTCCCTTCTCTTAACTTTTATATTTCCATATTATATTGTATATTTGCATTCATTTCAATAAGAGGCTCCTTCAATTCTAAAATAGGTTCCTTTAGTTTATAACTTGCTAGAGGTTCCTTTTATTTCAATAGACGCCTTCTATTTTAAAATTGTTTTTAACTTGACTTATTCTTTAGTAGGCTACTATCGTCTAACAAGATCCTATTGTTTTTTATTTTTAACAGGCACCAGTCTTTATCCAAATTGAAAGTAGTTTGCAAAAAATGTTTAAGCCACACGCAAGAAAGGGGGTGAATCTTATAATATTCTCTCTCTGCGTCATTATCCAAATTGTAACAAGATCTCCTTATAGTGATATAGTATAAGATATTTAAATTATTAATTATAATGCAAATGAGAGACTGTTAGTTTATGCCCTATAGCCAATTGCATGTTATGACACTAATTTATTAAAAGCATTATTTATCTTTTTTTTAATTAACTAACTAGCAAGACATCGTTCATAAGATAAACATACT
>JANSVB020000164.1:1025297-1036836 GCA_025504935.2 Erythroxylum haughtii | reverse complement strand
CCGATCTTATGTATGTATATATATATGTATGTATATATCATGTCTGTGTCCACTAAATTTTAGAAATTAGTATTCTCGTGTCCGTGTCTGTGTCGTGTCGCGTGTTCGTATCGCCTATATAGCAGTCACCTCTCCTGATGTTTCCGAAATCCTAAGCAACCAGAATGCCCATTACTGGCTTCCTTCTTGAATTCTTGTCACTGAAACAACTCTGGGCCCCTGTGACCTCCCCTTGATATCACTGAGTCCACGTCTGTTTGGGGGTTTGAGAATGCAAGTGAAAAAAATGTTTTGTTCACCTGTCTTTTTACTGTTCATATTCTCGACTTTTGTTCAAAACGTGGGGTGATAACTGTCAGAAACAAGGCTTTTTCCTTTGGTGGATGCCTGACACAAGTCAGAACAGAGTCAGATTTCAGTATATGGGGAGGGGTTGAGAAGATCAGAAAGTGTACAGTTGTGTTTTCTGCTTTTTCCACTGGCTATTTGATTCAGTGTGACTCAGTGTCCTTTTCCAAGTCAAGTCTTCAAAGCTCTTAGCTTCTTTACTAAACAACGCAGGAAACTCCAGATCCACGCTCAAGCTCTTGCCAGAAGGTTTCAGAATCTTGATACAGAGACTGGTGCTCTGTTTTTGCATTTGGACTTTACCTGATCAGACTGGCTTGTTGGCTGACTCCTTTTCAGTGACCCAAGTGCCTCTTATGCGATGCCACAGGTTCAGAGACGAAAACTAGACTTTAGATATAGACAAAATGCACAAAAACTCTCCAGAAAAGTATTATTCTTTGTGTTTATTAAACCTTTAATGTCAATATAAGTTGTTAATGCTTATTCAAACCGTGATAAACCCGTGAACCTTCATTGTATAACCATTTACGTGGGTTTTTTACCGGAGATCGAGCATTGTAAGGTATTTGGCAACTTACACAGGCGAAGTCCTCCACAGTGGGGGATATTTTAATGGGAAACAGAGCATAATTGAGAGATGCAAAAGAAAACAGAGACATGGCAAAGAAGGTATGGGAATTCATTTTTGAATATAGTAATGGCAAAAAGAATCCCAAAGAACCTACAAAATAGACAAATACCCATGTTCCTGAGTTTTGAGGTTTGAAAACAATTTCAAAGTATCTTGGTGTCCTTGTGTTTCCACTTTTAAGTATAAGAAATAGTCATTAGAGATCATGTTAACTCTTCGGTATATGTTCCTTTTTTTTCTTTCTTGAAAATATATGTTACAAACTTCCAATTCCCATATAGTGTCAATTTCTGTCAGATGACAGCAAGTGGGTGGGGTGCATCTGACCAACTTGAATTGGGTGCATCGAGGTGACAAATAAGCAAATCCTGGAGCCCTTAGGTCCCCACCCTAACAATCACTAATAACCAACAGCTTAGGCAGGCGTCTGAAACTGAAAGTAAGAAAGGAGCAATCCCACAAGTTACTTGCATATCAATCAGTATGAAAGCAACAAAAGAGGACAGATTTGACCCAGTCATGCAAGTGAACTTGGTGAAAGAGCATAACAACTAAAGCACACAGCAGTTGATCCCCCATTAAGCAACAAAACACACTTTGAAAATATTCAAATGGTGGTCCTTGCAGTTCCCTGGCCTAACAACAAACAACAGCCACCACCAAGTTAAGTACAATTTTGGCCTTGAAGCAGAGGTAGCTCATCACTGGAAAGTGGAAACTCAAGCATCTGCAGAACAAGGAAAATCTTGTTAGCCCCTGGAAGTATTATGTTTATTTAGCAGGCATGAAAGTATTAACGCAAGAAACAAATTTAATTTCACCTAATTAATTACCTTTGCGGCCTCTTGAACTAGAAATGGGAAATTCATGTGATGATGAGGGAATAGAGATTGATAGCCTGGTTTTTGTTATTGATGATTTATCGTCAAAATCAAGCCACGGGCTTTTGCTTTTAGGTGGCCATTCGTCGAAGAAACGGTGGACAATCTTTTGTTGCTGTTCTTCTCTCTCGTTGATCATAGGTGCTTGACATGTTATGTCACTTCCCTTGAGATAGTTACGCTGGTGCTGGTTCTCTTGTTTTGGGGTGTCACGATCACTCAAGCTTTGAAGCTGCAGATAGGAACACTCATTCTGGTAGCTGGACAGGTTCCTCTGTTTCGATGAATAACATGAAGAGGAAGAGCTCATTGTCAGGGGAGTAAGTTGCCAAGCGTCATCCAAAGTTGAACCAGTTAAGTTTCTCATTGAACCAGAAGGTTCTGAGAGCAAAGCATGCTCATCTGCATCCTCTTTTAGCCCGTAAGCATTCCTGTTTCTTCTATTCCAACCAAAAAAAAAAGGATTAATTAAATCAAACACACGAACCAGAAGTCTATAAAACATGCGCGCAGAACAAAAAAAAAAGGAAATCATAAATGTCACAGTTCTTCTCTACACCCACCTGTAATCAGTATTAGCCAAAGAACAGGAACCACCAGAATCCAGGATCAGGTGGGAAGATCTGTCATGAGGTGACATTCCAATCCCAGGAGGTTCAGTGTGAGAAGAGAGAAAATGATGGCCGAGATTTGTGTGATAGGCAGAGCAGTGAGGGTGGGTTTGGTGGTGGATTTCTGAGGACAGTAATGAAAGTGAATGAGAGGGTGAGGATAGTAATGTAGAAGAGTTTTTAACGATTGATGAGATAGATGTTGGTGTCGATGGGTGGGATGTGGTTATTTGTGTACCAACTTCCACAGGCTTTCTTGAACGGTTTTTGCCTCTGTGCATGTGCCTCTCACAGTACTTGGAATCTGGGTATGCTTCTTTTGAGCACCTCCATTTCTTTCCATCTGTTCTTCGGCATCTCCCCGGTTCGGGGTCAATTTTCCTCCCAAGACCCATCTGAAAATAGTTCCATCCAACTGCAAACACCATACAAAACCAACCGACCACATAACAAGTTATAAAAGAAACTCTTATAGCAAACTGAATAAGCAAGTTGATTATGATTCAAGAAGAGGTGTTACTGTGTGGAGGTTGACGAGTGAAGACGCTTGAGGACATTACTGGAGAATCGGAGCAGCTTCTTTTGACGGTGATGAGGAGATCAGGAGGAACAGGAATGCCAGAAACCATATACTTAAAGATTAGAGCTTGGTGTTCAAGCTCTTGCCACTGACTTGCAGTGAAAGGAAAGCTGCTTCTTCCATTCATCATCATGGAAGAAGAAGGAGAAGGGGAAGTGACAAGAACTGCTTCGAGAGTAGAGCCAGCACGCAAAGGTTGCTCTTAATAATGACTTAACTCGTGAGACGAGGGGTGTGGAGACTAATGGAGTAAAGTATATTTATTCTAGGGACCATTGGCCTGCAGAATCTTCTGAGCATGAACAGAACTAATGGTTCTGATTATAGAGCTGCCATGGCCATCTCTTTCTTTCCGATCATATTATGAGTCACTGCAAGTCTCTCTTTCTCTTTTTGATTTCCTGTGGCCTGCGGAGCTGAGCTTAACCTGTGTGGCAGCTCTTGTCTCTGACAACTCTACGGAAACTCATAAACTAAAGAGTCTGCATTTACCAATTTAAACAACACAAATAGAGTAGAGATTTAGTATCTCCTTCTCTCCGATGAATATATTTATGAGATTGAGTGTGATTTGCGTGAGAGGTAGATAGTACTTACTGACTGGCTGATATATCTATCTATCTGAAACCAATGCTTTGGTCTATGTCTATGCTGCCGCTGTGTGCTAATGAACATTGTACGGTTTGGCTTTTACTGCGACTAACGCTCTTACTTTCATCTGTTCCATTAACTCAGACCCCTTTCTCCTGGTACCCACCACCACTTGCTACTACACCTTTTCCTTCTATTTATAAAATAAAAATTTCAAGTTTTGGTATCTACAAGGGTTATGCATTTTTCTTTGGCTTCTTTTAGGTAAAAACTCGAAGGATCGAGTGACACCTTCGGTTCTTTTCCTTTTCAGTAAAACTTTACTATCTTGTCTTCTCCCCTTTTCTTTTTGAGAAAAACTAGACCATGCTCCTGTAAGATGTCTCAGGCTTTTCTAGTTTTGCATTCTATCGCTTAAGAACTCAGACACAAACCATTAAAAGACTTAGAATTTGAGTTGAACTTCATTAGCTCTATGTGACAGACAAAAAAGAAAGTTCAACAGTATTAGCTTATCTGTCTTTAAAACATGCCAAGTTCTGAGTAGTTATCTTAGTTTGGAGACTCATCTATTGACCATTAGTGTGCATCGTTCATGTTCTTCTTCGCTTGGTGATGTTTAACTGGATTTGGGAAAAAGAATCCATCCATGTTCACTCAAGAAGTGGGGAAACAGAGACAAATCAAATGTAAAAGCCCCCAGTTCAGATGATGTATCAGAAAAAGAATACTTCAAAATTGTTCAGGTACAGTGAGGAATGACTTTAGAACCGATGATGATTATCTTATGTATGTTTCTGTTTCAATACTCCATAAAATCATCAAGAACCATAGTTTCTCCTATGCATGTGTCCCCGAAACCGTGTTTTGGTATGCATAGGAGTAAGAAAAGAAGTTTTGATGGGCATTTGATGTTGTTGGGCTGCATTTACTTCTCAGGTTGGGACCATTGCTTTAAATTGCAAGTTTGGCAGTGGCAGGAGCTGTACAAAGTAATGCATCTCCTGACAGATTCACAACACATGCAAACTACCTTTTTCCAGTGCCAATGCCCCACTTCAACAGAACATCCTCAGGTGCGTTTCTTCTTTAAATGCCCTTTTCAGAATTTCCCATTTAGCAAGCTTCTTTGCATTATTTCCTTTCACTCCAGGATGAAGAAAACAAACAAAAACCTACCCATATCAACTTTAACGGGCTATGAGATACCATTTGCCTATCACTTTCTTTTACCAGAAGCCACGGTAGATGTAATCATAAGAAAGACTAAAGGGTGATTTATTGATTTTGACACTTCTTACCCTCCCTGGAAAATCTCCGGGATTAGAGAAATTGTTTAAACATGCGCATGAATCAATAGGGCAGTAACTTAATTGCGAACCCTACCTCACTTCAGATACATTTGCTTCTCTCGTCTAATTCGCATAAATGTGGTCACCGAAGTAGGTGAAGACGTGACTTTGTGTGGCTTAGAATGCTCCATGTTAGGAAACCGAATCAGTTTGTCAAACTTTGGACAACTTCCACCAACATTTTTGGTGAGCCCATTAGAGCAGCACCATCTAGTACACCAACAAACACGGATCAGTCACCACAGACACGACTTGACCGACTCTCATTCGACTCTTGATCCGATATACATCTTTTTCTTCTAGCCACCAACACAGATTGCAGGGGTAGAAAGTTCCTCATCTAGCTAGTGTTGGCACCTGGAAGCTCCATAACAGTTCACTTCTCCAATGGTAATGGAGTCTCAAACCACTGGAGAAAGTTGTAACGGTAAATCAGTAGCTCAGCTTGGGATGTGAAAGACCAAGTAGCAGAATGTGTAGGGAATGTTTAAAGTGGATTCGTAAAACTTAATATTCCAGGATTCAGCTGCAGTATGAAGCCGTAACAGGACTATGATAATACAGAACAGATAGATCTATTGCTTGGATTATACAATAACATTTTATAAAAGCTGATGTTTCAAAAGTATGAACTTGGATAAGCAACTTTCATTTTGAAAAAATTGTGAAGAACATATTAAAAGCATTATAATCTACATTTTCTATAACAATATCACCTATATATCCACCGGCAAGCACACCAAAACCCAACCTTTTGACCCAGTTTTGAACCAGGCATGCCCGGTTTGTCCCATTTAATACCAGAGGGTATACTTGTTTGCCTTTGACCAACTATTTTTGTGTATATTGAACTTGTTCTTAAGGTATACTAATATTAATTGTGATCATCTTCGAACAATAGTGTCACTCTTTCTGGAAGACGGAAAGAACAAGATCTGTATGTACAGAGAAGAGCTGCGTGTCCACGAAATACTGTTTTGGAACAAGAGAAAGAAAATTCCAGTCAGCATTCAGTTGATGGTTTTAGTAAAACATAATGCATTTTCGCAATTTCCAATTCCTGACATGATTCAACTACAGGACCTTTTAAGAAAGTCAAAGAGTGTTAGCAGAAGCACACCTTCATAAATGGCCTGTCACGGCTAGGGAATGAGTCTATGAAACTCTCCTTTAAGAGCAAAGATACCTAAAAATAAAGGGAAAAGAAGACAGTTTTTACGACTTGATGATGCTATTAAAAATTGTTTAACAGTAAAATTTTGTTCATCTAACAAGAAGGAAATGTCACACGATCTAGCACTGCAGTTAGTGTTGAGATGCATGTTCCCACAATTAAGATGTACTCTTATGACAACATGACTCAAGACATGTAGCCAGCCCATGTGCAGTTGCATCAAAACACTATTTCAGCCTGGTGCATACTGCTCATGCCCCCACCCAACACCCCACAAGCATTATGGGCATGATTTGTCGAGAACACATCCTATTACCATCAGGTGCTTGTAAGCAAATTTCCTAACTTCTGTATTCTGTTCAGCGTCGTTTCAGCAAGAATGGATCATTCATGAACATTATTTTCTTAAGCTCATTTTCATGTCTGATGTATACCAAGAATGATATTGATATTTAACTACTGAATGTAGTGCATAAGCAGGGTAAATCTGCTTCTTATGCGAAAACCTGTAAATTGGCAACAAAGGACTTCTCTCTGGCAGATATGCAGGATACAACACGAGAAAAAAAGAAAGACCAGTTAAGAAAAAAGCAGACCTTATCATTATTGGATTGTACATTTGTGATTGTGTGTGACCGTAGCTTGGAGCAAAGGGAATCCAAGTAGCATCTCAACACTTCTAGAAAATCCTTGGCAGCTTGAACCTGAAATGGTTATACACGTGAGAGACATACTGACACCAAATATATATTCAAGCAAATAGTAAAAAGTTGTCAAAAAGGTCATTCCCAACTCCCAAGTAATGGGCATGGAAGGCATGATAGAAGAAGCTGGAAGAGCAGTTACAATGCAACACAGTTGCATGATTACAAAAGATGAATATGAACAAAATTCGAGAATAATCACAAAGCCAAAGGAATTACCATTTCTAAAAATAAATGTAAACAATTTAGAGTTTCAGGACACAATTAGCCAGCTAGATACTAGTAGTAATGATAATCGTTCAGTTCCTTTCTTCCTCTTTCATAATCTTACCTGGATAAATTGTTAAACTATACTTACTTAGCACTTCCATACACCATCACTGCAGATAACACTCCACATCCACCATAATCAATATGTCTATGAAACACAGCAAATGTAGTCCTGACACTAACAGAATGTTTCTTGTGTCAACATGTCAAATGATACCAATTTAAACATTCATCACAGCATTGTAGAACAACTATAGCTAGGCACTCATACCACCAAAAGCTTTTTTTTTTTGGGGAGAAAATCATCAAAAAATTAGAGTAAATGTCAAATTTGTTTTCTGAACTTCCAACGCATTTTTCAATTGGATCACTAACCTTAATTTGTAAGGAGTTAATCACAATACATTCAAATATAGAAAATTCACATCAAAGAAGAGCAGCCATTATAAAAGAAACAGAAAATATAAAGTGGAAGCAAACCTGTGCGTCCGTGCACTCATATATTGGTCTTTTCTTTGCCAAATAACTTTCTCCGACTAGCTTTGAGTGGTAAGGACTTAAACATGAAAACAACTCCTTGTGTTTTGGCAATTGTGGAATACTTGGTGCTCTTACCTACCATATCATGCAACAAGAAATATCGTATAAAGTTACATCAAGTGAGTGTTCTGCAGAATAAGGGAACCAGAAGAAGTGAAAATATAGCTAGATAACAAATAAGAAGTCGCATGAAGATATTAGAGTTGATAGATCAAGCGCAAAACCCTAAGAGAAACAAAGACACAACTTCCAACGAGTGTAGTATGAATATATAGAAAGAAATTGGCAATTGATGTAAGAATTTCACACAAATAAGAATTTTCCTTCTTAATTTAATTACAATTCTGAGATAAAAATCCATGTCATACATGGGGGAAGTCATCAGCAATTTTGTAGTACAAGAAAATGCTCCCAGTTGAAGGGAAGGGGGGAAAGTGAGGGAGAAATACAAAGTAGAAAGAATTATATAGTAATTTGGTTTAACTGATACATACAATTGAAACAAAAACTACACATCCAAACTAAAAAAGCGAACCTGGTTCTTGTCAGCATCAACCATAAGAATGTTGGTTAACTTTGACTGCACCACACTTGTTTTGTTCTTTACACCCACCTAAAGGCACACAATTATAGTGGTAAATAAAGCAAGTCATGTTATATCAATAGGAAAAATATGAAAGTATGGCATATCTATTGTATAATGATTCATATCTTTCCTCCTCCTGGTTTAAAGACACCCCGGCGGCCAATTGAACAGCAGTACTTGAGAATGATGAATACATACAGAACTGAAACTAGATACTCACTATGTAAGGAACAGGTGCGTCCAGAAAGTCAAGCATGTCATCTGGCAAGATCTAAAAATAAAATACCAAAACCAATTAAGTCAGAGAACGGTAAGAGAAGAAAACAAATCAATAAGAAGCATTAGCTAGAAAAATCCATACCGGCATTAGGAGGCTTTGCCATTGATAGGGACGAATTAGTGGAATAATCGATAAAACTAAAGCAGATAAAATGCCCTGTGTGACGAACAATTAAAAAGGAATCAAATAAAGAAGTTAATCATGTTAGTAAATACACATAAAGATTCAAAAAGGGTTTGTTCAGGCAAACAGAATGCACTGGTAATAGATAACACTAAACCCAACAAAGATGGTATCACATTGAAAATCAATGGCTCTAGGTGGCAAGGTCAAATACATATTAAAATATCATGAAACAACAAATATGACCAACTCAAGTGGCTAATAGGTGCAGAATATTATCAAAGAGAACTTTTCTGCTCCATACATGCAGTCAAATTACTCTTAACAGATTTGTGACAACTTCAAAAGCCAATGGACAACCATTAGGATCACACTTTATGCACCATGAAAACATACCAAATTTGAGCAAACAACCACAATTTGTTTCTCCAAAAGTGCTCCTGCGAATAATGTTAACACCTACAAGCACAGAAAATTAGCACCCAGGTTAATGTAATGATGCTTTAAATCAACATACATACTGAAGAAAAGCGTATTAAGCATATGATCCACCAAATAGAGGTAGACAGTACCAGTTTTTGCTCAACTAAGTGAAGCAAAACAGATGGAAGGTAGGAGTTCCAGATTTAATCATTTTCCAATTGCATTGCACAGTCATCAGTAATCAAACTAGTTCGACTTCAGAACGAGAGTATATGAGTTTGTAGGCAAATTTAGATCTATGCAGCAAAGAATATTCTTAATAATCAAACAATAAGATCAGGCATGTCAAGCATTCACAATGTATTCAAATTGGGACCAAATATTAAGTCTTTATAGCAAACAATTTCAAGAACACTGCCTGCATACATGCTCGAGTCGCAAGGTTCCACATATGCATGCAACAGCCCATGTTGACAATGAAATTGCTTCCTCCTCAATCATGAGAGCATTATGGGCCTGACAAACGAACAAGAGTCATTACATAAGAGAACAATTTCAACAAGCATGACATAAAATAATAAGCACTGCATAAAGAAATGAGTATCACACTACAGGAAAAGTCATAGCATCTGATCACATTAAGGAAGCATCTGATTCTATCTAGACATCGGTATACCAACCTCTGCAAATTCCAGGTTTGTACTGCATGATCTCAAATCAATAGTTGAGCCAGCAATGTGCAGAATTGTCTCATCAGGTCTATGATATTCTAAGGGATGAAGGTGCTCCAGAGGTTGAAATCTAAGTGTTGAACCCCTGACAGGACAGTGTAGCTGGTAATACTCACACAATATCTGCAGTGATCCATGGTTGTTTGCCTAAAAAAAGAAAACAAAACTTAAAACTCAAAAAGTAGTCAATTGATAACTGTAACTTTCTAGAAGCATAAATAAATTTCCATATAAAAGGAGATTCAGACCTTAGCCCATTCGAGAATATCAATGTGGTCACTTGAATTTTCTTGACCAGAAAAGGATGCCTCCTCTGTTTCTATATCATCAACATCACTCCTGAAGTTCCCATCATCGCTAGGAGAACCTTGAAAGCTGCATAAAGGGCAATTTTACACACTAAATGACAAGAAGTTGCCTACATCCAAGTGTTCTGAATGACATGTACAACTCATGTATCCTAACTTAATTAATGTATCAAAATACAAAGCAAATTAATTTCAAACATAGAACATTTCATCTATCAAAAAATTATAACCTCCAAAACTGTAAATCATTAATTAGCTAAAATTTCAACCAGGACATTACTGATATTGGTAGGTTTCAGCAGATCATGTCATGTCAGCCTTGTTGTCATTTTTTAGGACCAAAACAAGAGCTATCAATCATATTCTTAAAAAGATGCTTCACTAAGCACAACATTCCAAAATATATTGACCGAAGAACGAGCCGTGTAAACTCCACTATAGAAACCATGTGCGTTGATTTAACGCCTATATATACCTGCATGAAGATTCAGAACTTTCATACTGACAATAGCGCAAGAGAGGAAGAACAGCAATTGGTAAATGTTTGTCTCCTGTTTGTTTATTGGACACAAAATCATCAGTATCAACGTTGCAATCTTCAGTATTTACGGCACCAGATTCTCCTTTAGATGAAAGCATTTCTGTCACAGAATCAATTGGAACAACGACGTTATCATTAATGCCTTTCTTCAACAAATGAATATTTGCCTGAACAAGTTGATCCTGCTGACTCCCATTGTCAGTAGCACCTTCAGGAGTAGAATCTGTTGAGCGTGATTCAGAAATTTCAACAGCACCATCCACAACGTCCTGTGAACCTTTACAGTTAAATGATTCAGAATCCAAGTTGTTGCCAAATTTTTCTTCCTTTATATCCTCTAAAGCTTCTAGATCCAAAACACCAATATCTTTCGTCAACCGTTCCAGCCTTTCTTCCGTGAAGATACTACAAGAAAATTCCATAATCTCATAAATAACTACTTTATAAAGATTAACATCTGGATATTATTTATGCATTACCAATATATAAAATTGTAGGATATCCATTCTAAGTAGCTGACTTAATCAATCAACCGAGACTACATCTTATAAACTCCTACTGACTGGTGACCGGAGTAGAAATTAGAATTTGGCAAAAATGTTGTAAAGATATCATATGGATGTAGACCCACCTATTCAACACAGCAAAATGCAATTCAAAAAATGGAAGCCTTGACAGAATGCAGTAACATCTCTTTGTTGTTAGTACATGACGGCTCAAAGATGAGAAAGAGGACTGTTTATCTGAGATTCTGGACAGCAATCCAGATGGTTTTTGAACAATTTCTTCAACTAAAACACAGCACCCATACAGTGTTGAATTATCAGCAACCTATGCCACAGAATACAAGGTTTAAAAGCAG
>JANSVB020000164.1:998728-1025197 GCA_025504935.2 Erythroxylum haughtii | reverse complement strand
TAAAATAAGAATTGGTTAAGATTATATGATTTGAGTTTTTGTTGAAGGCTATGGTTTTGATTAAAAGATGAATTTTTAGGATTTGTATGAATGTATAAGAAGATGATTAAGAATTGAGTTTTGCATGAGGATGAATTTCAAAAAGGGGAAAATGTTTTGAGGTTGTGGAATTTTTAAATTCCATTTAGAATTTTGTATTGCTTAGAAATGTGGGCACGCTTTTGAAAACGTGGGCACGCTTTTGGAAGCGTGGGCACGCTTTTGAGTAAAATGAAAATGATGAAAAAAAATTATACCGGATTACTAGTTTGTTTTGTTTACCACGGTTGTGTTTATCGGATGTCGGAGTTTGTTTCAGTTCGATTGATCGATTTGTTTGCTTTGCTTCGTTTTGCTTTCATTCCAATTAAGAATTTGATTTGTTTCCGATATGCCTTTTTTACATTTGATTCCGAGCCAATCTGCTTTGTTTCGATTCGTATTCGCTTCTTTCGCCTTATGATTCTGATTCGGTTTCTTTCGTTTTACGATTCGTTTTCGCTTTTGATTTTGTTTTGCTTTCCTCCTGATTTGCTTCGATTCGTTTGTATTTTGTTTCCGCAATTTGTTATTCGATTCGCCTTCATATTCAACTTATTCGTTTTGAATTCGCTTTGGTTTCGGCAATTTTCGTTTCGTTTTTCAGTTGGGATCTGGTCTCCGGATCGAGTCCCAACAGAAAAAGAGGGGCATCATATATCCATTTACCTGAAGTCGGAATACAAATGACAAATCACTTTGTTTAAGGTGCTCCTGCAAAATAAGCACCCAACGAATGAGTTACCCTGAGATGCCTTTGCAAGAAACTATGCATTAACAAACTTAAACCATAAAAATTTAATGAAAAGAGTAGAAGGACTCCTCAAATTCCAGAACAAACCCATTAATAATATTTTTGTCAGCTGATTGCAACCCAAAAGAAGAATGTAACAAAACTTACAAGGATATAGTCCAGATGAGGGCTAACTGGAGAAGAAAATTACCAACCAACCAATTTAGTTCAAAGCAAAATTTTAGCACATATGTAATATTTAATTTCTGTGATTAAGCAATACAATAGCAAAGGGATCCAAACTTAAATATATCCATGAAAAGGTCATAAATATTAGGTGGAATCTTATAGGCTGAAAAGCGTATCCTTGAGAGGTTCATGTGAGGGGATTGGTGGTAGTAACCCCACTCCACCTCCACTTAACAGCTACCAGATCAGGGAATCAAATTCTCAAGAGGGAAAGAGGTGTTTGAGTAAACAGTCCCTAGTGAATCCCTGTAAATAAAAAACTATCAAGTCCTTCTAAGAATTCACATCAAAATTAGATGCACCTGGCCTAGAAGAATTTCATTCATCTCACTCATTGAAGGAGTTCTCTCAACAGCACGAACCTGGAAAAAAATCTTAATAAGCATGTTTCTTACTCATATGAGAGTACATCGATCAAAGTAATACATAAAAAGTTGCAAAATAAACATGAAAACCAAAAACTGAAAACCCAACCTCTAGGCCTTCAGGGAAGCAAAAAGATAAAAGATCCTTATATTTGAGAGGTAGCTCTTTTCCTGGAGGGTAAACAAATAGAACCTGGAAGTTAAACCAAGAATCAGCACTGCTTGATAAACTAATACTGGGACAAGTATATTTTGAACATTTGGCACTAAAGGTCCTCACCTGAGGCTCAAGGATGGGCTTTATGCGAGACTGATTCTGACAAGTAAATGCACTTTGCAATCTTCCAGGACCCTCAGACTTTTTACCTACATATTGCCTTTGAAGCGCCTGAAGATCACAATTAGGATGAAGTCCAACAACTACCATGCTCTCAAAAAGCTTTGATGGTTCCTTTAGAGACTTGTTGTCCTGAACACTCAAATAACATAGATGTTATGAAAACACTATGATTTGAAGCTGCAACATTATCCAATGCAAAGAAAATGAACACAACAACCCCAGGAAAACAGGAAATTACTGCAGCGACACAAATTGCTAGCTTCCCAAAAATCTAAGAGCTACAATCTATCAACTAAGCAAAGAATTCAAATTTACCTGGAAATCAAGCACTAAATAAATAATCAAAATAGGATAGGGCAAAGGAAATTTTGAAAAGAAAAAGCTCCACAATGGGGTGCTTTTAGAAATCATCCCTACACGCACAACTATTGCTTTCGTATGAAACTAACTCACTTTACCCACCAAGTACTGTAATTGAAAGCTTGCCCATTGACGCTTCTGGCTAGTTAGAACTTCTGGATTGTAAGCTTCACTTTTCACTTCAAGAGGAGGGGAAGAAAAACCTTTTAACACTCTTGTAAGTTGACGCTGAAATTTCTGAAAGTGGCTATCACCCTGATCATCGTTCGGCGAGAACACTACAGAGGGTCGTGGTGATCGAGGAGCAGTTGCACCAGCTCTTGCAACATCTTCTGTAGTCTGCATGAAAAATTGAGCACTCCAACTAGGGATACTGGTCTCCTCAGTATTGGCCATCCTTGGAAAGCTCCTCTACAGCTGAATCATATAATAAATAAGCTAAGGATTTCACACGCTAAATTCTTCATCTTCTGTGAAATCTAACACCCCAGTTGAGAAAAGAAAGTAAACACACAAAAATTGAAAGATTTTGCCACCATAAAACAAGAAGACATAATATAGCAAAAAGTTATAATCTGACAAAAAGTTTAATCTTTCTGTAGATCCCAACAATAAGCATGAAAGCAAATCCTTAAATATCAAAACCCCAATTCAAAGTTTTCTTCCAAAGATTCAACTTTTTCTCAGCAGACTAAATGTAATGCTCATATCTGAGTTGTTCCACTGTTATAGCTTCCTTCCATCAAACTTCGTCAGTCGTGCAAAAGCTCTAAAATGAAGAAGTTAAGAAAACAAATACGAAAAAGAGCACATTTACATCTTGTGGGAAAAAAAAAAACGTTGATTTTAAGGAGCCAGGTAACCAGTCATATAAGTATGAGAATGCGTGTCAAACACAACCAAGAAAATCTCAGGTTCTGATAGAAATGTTTTGAAAATGAAAAAAGAAAAACTTCGAGCTTAACCCGAAACAAAAATGGAAGAAGAACGAATCACTAATTAGATGGGACATAAAAGGATAATTGCACAGAATCAGGAAAAGAAAAGCTCACCTTGACGAAGCTATAAATTGAAAAAAACAGAGAGATAGAAGAGAGACAGAGAGTTGCGTTTCAGGCGGCCAGAACAAAGAAAGCTCGGGCCTTTCTTCTTGGCACGCAAAGCAGAAAGAGGGAGGGAGGTTACAAGCAAAGTAAATTAAATAGGGTATTAATTAAATTAATGGAAAGTTAATTAGATCATTGTAAGAAGATGAAAGAGAAAGGGAAGTCAAAAGGAAAAAAAACGAAACAGAACACGAAACAATGAGGAAAGGAAAAAGGTGAGGATTTCTCCTCGTATTCGTCGATGTCGTTATTGTTGTTGGCTTGTGGGTGTTGTCTTTTTTATGTTCTGCTTAAATTCCCATTTGGGTACACCACCTCAGGAGGCTGAGAGGCAACATAGAAAGAAACAAGAAAGAAAAAGAAAGATCAGTGGACCCTTTCCTTTCTGTTCTTATCCCGAGAAAATCTATTTATACTCACTTCTAGTCTTCTTCGTTATACAATAAAATCCTCTTGTTTGGTGATAAACATCATTTATTGTTAATATTTTTATGTCATTGTTACTTTGTTCTAACAAAAAGAAAATGACACCTGGTAGCTTGTGTTGTGCTCAGTTTTTTGCGTTTTTTACTTACTTGTCTCTGCAAGCAGCAACTTCCTTTACTTGGGTTTCACAGCAACCAAGGCAGGTTGCTTGCATTGCTATGTAGTATGTACAAGAAGGTCTGTTTTTATTTCTTTTCCCTTTTTCTTTTCCTAGCTATTTCATTATTTACCCTTGTCCTGCTGAAGCATTACTTTTCCACCCAGTCCCTGTTATCCTTATAATATAGCATGATGAGATTGAGAAAGGAGTGTTCTCTTTTCCTTTGTTTAGAACAGGGACCACTCAAGTTTATGCTTAACATCATTGCTCGATATGGAGAATCAGACCCTGTGGGGTATAAACACCAACCCCTTTGCCTTCTGTTTGCTAGCTACTTCTTCTTGGACACCCATTACTTGGGAGTTTTAGCAAGCAGCAGTAAGTGCTAAAAATATTTAGTTTGTCAATCTTTTTGCATATCTATTAGATATTGTTGATCTAAAAAGAAACATTACGTTATGCAATTGATTCACGTTTGGAGCCAACAAGAACGCCTATTTTAATGTATCTCTATCACAACATAAACATTAGAATTGTGATTTGTCATAAGATTACTTAAAATGTGATTCAATTAGTTTTTCCATTCAATACTAATAATCTAAGGTAAGATATTTCATTAAAATAAATTAGGAGATAATCCCCCAGTTCGGTGAATGGCTTATCAGCCATAAATTAGCTGATTGACCATTTTAACTTATTGACTATGTTAAACTAGCTATTGTGTTTGGTAATTCGGCGAAGTGAGTTGACTGATTGAACTCAATCGGCTGATTTTCAAAAAGTTCAGCAATATCAGCGTTTGATCAAAAATGACGAAATACTCACACAGATACTGACAATTCATTCAGAATGTTTTGGATAGATTTTTCTTTCTCTCTTCGTGAACCTTCGTTCTGATCACGATCTTCTACCAACGTTTGATCTTCTACTCCTTCGTTCTGATCATGATTGTGTCGTCGGAAAAGAATACCCACAAACCTAAGAGGGTGTAGATTCCTAAGACGATGGGCGATTAACGCCTATCATCAAACAAACGCTATAGATGACGATGAAGTTTTCAGAAAGAGGTGGTATGAGATGTCATTGAAAGCCTCACCGTGTCGATTTTCATGAGACGGAGCTAGTTGTAAGATCTTGGCCGGAGCGTGGCGACTGGAAGAACACGAGGCAGCGGTAATCTAGAGGTTATGCAGAGAAGAGGAAACACGGGAAGGAGTTGTGAGAGATGTAAATGGTAACTTAGGACTAAAAATCTCCAACATTATTTATCAGATCAAGCTACAGCACGTTGATAGTGTAGGCAAGTTGTTTTGTTAGCTTTCCTTTTTTTAAAGACTTAATTTCAATTAAATGAGTTTAATTGAAGTTAAATAATTTTAAATTCCTAAAAAATTTAAAAAGGTATTTGTAATTATTTTTTGGGTTAATTTTATCACTCATGTTTTAAAAGTTAATTTACTTTTTTAATTCAATCATATTATTATTTTTTAAAAATCATTACTTATAAATTATTTTACATATAAATAGTTAATATTAAATAACTAATTTTATCAAATATCAAATAATAAATAACTAATACAATCTGCTGACCTAATAATATAATAAGCTATCTATTAATACAATCAGTTAATTCACAGACAAGTTCAACATATGACTAATTTTCTTGCATTTCTTGGGGAAAGCGTGTTTCGGCCCAATGGACGTTGAGTTATTATTTTACGACAACCTTAAAAGAAAGGTCAGAGCAAATTTAATATTAGATTAGATTTTCATGTGTTACACGACTGAGAGAACAGGAAAAGAATCTGACGGCACTCAAAATTTTGGGGTCATTCTTGTCCAGCATCTCCTCGCTGGTCAAGACTGCTCCGATTTGAGCGCGTGATTATTGTGCTCAATTTCAACATGTTTTCATTTTGATGATCGACTAAGACCATATAATGTAATCCTCCCCGTTCAGATTGTCCTAACTTTCCTAGAGGAATCTTGTCCATTGAAAAATCACTAAAGAATGTGGTCAAATTTTGTACCGACCACAAAATTCCAAACTTGGCTGCTCACTCACCTTCTTTAAACTTTCCTGCAAGATCTCTGTAACCCACGTCTGCTTTTGTGCCCTGGTTATATCTCCATCTCCTCACTATTCGATCATCGCATCAGCAGTTTAGCTTCAGTTCTGGTAATCAACAATGGCTGAAACAAGACAAGGGACCACACTTTTCTCTCCTTACCAGATGGGCAAGTTCAGCCTCTCTCACAGGTAAATTTACTTCATCAAGTTATTTCTTCCTATTTCTGTTTCAAGGTCATAGTAGATTTGGATTTCTATTTGGGTTTTTAGTAGCGTTTTCAAACATAAAAGTCGCGAGCTTTTCCTCGGAGGTTGGACGGTGTCCGAGATTTCCGTCTTTGCAATGATTTGGTTTTATTACTGGATTGTCCTTTTACAAGGTTATGTGGTTGCGACAGGGTGGTGCTTGCTCCGATGACGAGATGCAGGGCGTTGAATGGGATTCCGACGGCGGCGTTGACAGAGTACTACACCCAGAGGTCCACTCCTGGCGGATTTCTCATTACCGAAGGCACTATGATCTCTCCAACTTCAGCGGGGTAAATTCGTCAATCTCGTCTAGTTTTTGAAGGGATATTTACCAGCAATAATTGGCTGGTGACAGAATTTGAGTGCTCTTTGGGTCCTACGGCACGCATTTGTGGATGTCTTGTTAAGTCCCAGCCAAGTCGTGTTCGCCATTACTGTAGGCTCCATTTGTCATACTCCGATTTGTTAGCAACATTGCCAGAAGTTCAAGCTATTGGTTGCGTATGGCAGCTTGGCAATGGTCTCATTTGATGTCTGAAGTCTTGACTTTTCAAGATATTGACCTGCAAAATGATTTTAGAATTTTGATCTGCATAATCATGGAAGTTTATTGTTAAAATGGTAGATAATCTGCTTATGGTATATATTTTTTAACCGTAGAAGAAAAGAGGTTGGAATTGGGAAGAAATTTGTGTGAAGCTAATTGCTTCGATGCATCTACCTGATAGAACAACTGTACCTTATCGTGATGAATCCCCACCCACCATAGATATGTATCATTAGCAATGACTTGTTCATAACAAAAATCTGACCTTCTGTTTAATGTCGAATTCAGGTTTCCTCACGTACCTGGTATTTACTCAGAAGAACAAGTGGAAGCTTGGAAGAAGGTAGTGGGTGCAGTTCATGCGAAAGGTAGCATCATTTTCTGTCAATTGTGGCATGTCGGTCGCGCATCTCATGCGGGTAAATTTGTTATCAAATTTTAATAAGAAAATTGGTTCTCTTTCAAACATGTTTCCTCTTCCAATCTGATACATTGAGGCTAGAACTGATAAGTCTCTTATGTGATTTTGATGGATAAATTAGTGTATCAACCTGGTGGGGCTGCACCAATATCTTCAACAAGCAAGGCCATCTCAAACAGGTGGAGAATTCTGATGCCAGATGGAACTCACGCCACCTATCCTAAGCCTCGACCATTGAAAACCTCTGAAATTCCAGAAGTGGTGGAGCATTATCGCTGTGCAGCTCTTAATGCCATCCGAGCGGGTTAGTATATATGGTTTGACTCTTACTTTCTTTGTTTGTTACTGGCCCTGTAGTTTAATATATAGAACTTGAATAAAGGGGAGATTGACTGGTAAGCTAAATTAGACGGGAAGATGCTTAGGCAGCTATATTTATTCCTAACCACAATGAAAAGTGTTTCTTCAGCTTATCTGTGTTCCGTATTTCCGTAATTAAGGGACATTCTCACTTGATTTGCAGGTTTTGATGGAATTGAGATTCATGGAGCCCATGGTTACCTTATTGATCAGTTCCTCAAGGATGGGATCAATGACAGAACAGATGAGTATGGTGGATCGCTTGAAAACCGCTGCAGATTCTTGCTGCAAATTGTTCAAGCAGTAGCCACATCCATCGGTGCAGATCGAGTTGCTGTCAGAATGTCACCAGCAATTGATCACCTTGATGCCACAGACTCTGATCCACTCAACTTGGGGCTAGCAGTCATTGAGAGACTTAACAAACTGCAGCTAAACTTAGGTGAAAAACTCACTTATCTCCATGTAACTCAGCCGCGCTACACAGCCTACGGCCAAACAGAATCAGGTAGACATGGTAGTGAAGACGAAGAAGCTCAACTAATGAGGACATTGAGAAGGGCTTATCAGGGAACATTCATGTGTAGTGGTGGATACACTAGGGAGTTAGGTGTACAGGCTGTTTCTGACGGTGATGCAGATCTGGTCTCCTATGGCCGGCTTTTTATCTCTAACCCAGACTTGGTTTTGAGGCTTAAGCTCAACGCACCCTTAACTAGGTATAACAGGAGGACTTTCTATACACATGATCCTGTTGTTGGGTACACGGACTACCCTTTTCTGAGCAAGCCAAGCGGTACTAAGGAGCAGCTATCACGGCTTTAATTTGGAAATCTGCTGGGATTATTACTGAAGCATTATTAGATCTTGTATTGAATTAGAACTTGGTTTCTAAAGTCAGTTTCTCTATTTGAAGTTCTCTTGTTTCTAGGAGACTTGGTTATAAAAAAACCGTATCTTTGATGAGTACTGAAGTAGACGATATACAGGAGGAAAGAAAATCATTAGGGAATGTACTCATAATAAGGTTAATAAATGTATAATATAACCCACATAATATATTAATATCTTAAACATAATCAATAAAGATATTTTAAAAAAAAAGAATTGATGTATCTGCTGCTGGGGTCAGCGCGGACTTTCAGCAAATAGTTGCGGATCATAAATCTATGGTCAGTGTGTGATCTCACTGTAAGAATGCGTCTAAAGCAAGGGTGGAGGTGGAGTCAGGTGACCCCCACTCTCCTCGTACGGTTACCTTCTTTGAAGATTCGTCATCGTTCCAGTATGCATACTGTGGAGAAGCGCAGTAAGAAGTTATTCAGCTAGGTGTGACTTTTGGCAATCCAAAAGGGTTCAACTTTCAAAGGAGTCACAAAGGAAACGAGGGAGTTTAAAAATTTCTTCTGATGTTTGGGGCATATTCCAACAACCGTAGACGATGGGGAACTCTCAACATCCACACATTGTCTAAGGGACACCATTTCAAGCGATCAAAAAGTCCAGTCGTTAGAGACTTTCATTAGCTGTGTAAAGATGTCTCCTTTTGCCCAAGTTTCCTCCCCTTCCCATGTGCTCGTGGACCACTTTTTGATACAAGCTTAGTCCTATTTCTATCACGTTGTCTTATCAGATTCACAGGTTCAAGCTAGAGCGATTACAATGCAGATTAGGAAAACCAGATTGGAATTGCCCGACTGATAATAAAGTTTAGATTGCAGGTTGGAACTTCTGAGGTAAATAATGAGTTTTGGTTCCAACTTCCCAGTGGAAATTCAAAGGCTGCATGGTAAAAGGCGAACACAAATCAAGGATTTTAGATAGTTAACTAGAATTCTGCAGAAAACCCAAATAGCATATAGCAATAAAGGATCACACTTCTGGTTCGCAACTGGCATAGTTAATCCCAGGAAAATGAAAAGAAGAAATCTTCCGGTGACAAGTTTCCTGGGTTGTAATTTCAGTTACATCCTTAAACGACACGTGAATCATTAGCAATGACATAGATCAGAACGACATGATTCGATGAATCATAGAACAAATCTGTCCAGCTAGATGCTTTATCATTCCCTAGTCCCACCTACTCTGGTCCAACAACCTTATTCGCATGTTTGTTTGCATAACAAACTGAGACATAACATAAACTCATGATTATGATGTTCTTTTGGAACATGAATTACTTCTAAAACAAGTGGAAGGATTATGCTTATGGATATAAATGGAAAACATTAGTTTTGGATAAAAGGGTTGCTTTTTTTTTTATTTAAGATACTTAAAAAATGAAAATAATCGCTAACCTTTAAAAGATCAGACAATAACGTACAAGAGAAAATCAGGGTCGAAACATACAGGTTGTCAAATGGAAAAGAAAGACAGAGACAGATGGGGACTTGGTCTCTGCTTGCTAGTTTTATGTGGGCTCCTGGAGAATATTTATAGCTGTTATTTTCTATCTTTGACAGCTGGTCATGTTTGTTCATTCTATAAATACAATTTGTTTATCACAAAAATCCTCCGCAAGGAAAGTCCCGCAATATTACACAATGAGTCTCTTTGGCATTGGCAGGTAATCCTTTTTCTCTGATCGTTTTTCCTATTTTTTTTCCGTTCTGGGTTGTTCATTTTCTGATAAGATTTCTGTATATCCTCAGTTTTTATTGGGTATTTCTTTAGCCTCTATTTCGTTGTTAATAACAAGTTGGAAGACAATGCAATGGAAGATATGTTTGTGGATTTCTGATTTATGTTTCTGAGTTAGTATCATGATCATGATCACGATTCAGGGAAAAAAAAAACTGAAACCGAACAGAAAGGAAGAGAGGAATATAGACGTAAGAGGATAAAGAGAACAGAATTTAGAGATAATGACGGAAAATATATTGATTTCCAGGACTGGACTGTACTTGAAAGCGATAACTACATATATTTTTCTTAATTCCTGACTAAGCTTTTTTTTCTCCCCTTCCTGACAATCTGATGAAATGAAGAAATCAAAAGACGTTCCGGCCTAAAAAGAATGCTCCGTCAGGAAGTAAGGTTGGTTATCTTCCTTTCACTCTTATTATGAATCTTTTTGATTTTGTGTCCACATTGTTTCAGTTGATGCAATGCATCTTCTGAACTGGATCAGGGTGCTCAGCTTCAAAAACACATAGATTCAACCTTGGGAAGTGGAAACTTGAGGGAAGCTGTGAGATTGCCTCCTGGAGAAGACATAAATGAGTGGTTGGCTGTAAACAGTGAGATCCCAGTCATTTTCTCTTTGTTTCTTCACCCTTTCCTATCTCAGTGCAGGATTGTCGTTGTTAGTTATGCAAAATCTGATGATTTGAGTAACTTCGTGTGTGTGTAAATTACAGCCGTGGACTTCTTCAATCAAGTTAACATTTTGTATGGTACTCTTTCTGAGTTCTGCACGTCCTCAATCTGTCCGACAATGTCTGCAGGACCTAAGTAATATCCTAAATCCATTAAATTTTCTCTTTAGAGATTTGATTGTAGAGTAGTGAACTGACGCTTGGAATTTCGCTCTGAGAGCACGTTTACAATTCTTTAAGTTATCACAACTCTGCAGAATTCTGATCTTGTTACTTTTCCCTGTTCATCCTCAGCTTTTAGGAGACAGTTACTCAGGTTTTTTTGTTTCTTTACAGGTACGAGTATAGATGGGCTGATGGTGTAGCCATTAAGAAGCCAATAGAAGTATCCGCACCGAAGTACGTTGAATATCTGATGGACTGGATCGAGTCCCAGCTTGATGATGAAATGATATTCCCTCAGAAATTGGGTCTGTGTGCTTTCCTAATCACTGGAACTTTAGATCTCTTCTTCCAAAGTCTTTTTAGTATCATCAAGCATTCTATGTACAATGAAACATTATGTAAACTGCAGGGGCACCATTTCCACCAAATTTCAAAGATGTAGTTAAGACCATCTTTAAGAGACTATTCAGGGTATATGCACACATCTACCACTCACACTTTCAGAAGATTGTGAGTTTGCAGGAAGAAGCCCATCTTAATACTTGCTTCAAACATTTTGTTCTTTTCACATGGGTAAGTTCTGTATGTCTGCTTTAAATGTTATGATCCTGACATAAAGTTTTGATCTTGACCATGCTCAATCTCTGTTTATTGTGAACCTTTAAAAGCTTATGGATTGCGAGTTGATGCAGGAATTTCGGCTAATCGATAAAGGGGAACTTGCGCCACTCTCCGACCTTGTCGATTCGATTCTGCAGTTATAGTGCTCTGAGAATCCCCTTGTTCTTCCAAAACTTCAATCTTCTTTTATGTTCACAGGTTATAAATCAGAATGGCTGCGGATGATTTTTGCTAGATTCACTTTCCTGTATATTTTTGGTGGACGAAATACCTTACATAAACTTTCTTTTCTGTTTATCTCTGCTCTTAAAATCGTTAGATTAAGACAAACTTTCCTGATCGAAGGGAAACCTTAAATCTGGCTCCCCTTGTTCTGCAACATTACTTTCCTGTCGAACGTAACAGTGAACACCAAATTGCCAATCTTTGTAGTTGATACGATTCCAGCTTTTTATTGAAATTACGAGGCTGTGAATGAACCAAAAACAAAAAATGCCAATGTGTCGGATGCAATTACCAATTATTACAGCAAATTGCCAGTCAAAATTACAAATAGGTGGCATAAGCTACTCGATCTTCATATCTTTAAGACTAACGTTCAATCCCAGTTTTAGGAAATAATTAAGAAGTGCCCAAATCCGACAAATTTAGATCATTCTACATTAAATGTAGAAACATAAAAAAGTCAAAAGTATGTCAATTTTAACATTTACGTCAATCTTCTACAACTAAGAAGAGAGAATCTTAGGCGCCAGCTTGCTCAACAGGCAGAGCTCGAAAAACGACTTGAACTAATTTACACTTTTAATAGATTAATTCTAACCTGTACATATGGGTTCAGGCCGTGTCGCAGAACAAACAGGCTCAGATTTTTATGATTAACCCGAAACTTGATCAAAGGTTTGTCAACGCAAGATATTGTCTTTCCTACATCTAGGGAAGTCTGAAACTGAGTTGAATAAATGAACGAAAGCGTACTGATTAGGATGACAAACAGTCTGGTAGTCAGAAGGAAACGCTGGACCGCAATTGAAGAGTATCTTTCAATTTTCGTTCGTAGTGGTACTACAACATTAATTAACATCCAGAAACAAAATTTAATCAGTAAACACTCCGCAATTTGGAGCTTAAGGTATGTGTATATCCCACCAGGAGATTCAGCAGCTCAGAATCTCAACTGCTTTCAATTGACTCCACTTTCCCGTGTGATTAGCTCAGTTTCGTAATGACCATAGAAGGAAAAAAAGGTTACTTTATACTCGTCTACACTTCGTTGTACACGACCACCAGAGAATAGTCAGCGAAACTTCTATGCAGTGACTGGCAGGTTAACCAGCAGCAGCCATAAATGGCAGAGACCCTGCTTCAACAATGGAGCTTTCTCCACACCAGTACTTTCCAACCCAAAAGCCACTTTCGGCCTGAATTCTCATAGTCAGCAATGAAGATAGTCACCTTCCAGTATAAAAATGTCTGGATCAATGACACCACCACACGTCTTTACAGGCAGTTGAGCTAGCATCATGAATTACCAACCTGCCAATTTAACTCTACTTTTCTTGAGTTGTTCCACAGATACATCCTGGAACAGGATTTGCATAAAAACTCTCCTCAAATTTCGGAAACTCTCCTCGTTCTCGTAGATATGGCGCTCCATCTCGATCCTTGTGAAGTTTTTTTACTTTGGAACTAAAA
Source organism: Erythroxylum haughtii (assembly GCA_025504935.2). Taxonomy (NCBI): domain Eukaryota; kingdom Viridiplantae; phylum Streptophyta; class Magnoliopsida; order Malpighiales; family Erythroxylaceae; genus Erythroxylum; species Erythroxylum haughtii. Next base: position 1,011,934 of record JANSVB020000164.1, on the reverse strand, counting down.
TTTTTCCAAGAAATTGTTCCTCCATCCAATTCATCCACAAGTTTTACAAATTTCATCCTGCATCAGTCATAATAGAGAATAAGTACATGCCATGTAAAGGGGTGAGAAATAGCTTGAAAAGCCTCGTAATTATCTTCATGTAGCTTGAACAGATCAGGATAGGAAGATACCTGTCTGGACTAATAGTCTTCTTAAAGTTCTCAAATCGCCTATGGCCCTGCACCGCCTTTGCCATATTTCCATCATAAGTATAAAGAAAAGCATCACTTTGAAGTGCAACCACATAGTCTATCCCTGCCAGCATGTTTTGATGATTCTTAAAAGGATTCAACTCATCCTCTGTGGAAAGAGAGGAATGTGAGAAGATGTTAGGGAAGTCATCAACAAGATATTGCATGCTCCCTTTCCCATACGCCTCACCGGCTACCAAGTATATCCTGGTGCTAGAAGGGAAGCCCAGCCCTTTGAGCAAAAGTGACGTCTCCCTAGGGGTCAAAGGGCAACCACCAAGCAACCTTCTTTCTGTACTGTTTATTTCTTTCTCCTTCCAATGGCTGACCTCATAACGCATCTGGCGTAGCTCTTCATCTTCTTCTGCTGTCAAATTATGACTGCAGCCCGTAAATGCAAGCATATCTTTCTCATACCTGAATAAGGACAAAGAAAAGAATATAAACAGTTAGAATATTGGAAATGTATCGGGTCCAACTCAAGAAAACTTCTCGTGTGCAAAACCATTAGTTTCTCCAATATTTTCAGAAGACATTTAAGTAATCAAGTAACTTCATGTAATTGAGCCATAATATTTTTGTCACTTTCATCACCTAGGAGACAAATTTGGCTGCTTATATTCCATCATTTTAATAAAGCCTAAATGGCCACTGAAAGGTTCAATTCAGGTCCTGATTAATCACTTCCTCAATCACTATGTTACTTGCAAGGCCACATCAAAGGCTTCCAACTTTGAAATTACTCACTCTTTTTTAATTCGTTGGCATCAGGGCCATTTGAACAAATTTGAAACTTGTAATCATTCTTTAATCACAATACAGATGAAACACCATACTTGTTCATTATTCTCCAACTTATCGTTAGAATTATAGAAACCAAAATCTGTCCATCTTCACCCCAATTAGTAGTTTCAAGTGAATAAGAAAAGAAGTATCCAATTTCAACCTCAGAAAGAGTTTACAAACAGAACTTGCCTCAAATGAAGAGCAAGGTAGGGGCTTTCATTTTCTCTCATTCTGGTCACCAAGGTGTTTCCATGTTCTTCTATTGATTCAGAATATTTGAGAGCTCTGTAATTAACTCGACATCTCAGCTTCTGCAGGGAGTCACGGATATCGTTGTTGGCGAGCCGAGAATCACTATGAGTAAAGTAGATAACTTTATGATGCTTCAACAAAGGCAAGACCTCTGTTTTATAGTAGCTAGTCTGTACAAACAAACTCCAGATCAATGAATTATCTTTAGACAGAAGCAAAAAAAAAGAAGAGGAGGCAGCAAGATATTGATGGGATAACCTTAGACCATGATATTGGAGTTTTCACGAAAGGCTCAATAGCAGCATAGGCAGGTGGTAATGTTTCAACAATGAGGACATCATCCTTGAGTGTGTCAATGAAGTGCCGCCAATTGAAAAGATCCTTAAAGCCACTGCAGAAACATTTCGATATACTCAAGGGTCATTCCAAAAGCAATAATGCACATGACAGATTTCAGACATTGCAAAACAAGTATCTAAAATCAAACAAGTAAAACCACTTCAGCTATGGAAAATTTAACTAACTCCAAATGAAAACATGACATTCCAACTGGAGAAGAGATGAATATACATAGCAAACAGAAATGCATTTTCACAAGTTCTGGAGCTGTCTGTAACAGGGTTGCTGACATTACAGCTAAGTTGGAACGATTGAATGTTGACATTATTGAAAACAAGCTTCATTTTGTATTTGTAACAAGGGAATTGTTCATCAGTTTTCAGTACAGGTGATTGGAAAGTTAAGAATAAACAAACCTCTCATCGGCCCAATAGGAAGTGTGATCAAGAGAAGGAAGTACCAGTGTTGCCTTCCTAACTCTAGCTACAGCCACCGTATCGCAAATCCCAAATCTCATCTGTGTCAGGCCACCATTAGCATTTATGAGCATATAACCATTTGTCTTGGAACCTAGCTTTCTATGACCGCCTGATTCATCAATGCACTGTATGAAATTCTCGCTGTTGGGTTTGGACCAGACACCTGGTAATTGAGCGACGCTCTTCTGGTTTCTAATTTCTGTTGCTACTGTTTTCAATGTTCGGTCCTTGTCATTTTCGCTATCCTCATAGCCATAATTATTAGACTTTAGAGAACTGTGGCCTTGTCCCAGTGTCTTTGAAACTCATTGCTACAATAGAACAAAAATATATATTTTCTATTTCTTACTCACATGAACTTATATTTATCATTTTTTTATTCTATTCTTCTCCCAGTATGATATTATTGTGCTGATATAATCCGATATTTTGTTATGGTCCAACTCGAACAAGTAATAAAACCAAGAGCTTTGCAAATTTTAATTGATTACAATTTTGTATTTTCTGTTTACTAAAGAAGTTTTCAAAGAATTCATTAGAGGAATGTTTCCAATAAATTACATTTGGAGTAATCAAATTTTTACTATTTTCCTTTTGATGTAATATTAAAGGATGTGATTACCCTGCTTCTTAGTAAGGAGGTTTTGTAACATGAGTAAGGATACCCTTAAGCATTACATTTTGCTCGTAATGCATTTCTTTATATTGATGTGATTACACCAATAATGTACACCGAATGTAACAAGTGCACTTAGTAAAGCTTTGAATCCAAGTCCAACAAGAAATGCAAATCCAATGTGAAAATGGAACTTAAGTTAAGATCCCTAATCCAGTATGAAATAATTGAACGTTGATCCAATCCTAATATCAAAATGGACCGATGTTTCCCCTTCCCTTGGGGCTAGAAGGAAACCATACAGATTGGGCCAATAGACAGCAATTATATCACAAAAGTCCCAAAGTCTTTTTCGAGTTTTCATATCCTTACTGGCAACAACTAATAATAACAGAAACATCATATACGTCACAGCAAATCAATTGAAGGAAACCTTAGGAAATTCTCCGGTGGAATTGACAGGTGAGGAAAATAATGTTTGGAGTGCAACACCATTGTTAGGTATAAAGTCGAAACCTAAAAGAGAGACGAGTGGGATCCAAATCCTTAAGTGGGCATTTTTCGATTTTACCCTATCCTAAAAGATGCCTGTACACATTGTTGCTATCCAAATGTTACGCTTACACCAACTTCAATAATTCAGTAGCACATGCTCAGCTTTTTCCTACTCATTGATCAACATTTGTCTAACCCTATATTTCAATTCAATCTTTTCAGTTTTTAAATCGTCGGTCCTACAACCCTTTGATTAGACATTTTAACTAATATGTTGTTTAGTCCTCTTTACTTACAGTGCTGCTTTTGACTATTTGGGCTAGATTTTGCTCGATCCCTTGAGTTGATATCAACCAAATGCGGTCATTGCAAGAATGGCTAATCTCATAATTCAGTTGTACCAAATCAGCATGTACATGACTTGACAATGTTTATGTGTATGTATATGTATAACTTTATTCAAAGATTCCTGCCCTTGGCCTCATTGCATCACATCAATTTTTCAAAACATCATTTTCTTCCTCATTGGACCCCTTTTTCTTCTCCACTTTGGTGGTGGATCTAATGCAAATTATGCGTGGATCTGCGTGCAAGAGTCTCTCTTGTGGCCTGCAAATTGAAAACTAGGCCTCATCACTATGTATATACATACATATATATATATATATATATATATGTGCATGCCAAGGGGCCAGGTGTTATCCATGCATATACTGAATTATAAAAATCAAGATGGATTAAATAGAAAAAAAGATCATATTATATGATTTTGATAAGGTCTAGCCAATCAATGACCGTACAATCAACATTGGGTTGCGTGAGGATGGTTGACAAAAAGAAGAAATGCCAGACAATTTTTAAAAATAAATTAAAGTAATTAAACAAGAGAGAACAATTCAATAGAATAAGAAAAGAAGAGGTGAGGTAATAATAATTAGTAGTGAGTGTGAGACTGAGAAGGACAAAAAGGGCATGGAATTGGAAGGGACTCAAGTGGAAGGAAGGTGCAAAAGTGGTCTCTCCTAAGCATACACATGCATATCACCACTAACATGTACACATGGGAACCAACTTTCAATATGCAAACACATACATAACATAATATATTTGTTTATAGCTAATAGTCATACCATCATTTAAACACACCATCTTTTTGTCACTTCCTTCACCCAAATGGTCAATTTTGATCAAAACCCCACATGGGCCCTTCATTTCTCTGCTTTGTTTCCTTTTTTTTCTTTCCTTTTACACTACTACTCTTTGGATTGCATCGCATGGACGATGGACCACACAACACAAAGGACACATCTGAATTTTTTACCCTGCTCTCTCTGTCTTTTTACCTCCATCAATTAGCAATTTCACCTCGTTGATTCTGTAAAAAGACAAAATTTACTATAGTTTTCTTTTACTTTCTTTCAGCAATTATACCACTCCCAGTTTGTTGGTTAGTTTTTGTTAACCACATAGTAGAAGACATCATCAGGAACATCAACATCGTTTCTAATATATATAGTTTGTTTCATGATCTGGTGTCGGTTTTCCTACCGTTAAGGATACTTTGTTTTTCTCTTCTTTTCCAACTAAGATAGTGGCAACCAAGTGTCTAATAATACACTCTTCTTTAACATCAAAAGCCTAATAAGAAGGAGATGGGCAGATGGCGATTATAAAACTAAACCCTAAAAGAAAAGACCAGTATAAATAACGTGACGTACTCAACCCTTTTTTTTTCCTTTCTTGTGTTATATGCGTACGGTAAAGCCATACAGATTGAGCTGGACTTTGGTTGCTTGTTTTTGCCGTGCCCACTAAGGTGAAGAACTCTAAATGATTCATGCACATTGACACGAATCACTTCCCAAATCCTGACAAATGAACCCAAATGAGTTGGTAATAATGCGTGACCTTTTGGTGATCCGTTGTATTCCTTCTTCTTTTTTTTTTCCTCTCTCTAATAGTTGCATTATTAAAAGTGAGTGGTGTAATATACAATTTAATATGCTTAAATCCAACTCTAAAGTCGGAAATCTTCATGTTCTGTATTCATATATTTGTGGGGCTTCTTCCAGGAAGGTTAAGCAAGCATGGAATACAACCTGAGAGTAGGAATATTCCCTTGTTAGTTGTTACTAATTGGATGCTTTATTGTACACAAGCGAATCAGATCCTCTTCTCAGCAATGTCGTATGTTGTGATTAGTGTTTTATGTGATGAACATGGTAGCTGATGAGTCGATAAAGTTTCTTTTGATGCTTCTAAACATACTAAACTATCTGATTCTATATGCTTTCTAGTCACTTTTACAAATTGGGTCACCAAGGCAAAGATTCTAAATAATTGGATTGCACTCTAAAATCTTTTATTAGAATTAAAGAAGATGTTTAATTAGGATTTAATTGCTTAGTTAAATACGCCATTCTTCAATTTGATCATAATCTTGGTATAATATTTTGTATGTCATGAATTGAAATGAAGAATGATAGTTGATGAATATTACTTAATCAATTAATAGTATAATTGAAATCTAATGTCGAATTGCAGGTGATTCACATAGGACTTGGTCTACCCAAGAAGAAGAATAAGGTTGCATCAAGTAGCTTAGTATCGACTCAACTGCAGTCGCGGTACCATCAGCTTCTTAGAAGTGTAACTGATGAACCATTTGCTCCTACACAGCCAGAAGATCACACACCTACACCTTGTGAGCCTACTCCAACACCAAGAGATGTCACTTCTGTACCTTTTACTCATCCTAGAGATACTTATCTACAACTTTTGAATATGCTACGCAATATTAGTTCTCTATCAACTTCTCAAGAGATGCCTCCATCAACTTCTCAGGAGATGCCTCCAGTGTCTTATAATCAACCACCAGTAAAGGACACAAGCCCCCTTCCTAATATTAGTGCTACCTTTGCAAGCACTACAGGTATGATCTTTCACATCACATTGGTGAAACATATAGGTTTAATAATTTTGTTTATCTAACCAATTAAGAGTATGTTATATGCTTATTCTAAAATATTCCTTTACTATATTTTAGGATCAACGACTAATTTGAAAAAGATAAGGGGTGTCACAAAAGGACATGGATTGGCAAAGATTAATAAGGTGATAGGTAAGAGATTGGAGATAGAGATTTCCCTCTCTAAAGGACGACCAACCAACTCCATATAGTCTGCCAAATTATCGAGTGAGATTAGTGTGACATCCCGAACATCCTTACCTGTAAGAACAAAATAGAAAAAAAATAACTCATGAGAAGTTGGACATTGCATTTGATAAGTTAGACGTAAGTATTACAAAACTATTTAATTTGTACATGTTTTCCATATACCCAAAGCTTTGACCAATAATTTATAATTTTTTACAACAAAAGTTGGAAGTCAAGGGAATAAGGACAAACAACGAAGTGCATGCTGCTATCAAGAAGTTTCTTTCTTTAAGGTCTAAAGATTAAAGATTTCATTTTAAAAAGCATTATACCAAGCATGGAAAGGATGTTAAGCTATATAATGTGATAGTGGCGGAGTGGATGGATTTATGCAAATATTGGGAGTAATCAGCTACAAAGGTTACCTAATTTGAACACAAAACTTAATTTCACAACTTTATTGACAACTGATTATAGTTTAGTATTTATGAATTGTGATTTATAGATATTATAATAGATCTTGTTATGCTTACGAGTAGGAAAAAATCAAAAAGCCAAATTGGCTAGGAGTCAGGTCAAATGTCGACCAAACTCCGGCTCCAAGGCCTTGTAGCATACGGTATGAGATTGTGAGTTATTATATTTTTAATTATATTTTATTTTGATTGACATTTCAAAATTTATAATGAATATTACTATTAATATATTTCTATACAATAGCGTGACAAAGATGGAGAAGAGTGTGACTGGATGAAGCTATGATATCACACTCATTATGATGAAAGTAAAGGTCAATAGACAACTACCGAATTTAGAGAAAAATGGCTGAGTACAAAGTTTATTTACAAATATTTCTTAATTGAGACTGTGTATCTAATTAATTCTTAATTTTTCAAGAATTAATGTGTCAGGAATTGGCAGATTTAATAGAACAAGGTCATCCGATGACAAAGGATAAAGTGTACGACAAAGTCTTGGTCACTAGATCAAATTATGTTGTTGACATAGGGGTTGGGCCTCGACCACAATGGAAGACTTCGATCAGAAAGAGACTTCGAGACGAACTAGAGGGGTCGAAGAAGGTTAATCAGGAGTTACAGTCTCAAGTAGATGAACTGAATATAAAATTTGAACAAATGTAGGATCGATTAACTACTGAAATCGAACAACAAAGAATTGGATTTGATCAACAAAAAAAGCTTTTGGAACTTTTATGTTCTACGCATAATATTCGTTTAGGTTACATATATATACTCATATTGATATATTATATACTTATGACGTACTTTTGATATTAATTAGTGTATTATCACATGTCTTTCAATTACAATTAAATAATACATTGTTTGCAAGTATGAAATTCTTGTGATACATGAATAATTATTTAAATTAATGATATAATAAAAAATTGAAGAATTATTAAATAATAAAATTCATAAATAATATTGAATAGTTATTAAACAAATAAGGTTTAAAAAATTTTGTATTTTAAAAAATAATTATTAAATTAAAATTATTTTTAAAAAATGAAAAATAATAATTAAAAAATAATGTTTTTTGCAACATTTTTGTAGAAACGTCGTAGAAAGCATTATTCCACGACATTTCCAAAAACGTCGCGGAATATGACTTTCCGCAATGTTTCTACAAAACATCACGGAATGTGACCTCTTTCTGCAACGTTTCTAAAAACATCACGGAATGTCCAATCTTTTAGTGACATTTTTGAAAACATCATGGAATGTCCGTGTTTTCCGTGATGTTTTATGTAAAATGTCATAGAAACCTTGTGCCTATACCACATTCCGCAACGTTTTTTGTGATTATTTTTAAAACGTCGCAAATTATATTATGTGACAATTTTTGAGATTCAGTGACGTTTTTTAAACATCACAGATTGTCCTATTTTCTTGTATTGACCAAAGCTTATGCTAATCAATGCCATCACCTCAATGCACCATAACTTAGATCATAATTTTTTTATCATATACTTAAGATGTGTCAATATTTGAACATTAACCAGCCAACCCTAGGAGAAGTCCAATTTGAAGAAAATAATAGCTTTTTAGGTAAACTATGACTATGGTATCAAGCCTCTTGAGGAAAAATATAAATTCGTGACGTTTTAATTTTTATACCAAAAGAATATTCACCTATATTTAAAGGTGTAAATAAATAGTATTACGATATAAAGTTCCTTTTATAAGAAGCATTTTTACTTGGTGTATAGAGGAATAAAAAAAGAGTCTCCCATTCAAAATAAAAGATGCTCTAATTGCTTTGGTAAGAATCACAGAGATCAAACTGTTTCAAGTTAGTTCAACAAGTGACCTAGTGTAAGGCTTATTAATTGAAGGCAGATTTGGAAAGAATCTATAATATCTTATATTAGTACCCAAACTAAGATATTGATTAGAGGCAATTCATTATAAAAGGGCATCGTAATAAAAAGACAAGGTAATGGCATGAATGTGATTAGTAATTATATCTCTTATTACTCTTTCCTCTTCTCAAGTCATTTGTTTGCCCTCCTTATAGGGAAACATTTCAATTATATTATTTCATTTTAACACAAAACATTTCGATTCGATTCTTTCATACTTTTCATGAGCAACATAATTTTATCATCCTTTCCATTATCACTAAATTCATTTATTAGACTTGAAAATTTTAAATGAAAATTCATATGTTTGGAAAAAATATAAGAAAAGTAATAATTAACAAAAAAAATCAATGGGAAAAGCCTTTAAATAAAGCAACTTTATGAAAAGTTTCACTTAAGGAACAATAACCAAAATTAGAAAATTTAAAATCAACATCAAGATAACATGATATATAGTATGAGAATCATTCTTAACATCATCCATTGATTGCAAATTAAAAAGAATTACTTTGAGGATAGTAAGACCCTTAGTTTGGTAAAGCCATAAATCAAGTACATCAAGTATAATGAAATCTCCAAGATCAAGAAATCAATCATATATCTAGCTATTTTATTCAATAATTTTTCTTTTTTTCTTCTTCTTTTTAATTAAGGTGCTAAGTGATTTGTTCATCTTGAGAAATTGACATTACAAAGTATGATATAATGGATGATTATAAAGCATGATGTATCTTCCAATTTGTCCTCTCTTATTTATCGAAATATGTCCTTAGACCATTCATTTGTCCTTAGAATATACATCATCTTTAATAAAACTCATTTTTCCTCAAAATTTGCGTAGTAGTCTTAATACCATAGCTTTAAATATGCAAATTGGCTTTAATATAACTCATTTTTTCTTTAAATCTACATAGTATTCTTAATCCTCTTCATATTACTTTTAGTACACCTACTGATCATATTGAATTATTGGATGTTGATTGGTGTCAATCATTTGTGTCTTATGACACATCAACTTGCTAAAATGATTCTATTATTGTTCATTTACTTTTTAAACACTATATACCTATCATCAATAACTTACTTTCTATGTCCTATTAGCCAATTGGAGGAATTCTAAACATTGATTTTTTACTTTACTTATCTATTTTCTTATAGTTGGCAAATCTTGGAAACCTTTCTGAACCCTTCAATTTTAGTTTTAAATTCTTAGATACCTCTTTAGAAATTTTAGTTTTAATTTTAAATCCTAAAAATCTCTCTGAACTTCTTAATATTATTGTTTAATTAGTAGATACCTCTCTTGGACACTCACTTTTCATGTTAAAATACTAAATACCTCTTTAAGACTTCTAGTTTATGTTTTGAAATCTTAGATACCTCTCTATTTTTTTTATTTAAGTGTTAACTCCTAGATACCCCTTTAGGATCTTCAATTAACTTCTAAATCCTATATACCTATCTAAATAAATCCTCCCGTTATAGTGTTAATCCTTGTATACCTCTATCAGGCCTTCAGTTTTACTTTTAAAAATCATATAAACATCTTTAGTTCCTTTAACCATATAAATTAACTTCTATGTAACTTTTTAGGATTTTCAACTTTTGTTTTAAAATTTTTAGATACCTCTGTAATTCATAGTGTTAATCATTAGATGCCTTTTTTAGACCTTTAAATTTAGTATTAATCTATGGATACCTTTTCATAACTGTTGATTTTATTTTTAAATCCCAAGATACCTCTTTAAGTGCTTTCAATTTTAGTTTTAAATTTCTTGGAAACATCTCCAAGCCTTTTATTTTTAGTTTTAAATTCCTAAATACCTATCTAAGACTTTCAGTTTCAATTTCTAAATTTTGGAAACCTCTCCAAGCCACCTAATAATTGTGGTTAGCTCCTATATCCTTCTCTGGGACCTTTAGTTTTTGTTTTAAAACATTAAATACTTCTTTAAAACCTTCGGTTTATGTTTTGAATTCTTATATACCTCTTTAAGATCTTTACTTTCATTTTTGAATTGTATATTCCTCTCTAGGATCATTAATTTGAATTCGTAGATAACTTTACATGATCTTCACTTTGTATGAATTCCTAGATAAGTCTATATGATTCATGATTTTTACGTTAATTCTTAGACTTTTTTTATGTTTTTTCTACTTTAGTTTTAATGTCTTGAATACTTATTTGTAACTCCCTAGTATCAAAATACTAGATACCCCTCTTAAGTTTGTAGTTGTTAATTCCTAGATACCTCTTTATAATCCAAATATTAGTTTTAAATTCCTAGCTTTACCCTTAGAATGTCCAATGTTATCTTTAATTCATAAATACTTCGCTAAGTACATTATATTTAGCTTTACATCCCTAGATATATCTCTAGGATTCTCACTCTTAGTTTATAAACTATTAGAGTATTTCATAATGCCTAGATACCTTTTTATTCTTTTATTTTATTCTAAATCTTAGATTCACTTTAGGTTTGTAGTATTTAATGTCTAGATATCTCTTTGGGTATCTCATTTTAGTTTTATAACCCTAAAACAAAATAGGGAGTCATAAAGTGGTTTCTAGGATTTTGTCTAATATAGAAAAGGGACCTGAAAAGGTATTTAGGAATTGGATTAAAATTTGCAATAGATCAAGAGTCACTTGAGGGCTATACAAAGAAAAAAATTATTGGAATAATTATGCTTTAAAGATATTTCAATAAAGCTTTTGATTCTATAAGTTGGGGTTTTATTATAAATGTTTTATAAGCTTTCAATTTTCTTAGAAAATTTAAGGAATGGATCAAAGAGTGTATAACTTCTTCTTCTTATAGTGTTATGGTGTGAATAGGGAACCTACATATCTACTTAAAGGAGTAAAGGATTAAGGTAAGGGATCCAGTATCCCTATACCTTTTCATCCTATACATGGACTTTAAGCTGATTATTGAAGTACATCATTGGAAACAATCCCTCATTCGAATACCACAATAAGTGCAAAGAAGTGGGATTGTGTAGTCTTGCCTTTGTAGATGACTTAATACTCTTCTTCAAGGCTTCTAGAAGCATAATTTATACTATAATTTCCTTGCTCCACACTTTTAAGAGATTATTTGTTCTAAGGATTAATTATAATAAGATCCATGTGATTCTATTAACCAGTGCTTCTCCTTATTAAAATTGGCTCTCAAGGCTTTCAATGTTGCAAAATAAAGAGCCTCTCCTTCATTTCCCTAGGCTCCTAATTACTACAAAAGTCTCCATTTTAGGGAGGCTTACCCCCTATCAGGAAAAAAATAGAACAAGTTAGGAAATTGGTGTAATAAAGACCTCTTTTATGCTAATAGGCTATTTTTATTAAAGATGTGTTTAACTCTACGCACATATATTGGCCTAGACTCTACGCACACATATTGGGTTGGAGATTTGTTTCTAGCTAAAGGGATTATCAAATCTATAGAAAAGATAATGAGAGACTTTCTACAAGGAGGAAGCTCAAATAATAGGGTCAAGGCCAAAGTGAGCTAGAAAGAGATTACTAAACCTATTGATGAAGGAGGATTAGGTATAACACTAATTGAGGTATCCAACATGGTTCTAATAGCTAAGAGGATATGGAACATTATTGAAAACAAGAACAACTGATTTATATTAGATGGATCCATTCATATTTTTAAGAGGTATAAGCAAATGGGAGTTTTAACTAAAACTACCTATTAGCACTTTCTACATTAGTTGCTATATATCAAGGATAAACTAGTTAGTTCAATACAGTCTATGATTAGGAATGGTTATAGAGTTTCCCTAATCTATGATAATTAAAGAAATACTAGCCCCCTAATTCTGTAACACCCCATTCCTGTAAGACCCGAACCTGACATCGATGGTGTTATCCGAGTCCGTGCCCTGCGAGGGTGGCGTGCTACATCACTCAGTCAAATCTCAGTAATTTTTTTTTGAAACATATGCATACATTATAAATATTATGCGGAAAACAATTTACATAGCAAAACCGCATCATTTATACAGAAATTCATAAATAAATAATTTTATACAAAAATTATCAGACACTAATGCAGACGCAACTGATCCCGGCCTCTTCTCTCACTCGCAAGCGGTCACTATACGCCCGTTACCTAACGGGGTATTCTTTTGAGTCCTGAAAAATAATTGCAAATTTTTGATGAGTTTTGCGAACTCAATGAGTGACCATCATCGATGGTCCACTCAATTCATGCAACAACATCAATTCACATCTCATTTATTCACATCGTTGCACATTTAATCACATTTCACAATTCGCATAGATCTAACTTTACTTCATAAAGCGCTATCATAAAATTTCACATTCACACTTTTATAGAAGTCCACAATCAGATTTTCCATTTTTGATACATACATATGACACTCACTTTCTATTTATTATCATTTTGCTGTGACCGAGTGCCTAAACTGTCCCATTGAAGGGCTCATTAATATCT
>JANSVB020000164.1:941782-957198 GCA_025504935.2 Erythroxylum haughtii | reverse complement strand
TGAAGCTCCCACGAGAAGCCATCAACCCCATGGATCCAAACGGCAACGTTCAGTTCCGCCAGAATCCGGCAGAACCAGAGAATTTTCTTAACAATATTTGATAATAAAGGATGAAAATAAAATAGCTCAAGTGATTAAAATAACAACGAACATAAACAAATACATTTGAGAATTGTCAATAAAAAAATAAGAAGTTGTCAACTGAAAAATCTACTGTGAAGTTTCATTATCGTTACTGGAAAATCTCACACACAGTAGGATAAAAATTACCAACAAAACAAATGTTTCATCACCAAAACGTTGCAGACAATGGAGCTTCAACCATACGAAAAACTTGTGGAGTTTTTCCGCAAAAACATGCTATAAAAATCACACAATTAACCAAAAAATACAGCCCCAAAATTGAGTGAACACTACCAAAGAACAACTGCCAAATTTGTCCTTAATTATCGTTGAAGAGTAGAAGAATACCAAGCTGCAATGAATCACATAATCATCTAAAACGTAGCACATCATCATAGATCACCCAAATGAACCATGTAAAAACCAAGAGAAAAAATAACAATGGCAAGGATTCTACTCAATCACCGATAGCATAGCCCACAAAAAAATCACACAAGAGCCATAGAAACGAAACAACAAGATCGATTCATAATTAACAAAAAATTAGTTGCTAAGGTTACCAATGATGACTCTAAAATCCCAGCTACCGAGACTCCAAATTAACCACAAAGACAACTCACACTTCACATGAAAAACAACAGTTAAAGCACAACAACATCGTAGTGCAGAAGAGACCCACAATAGAAGACTCCTTCAACACTATGGTCACGTAACTCACACACAAGTTTTCACAAGATTGAGTTTTATTTTCATACATATTCTTGTTAAAGATTATCTAAGATAGTATCAAGATTTGAGCATCCAACCAATTATACATTATTTTGAGAATCTAATTAGTAAATAATGTCAAAATTAATAATAAAATACCTAACATGTATCTTATCCGTGATGAAAAAGCACCTATATTCCACCAACCTTCACTCAGAATCGATAGAAAACAAGTAAAAATTGAAGATAGAAGGTGAGTATGTGTTGGTGTCTGAAGAGCTTCGAAGATAGAGAGAAGGAAGAGATAATCCTGAAAGTTCTTATTGACAGAACATAAGTGACTTAGCTTACAGATACACCCATGTGATTCAATACAAGCTTGAAGCATAAGGTTAAAACTCAGTTGTTTAATACAAGTCAGAAACAACACACTTAAACACTGTCGTATTACATTATCACAAGCTCCAATATTACAAAAACGCACAGCAGAGGAAGAACTTTTTAATGAGTCACGTAGAAGGTACATGGAGGTGGTCTGATATAGGCAAACTCATCTGAAAGCCATCATCTTCTTCAACTATAAAAGAAGCAGAAGCATCAGACACAAATAACTCAATACAAAAACTTCATTTTTCAATTTACATTATATTCAGTCTTTGAGAGTACAAGAATAGAGTGAGAAAAGATCAGAGAGTACTAGGGTACTAACTTGTGAGTATTGGGAGAGTTATGTAGGCTCTTGCAAGTGTTTCTAAACACTCAATCTCTGTATTGTTTCTCCTCTTCTTCATCATTATTAGTAGAAACCACTAAAGGTGGAAACTTTAGATGTAGATAGTATTAATAGCTATCGAACCAAGTAAAAGATTGGTGTTCTTTACTTTTCTACATTTCAGTTTATTTGCAAGCATTAACAATCTTTATCAAGTTTTTTGTTTAAAAGAACAGCAGTAAAGCAATAATACCCCAACATTAACATCTACCTTTCTATAATAACTTGCAACATCTACTTCTTTAATAAAATCTTTTAAGTTTTTATAAATTTGTTATACAAATCTTATATTTTGGATAAGTCAATACAATAAATTTAATCTAAATATCCAATTGAAGGTTTAAATTCAAATAACCTAAAATCTGTAATACTTAAGAATTACAGGGATTCAACATGACTTTGAAATCAAAACATAGCCTTAAGAAGCTTCTTCAATATATAATCTAGAATAAATTTACTTTGAAATTTGGATATGGCAGAAATCAGGTTAGGTTCAGAACAATGGCCAATGGGTCCTCCCTCCTCCCTCACGGTCTAACTTCGGTTTTATCAAAATAATTAAGTTTCCAATTGTCTTCTTTAAGTGCGTTGGTCTAAAAAGACCCTTGTGTTTAGTAGTTTCAGCTTTCGGTACCTAACTAGTTACGAGGTAAGAAGATCGGATTAGGAGTATAAGAAAAGACCAAGTTGACATGGCCTTTTTTTTTTTTACTACAGAACCATATTTTGACTTTGATTATGTGACGACAATATGGGACATGATCTTTTATTTAATATTATGGTGTCTTATTCTGTCGTGTAAATTTCAGTCATTTATTTATATGAATCTCGCGTTCATTTATACAGAACCCACAAGGAATTCACATAAATAAATAACTAAAATTTATAAGACAGAATAAGATATTGTAAAATTGGACATAGAAGTCTAACTCCTGCAATTAGGAGTGAGCATTATTCGGGCTGGCCCGGCCCGAATTAATTCGGGTAAGCAAATGCTAAATTTCGGGTAATTCGAGTCGATCCAGGTATTACCCAAATTATTTTCGGGCCAGGATGGGTAACTCCGAAAAAATTCGGGCCGACCCGAATACCCGAATTAAGTTTAAAATAATTATGAAATAGGGTAATTAGGATAATTCAGGTAAATAGGGCCGGCATAATTCCGATAAATCGGGTAAATCGGGCCGGGTAAATAGGTAATTCGGGTAAATCGGGCCGGGTAAGTTTGGGTAATTGAAAGTTCAGGTTCGGGTCGAGTAAGGAAAAAATTTCAGGTAATTTAGGCTGAATCCGAACAGTAAAAATTGGGCCCAAATTACCCGAATGGCCACTCCTACATGCAATACAACCAAAGATGCCACCCAACTCACCAACTCCTCTCTGCGGTACAGTACTCCTGACGGAAAGCTTGTTTCAGGTTCAGACACCAGACCCGACCAATGATGAGGGTTCACCACCACTATTTCATTACCCGGTTGAATGTTCAGATTAAGAGCAGGAATAAACAACATGTCTAAGTGATTCCTCAACCACCGTCTTAAGGCCCCACCCCACACTTATGATTTATTTTCAAAGTCAATTCGCGACTCACTTATATGATTGGGGGGGTTGGTTGGGAACAGTCCGCCGGATCCCACGCGATGCGATGCCGATGATCCGTATCTCAGTCCCGAGCTGTTATTTGTTTCTGGTTCTTACAGATTTTTTTTTTTGGAGCCAGAATGCATCATATAATGTTATCTTTATCTATCAAGTCAATTGGAAATTTGAGCATAGTGAGACACAAATAAGCCATTGATATTCGTTAATTTAGTAATGAATGAACGCGTTAACTTGAACTTAGAAGTTAAACATATGAAATTGATGATGGAAAGTTTAATTTAGCTAGCAGATATTTTGTTGACTTATTGTCCTGAGAAGACAACAAAGTCAAATCATTACTTGAGGAATCCAGCTTCTTCCAATCTTTAGCCATCTTCTTCGTGTGAAAGCAACAGTAAAGAAGAGACACGGAGTTTCTAATCCTATTAGTTTTTCATTGGTGTATATATAGTTAGTTACGTAACTCCAAAACAAGTCAAGGAGGGCAGCCTCGTTATGTTTCCTTGAGCCAACTAGAATGGTGTGAAGAAGATAAAAGGAAAATGGAAAAAGTCCAAACACCCATCGTAATTAGCTTTTTATCAGTAAAAGGAGTCTCCGAGTACTTTTCTCCATGTCCGCGTGTGGAGGGCTGTTTTGTGATTTTTTAATATTAGGTCTTTGGCTTTTTTTACAAACCTGGAAACCTTCTCCACCGACCTCGCTATATATACACGTCTTCTCTGACCAAACTTCCCGTTCTATATTTGATCATATACATCAATAAAACTGATGCGTGCGTAGCTCTTTTTTGCTCAAGAAGACTCTGTGTTCGAATATTGTATATTTCAGTAAAATGACGGTTGAGAAGAGTATGTGGAGTTGCTTTGTTCCAAGCTGTTTCAACTCAGATGGTGAGACATCACCTAAACCCAAGAAGCAGGATGCGAGACAGACGTCATTTCACAGGCTTTCTCTGATGGATTTGAGCAACCCCGGCTCGCTGCTCTCGGAGGATCTTTCCATTTCTCTTGCTGGGTCCGATCTTCACGTGTTTACCCAAGCTGAGCTGAGGGTGATCACTCAGAACTTCTCTCAGAGTAACTTTCTTGGTGAAGGGGGGTTCGGACCAGTGCACAAGGGGTTCATTGATGACAAGCTTAAGCCTGGTTTGAAGGCTCAGCCTGTGGCGGTCAAGCTGTTAGACTTGGATGGCTTGCAGGGTCATAGAGAGTGGTTGGTGAGTTCCATTTGCTCAAACATAACGTTCATGTTCTTGCAACTTGGGACATTAGGATAGAAATGGTTCCTAGTTTTGGAATACTTGGTCAACCTCATAATCTTATGGTTTGTTCTTGTATTAACAGACGGAAGTGATCTTCCTTGGCCAACTGAAGAACTCGCATCTTGTGAAGCTGATAGGCTATTGCTGTGAGGAGGAACATAGGCTTCTTGTTTACGAGTACATGCCTCGAGGCAGCTTAGAGAATCAGCTATTTAGAAGTACGTCCATTTCTTCAAAGAAAATTTCTTATATCCCAATATATCTTCACTCATTTCCCGGTCAAGAATTCACCCTATTGTCTTTTCCTGGATTTAAGGATTCTCGGTTTCACTTCCATGGTCAACAAGAATGAAAATCGCTCTGGGAGCTGCCAAGGGCTTAGCCTTCCTTCACGAATTGGATAAGCCCGTCATATATAGAGATTTTAAAGCATCAAACATCTTGTTAGACTCGGTAAATCATCTTCTCTTTGGCTTGCTCTAATCTAATTTTAAGTTCCATAAGCTGCAGAATATCATTTCCTGTCAAGTATCTTATATCAACTTTGCCTGGGAAAATGTTTACATTACAGGACTACACAGCCAAACTTTCCGACTTCGGACTGGCAAAAGATGGTCCGGAAGGATCAGAAACCCATGTTTCAACGCGAGTAATGGGAACACAAGGCTATGCGGCCCCCGAATACATCATGACAGGTATTGTATTGACTAGCAAACTAATATTTAGCCACTCCTTTCAGGTCATTAAACGGATATGTGTACTGAACATTCTCTTCCATCAATTTTCAGGTCACTTGACCGCAATGAGCGATGTGTACAGTTTTGGAGTAGTCCTCCTGGAGCTTCTTACAGGTAGGAGATCAGTGGACAAGAACCGTCCTCAGAGAGAGCAGAACCTAGCAGAGTGGGCTAGGCCTCTGCTGAACGATCCGCGAAAACTTAGCCGAGTTATGGACCCAAGACTCGAAGGTCAATACTCTGAAGCAGGAGCTAGAAAAGCAGCTGCGTTGGCGTATCAATGCCTGAGCCACAGGCCGAAGACGAGACCAACGATGAATATTGTGGTCAAGACTCTGGAACCTCTGAAGGATTTCGACGACATTAGCATTGGTACTTTCGTTTATGTAGTTCCATCAGAAACTGGTGAAGAAGATGCCAAGGAATGCGACCCAAAAAGGGACGGAAGGAAAGACAAGGGACACGAGACACGACACCGTCATAGAAAACACCGACTCCATGGCAGTGACAGAAGAACACACCTAAGCTCGCCAAAATCTCCGACCATTCACTCGGAGACTGTTTTACAACAGAATCAAAGACATGGGTTGCAGTCACCTCTGCGATCCAGAGCCACATGAGCACAAACTAGTAAAAATTGTAAATCATAACGTGGATATAATACGCATACCTTTCTTTTCCATTTTCAGGATAACGCGCAAGGAATTTTTTAGTGACACGACTTGGTTTGATTCTTTCAACGCAGACCTGCTTGATTTCTTCCCTTTTTTACCCCTTCCCTAATTATATCAAAAGCAAAAGACCAATTCAAAGAAAGAATTTCACCAACTTAGATACGATCGTGGAAGAGCAGATTTTTCAATCAATCTTTGTTCAAACACAGCTAAGAAGATTGAAAAATACAACGGCGCATACAGCATTACAAATTGACTCCAACTCCCACTTGCCCAATTTTTTTTCTAATTCTACGATTGCTTCCACACAGGTTAATTGGATTATATTATGTAAGGAATGATTCGTTTAGCTTCTTGGTCTATACAGCTCCTAATTTGTAAGATAGCAATTCATGTTTTGGCAAGCACCTTCATATCCCCCAAATTTAAGAGGTAATAAAATTAGAGATGGCCAATAGCTCCGTCTGTAAGTTAGTCCTGTCAATTTTTTTAAATAACCATTTTAGAATTAACAGTGTAAAAATCTTTTTTTACTTAAGTTCGGGCTTAAATGTCCAGGCCCAGATTCATCCGAAACCTAACTTTTCTAAATAAAACAATGTCGTTTTATTTAAAATAATTAAATTTTGAATCTATCTATGCTTAGCCTATGGGAATCTTGAATCATCAGCCACCTATTACCATCTTTAAATGAAATTGTTTCTTTTCAATCTAATTTGAAATCAAAATAGTTTAAAGTTGAATCATTTTAATTATACTCATTCATACTATATCATCTTTATAAAATGTATACAAAATAAATTTTTTTTCTAATTTTATCAAGTTATAAATTATTTGAGTTGTTAAATATCATATCAAATTCAAACTGTAAAAAAAAAAAGTTTGATCAAGTTAAGACTAGTATTTTAAAACCGGACCGGAAGTTAAACTGATAAGATAAGAAATTTAAAGTTTAAAATATTTAACAAGTATTAAACCGTCACAAAATCAGTTAGAATTTGTAAAATAATTGGAGAAGACTATTCTTATCTATCGAAAAAAATTAAAATTTAATTAAAAATAAAAATATAACATAAAAATTGAATAATTTATAAAAATAACTTATTAATTAATTAATTTTTAACAATAATAATCATTAAATTAAATAAAAAATAAAAAATTAATTGGTTCAAAATTTTTAATATTAAACATTACTTCAGGTTTTAAAGCATTAGTTAAGACTATAAGCTATACATTGATATTATTTAGCAATGTTTTCAATTAGTCACGAAGGAATCATCATTAAAACAAAAGATCCGAGCACATCATTTTTTTTTGTCTTTAGGCTTAATTTTAAAAACTGAAACATAAGCGGGAGCTTAATCATGTATTATATTAAGTAGTGGTGTGCTGGCTTGCCTATTGATGAGTGACATCTGGCAGCTTTTTCTTAATTACAGTCGGAATGTATTTGGTTGCTGTCTTTAATAAGTAGAGACGGAACATAACGAAAATTTGAAAATAAAATAGAATAGAAATTAAAGACAGTGAGGCGTTTAGTTATGATGGATAGAACAGAAATGAACAGCCTAAATATTTATTGAAATGCGCAACTTAAAAATTAAATAAAATGAGTTAATGTATAAAACAAATCATACAAGTTAGATATTCTACTATATAATAATTTAATAAAACATCTAAGTATTTGTGAAATTAATTACATAATAAGTTTAAATAAATTCTACAAGTTAGAAATTTTAATACATAATAATTTAAGAAATCATGGGAAGATTCATATAATTAATTACATAATAGGTTAAAATATGTCCTACTACTTTGATATGTATGCATGAACGTCATTAAGGACAGACCGATTCATACCGTGAGTTACCAACTATTACTGTATAACAATTAATATGGATTCGGTCATTTTGCATTTACATTTCAAACGTTTTTAATGGGAAAATTCTTTAATAATAACCATAAGGGATATTTATGTTAAATCCTTCTTTGTGCTTATTTTCATAAAAAGAAAAATTGTCAAAGGATAGTTATAAATTTCGTATAAAAGAACTAATGAATAGGACTCAAACACCAAGATTTAGCTAGCTAGCTTGCTCGAGGTTTGTCAATGTTAGGCTTAAATTCATCTTATTTCTAGCACTTATCTTACACTCTAGTCTTTCGTAGTAAGAAAAACACTTAATTTGCATGTAAAAACTTAGTAACAAAATCCTACGTACGAGTATCATCATATCACAAATGTTCTTGGTTTTAAAAGTTCTCTTTAATGGATATACATATATATATGCTGTGATTGGCCCAATGGTTAACAAGAAACCTTGATTGCCCACCAACTCTAGAAAGAGCTGATGGCCTTCGAGTATCATCAATATTTTAATGCGATCCTCAATATTTTACTGCTACTTTGGTGTTTGTACTTGACCTTGGATGAAGTTGGATGCAGACCTTAGATGAAGCTAGTTATGCAGTGCGCCCTTAAAAGAGGAATCAAATGATGAAGAAGAGACTAGTGAAATTGATGAAGAAGTCATTGGCCTTATCATTAGAAAACTCAAGAAGTTTTTGACCAAAAAGAACATCTTTAAAAGAAAGGACATCAAAGGAGGGTGGTAAGGTTCATTCAAAATGCAAATCAAAGAATACATTTGTTCCGAGTGCATGAAATTTAGAAATATGAAGTCTCAATTTCCTCTCCTCAAGTACAATGATAAATATGAGAATATAATAAGGGGATGAGAGAAAAAAATATTAAGAAGGCATATAAAGCTTCCACTTAGGATAACACAATTAATTTCGAAAGTAGACATTTAGAAGGAGAAGTAGCTTACATAAGTTACTGAAAATGAATTGAGGTCACTTGAAACTCATAAAATTCAAATTCACCTATCTGACTTCCTACACCTAGAAACAGCAACATGCTGTCATAAACACGATAATCAATTTGAATATGAAGGTTTGGCTAAACACTCAAACAACACAGTCCAAAACAAGAATGATTAGCTGGAAAAGGGCCTGCAAAATACCAAATGACAATATGTAATGTCCAATAGAAAAACATAATATCATGTTTGAGTAATTAAACAGTTAATAAAAGTCACCATCAGTTCAAATTTATTTTGATAAGCACATGAAAGATGTCTGCTTATTCAACGCATCAATACAAAATTTGGTAGACATAAGGTAGGAGTAAACTGAATCATCTAGACAATGTATTTCACGAAATAATAGATTCTATTTTGGGATCTTTGCCGGGGATATTCAAAGAACAAAAATTTTCTTTTAGCAATAAGTAGTTCTCTTATGTGTTACAGAAATGCAGATTACATATGTGTTCCTCATCGATGTAGTTGTGTACACATTGGATATCAAATAATAGCTTCGAAGAAAACAAGTAAAAAGGCCTGTCAAAGTTCAATAGATGAAATAGATTAGTCCCTGCGAACAGAAAGTATATTCCAGAAATCATTCGACATACATGCTTGCATATCATAAAAACAGAAAGGCCAATAGAAGTTGTTTTGACTTCTAAATGCCAGCATATTTTTGTTAGCAAATATATAGTCTCTTATTATAGAAAGTTAACTGGACTGCTCTAGACTAAAACCTTTACAAGCACAATGACCATCATAACTGCATGTGCTTGTTAAGCAGCTAAAAGATTTTAGTTACTCCAAGTGATCAAGACAATTTCATCCACTCCATTGTTTTGGCATTCTCTTTGCAGTGGCAAGAGTTCATTAAACAAATAAGCATACTATCAAGCTACATAGACTACACATAGTACTTGACAGTGGGTGCTAAGAAGAATGGCTGTGGGTTTAAAGAGCGAGAAATAGTTATTCACTTAAAGTCTATACTTAAAACATAAAAAAGGACTCTTGAGAGCCCGTCCACCAACACTTCGCCAGCAGGAATCAATTATGGCTTAGTAATTGACCTTTTGAAAGACAAGTAAACGACTCCCTATGTTTAACAACTTATACATCCAGTCAAGACACTGAAGTAAGCTAAGAAAAGTAAGGAAACCCAAATAGGTACATCACTTCTCCAATGGAAAAATGTCAAGGTTTTCATTCCATGTAGAAGCATATACACAAACAAAACAAAATAAACATGAAACTCTGCCAAGCCAAGCTCCACTATAAGATGAGTATAGTAACAAAACCACAGGAAAAAATCATGGAGTTATAAAAAGTGAAAATGAAGAGAATTGAATAGGGAAATGGTAATTATAAGAACCGTGCTACCAAAAGTTGTGTTCTTTATTCATTCACAAAAATAAAAGTTCGTTGCTTTAGATCCAGGGAGTTGAAGAATGCATGGAAAAGGTAGGTAACCAGGTAAGTACAAATGCAACCAAAGTCGTAGGTATCTCGACTCACCTTGGATTTGAAAGGGGGCTGAAGTGGGAAGCAGGAACAATATGCAGCAGAACTCAAAGATCTGTAAAAACCCAGAAAGGGGAATGAGTTAACTGAAGGAAAGAAGTCAAATTTGTTCACCAAATCCTAAAATTCAAGCAGATTACATGAAAAATCAAATTAGAGTCGGCGCTGTGGTGGCCACTTGTGTTTTTTATCATGTGGGAAGGAATTCGTACAAACTAGTAAGCAAATCCGAAAAGATCAAAAGAATAACAAAGAACAACCCAGCACGAAGACGAAGAAGGAGATTGTACCAAACAGAATGAAATATCCAGACTAGTGGTAGAGGGAGCGAGAAGGAGACCCAGAAAATCTCAAACAGAATAGACGGAACAAAAATGGACAGCCAAACGAAAGGCAAAGAAGGGGAGAAAAATGAACCAAAAAAATTATGTACCTGTCACTGCGGAGACGAACCAGAGGGAAGAAGAGCGCGAGAGAGAGTGATTTTGTTAAGGTTGCAGAAGATTTGAGGTATTTCTGTCGTTTCGTTTTATGTTTTGTTTTTGTCGCGAGGAGAAGAATTTTTGTACCACAGTCTGAAGAGGAACAAAAATATTCTGTCCTTATCTTTCGAATACGGAACAAAAATAAGTGAGAATAGCAAGCAAACAACTAATAGAACTTTTGTAACTTTATCCTCTATCCTTTCTGTCCGCACCTATGAGGATGCTAACCAAACACTATGTTAAATCAATCAAAAGAGGGAAATAATAAAGTTATGTAGTGACTCGTGACTCGTGACTCGTGACTTGTGACTCGTCAGTGCTGTCGTCAATAATTAAGCAATGACGTTTTAAATAAAAAGATTATAAACGCCAAGGCACAGGAAAATTGATAACAGATTTTTCTGGCTTAAGTGAAGTTGTGAGTTCGAATCGTCCTCATATATGCAGCCGTTTAAAACTTATGGATAAAGTTTTATCTCCCGCAAGAAACCTACTTAGTTCGAGCGGAAATTAGTTTGAACGTGAATAGCTTAAAGGTATTTTTCTATAATTAAAACCTTCTTAAGATATTTCGTAGACAACCAAAAATAAAAAATAAAAAGATTATAAAAACTAAACAGTCAGAATCTCCATACCCCAATTTTTTAGTATGAATAATTAAAGAAAATAATTATCAACTGATCTTTAATTATGGGGTCAGAGTTAAGTGGTGAGTGACATATTATTGAAGACAAATATACTAAATATAAATTTAAATTAAATTTCGATTAATTTTTAAATTTTACATCAATATAAATTAATTTATTATAATTATTCAATTTTTAAAAATTATTAGCAACATAAAGTTTAACCATCTTAGTTTATATATAATTGAATTAGATTCGGTTCTTTTAAATTTGAATTTAAAGATATTAGGAAAGACATTGGGCTGGGACAGGTTTTAGTTTGGTCTGGCCCAACCCATGGGTTAGGTAATCTGTGCATAGGGTCGAAAATTAAAATGTTAAGACAAAAGATTTATTGTTTAAAAGATTCAATAATTATTAGACTGTAATTAAATTATCTAAAAATTAAACAAAATTGAAAATTTTAAATTATAATTAAAAGAGAATGTATTTATTTTTCAAAGAATTTAAAGTGTAATTGAAAAAATAGATTATTAAATAAAAATTAATTGATTTATTTTAATTTATAAAATTTTATTAATTTATAAAAATTAATTGATTGATTAATAAATTGAAAGTTTTTTTTAATTATTAAAATAAATCAAACTAAAAAATTAAATAATTATAAATTTTTAAAATTAAGCCGGTTATTACTAAAAGCAAATGCAGACGATATGATCTAACCACGTGCTAATCCACATATATAGAATTAGATAGTATTTAGGCCCAGGCCCAAGTTTCACATATTCTTCAGCTTGTGCCCATCAATCAAGTACATGGGCTTGACAACGTTAGATTTCAGTCTAGTCTGACCATTTCGTCGTCAGTTTGTAAAGGCTCGTACCTTTGCTTGTCCGAGTCTCATCTGAATCTGTTGTCACTTATCACAAGTAGGGTACAGTATAAACAAATCAACGACCTCGAATTGCACGCTTTGACTTGATAAGACTTTGTCCAACGTTTGGAAGCGTAAAATGACATCGTTTTGTTACTAATACGGTATTATATATGTAATTAGTCAAACCGTCACATATATACCATTTTTCTTAGTCGTGTCATTTGTGTTACGCTCTATACGTGAAGCAAACTCTGATCAGAAAGCGTTCCAGTCAAAAGCAACGCTCTAAGGTTCGCCCTGCTGCCGGGAGGCACATCAAGCCCAACCGTAACTTCCTTCGTCGTCTTCCAAGAAGGCTCCAGGAAAGTACGACATTCCTCAACCTACACAAGAAGCAAATCCAAGGTTTGAAAGTTTGTTCGTATTGTATATGTCTATGAGGCAACGCTCACACGCTATAAAAACAAATCCCATGTAATCATTAAAAGCTGCTCACTTTTTTCTCCTCTCTTTCTCTTCTAAGCAAGGACTGGGAGAATCTGGGATGGCCGGAGACAAGAGCATAGACATGCCTCTCAGGCGACCTCGTCGGCGGAGGAAGCGAAATGGAGGCGGCAACGGCAGCAATGGCAACAACGGCAAGGTGGTGGATGGTCTTTTGCGTTTCTTTGCCGCCATCTTGTTTTTGATCTTGCTTTTGTACTTGTTCTTTTATGCGTTGGGTTTTTGAGAGTTAACCGCACCCAATGGATCAACACTCATACGGGTTCTTGATACTGAACCTAATGTATCAACATTCATACATGTTTTTGATGCTTACGATATATGATAATTCATGATGCATGGACGTTCTTGTTTCTTAATCATAATATTCTTCCCCATCTCCCAGTGGTTCAAGCATTCTCATTTCATTAACCATGCGTCATACCTACATGATGGTTTCTTTCTTCTTCTTTCATGCAATATTCCTTATAACTTGTTCGAATCTTTAATATATATATATATATATCGAATACTTATCCCATCAAGAAAATACGTTCTAGTAGATTCTTTAAAGATTTAAGTGGAAATTTCAAAGTTTTGATCAAACTTGCGCAGATTTCACGTTTCGGTTAATGATTGGATTCTTCAGTAAGCAGACTTGAATTCAGACAGCTAGCCATAAAGAATGTAAACATCAGACTTCGACTGTTCCCACCGAGTAATTGAAAAGGTCAATGCTACCATGCCAGTCAACGTAGACTCATCTTATAACCACGCTTTAAACAAAAAACCCTCGACTCAATATAATAAAACTTCAGATTTTAAATCGAATTTTAATCCAACATGTTACCAAACTCACTTGCAACTTGACAATTGAGTAATCTTATGTTAAAGAGAAAGGTTTGTGGTAAAAATATCGTTAGGTTAGTTATGTATTTGACCTTCATACATCTTCCGTTGTTTGCTTGTGGTTAATGAACAATCGATTACGATTATAATAAACTGAATCTAATTTTTAATAATACATATTAATAATATTGTAACATTTATATGATCTTTAGATAAAAAATGGAGTGAAAAAAGTTTTTTAAGCTGTAGGGTGATAAATTCATATGTATTACATTCAATAATATGATTATTACAAATGCAAATAATGTAGCACCCCACTTTCGTGAGACAAGTATCCGACATCTTGAGTGATATCCGAATACGTACCTCACAAGGATGATATGTTAGAGCACTCATAGCACTAACTTAATCATGACATCGACATATAAAAACATAAACATCACAATATTTTAAAACCGAGTTTCTCATTTCATTTCATAAAAACCGAATATGTACATTGAAAATTTTACCAAATCCTCCAAATATCTACATAATCAAAACCTAAAACAACATGCTATGTGAAAGAGGAATTATACAAAAAATTCTATCTAACCCTTCAGTCTCAGTTAAACGACCTTTGAGTCATTTTTTTGATCCAAAAGTACAAAAACTATGCTTCTTGTAAAGTCTCTCTATTACTAGTGTCCTCTCTCGGTCCTGAATATCAACATTGCAATTTTGGCGAGTTTTGCAAACTCATGAGGTAACCATCCTCGATGGTTCGCTCAATTCATACAACACATCATCATATACAAACACATAATTCACATCATTTCATTTATCATCATGTAGCATCACATATCACACTCAGAGCAATCAAACTGATCATTTCAATCATTTAAAATACACTTATCAATTATAAATGTAATGCACATGAGATTCATTTTTATTATTTAATTTGTTGTGATCGAACACCTTTCACTAGCCCATATCCCTTGTGGATATTGAGCTTGTATCAGATAATGTCCCACATCCTCTTAGCTTGTATCAGATAATGTCCCACATCCTCTTAGTGGATACTGGGTACAATAGCAACTGAGTCAGAAACTCTTATTACATGCTGACCTTTAAGTTCTTTTTATTGACTACTTCAGTCACAATTGACTTTATCTTTCATGCATTCATATAATGAAATGCATCACATTCTCATATTCTCAATCAATCACATGATTTCATATTCACATTCAGAACACGTTCATCATTGGACATTAGTTCGACATTCAACAAAATTGTTGAGTATACTTATTTCAGTCAGATTCACATACAAGGAGCACTTCTAATATCTCATTCATGCTTCAAACGTCTCGAACATTCAATGTCCGGAATCATCACAATCAAGTTCACATTCATAAGATTATTCAGAGCATAATTTAAAACAAACAATTAATTAAATGAGACCATCTAGGTTATTCGCAGGTTGCTCCAGAAAGCTATTGTTTTGAAGTTCCGACAACATCTGGATGTTGACGTTCTAAATGTTACTCTGTATCTTGCAATATACATTTACACATATCACAATGTTGCACAATTATATAATTACTCATTTGTGCATATATGTATATGGATTATGTACAATGCATGCTCAATGACAATCTTAGGTATATTGCCTTTATTTACATCTTATGGTCATTCATATATCAACATTCACATATGTCTAAATTGAACTTAGGTTTACTCCTCAATTATACAAGATTGTTCTAAGTTCATCTTTCAATCATTCATCAAGGTCATTCAAGCATTAAAAGATCACAAAATATCCAATTTATCATTCACCTTTACTTAATAC
>JANSVB020000164.1:902950-913108 GCA_025504935.2 Erythroxylum haughtii | reverse complement strand
CTCACCTATTACTTCCGAGCTAATGCCGGGAAGTCTCTGCTACGTCGGTCGATCGACGCTCCAATTGTGCCTCTATATAAAAAAATCAGAGAAGATGAATATTACTAACTGTTCAATCATAACTATTCAATCATGCACTTGTAGGTGTATAATGCTTGTTCATGATATTCCCGGCCCTAATCTCACCTTTTTCCATCATAAAAAAAAAACTCTACAAGTTTCATGAAGACCATAAAAATCAATTTCACCCCTAAGGGTGTCAAAAATCCAATTAAACCTACTGCCTAGTCAATGGGTTCTAAAACAGTACAGTATCTTGTAAATTCAATAACTTCTCATTTTCTTTGTAAACAATTACAAAATAAATATGCTCCGAAAGATACCAATTTTATCTACAACTTTAATGAACAACCTGAAATCAAATTCATTTGCTAACTAGGCCAAACAATTCACCAAAACATCTATCCACTGAAATTTCCCAATCTGAACAGTACATTTCAAAGCAGCATATATGGTTTAATATAAAATAAAAATTTACTGATTCAAAGAAAGGTAAATCAAACATCACAGAAAAGGGGGAAGAAAGCAAGAAGCTTAGACTGGGCTGCGATTTTCCACATCAATCAATCTCCACACAACCAGAAGAACACAGCAAAAGCAATTCTCACTTGACCAATTCTCTACGGGAGGAAAAAGTATTCAGAAAAGGCATGACAAAAGGAGGGACAAAAAATCAGAATAAACCAATGGCATCATTAGAATAAGGAGCAACACATTCCCCCAAACATTTCTGATATTAAGGTACAAATGCTTCATATTACAGTTGTTAAAGATCCCATTACAGCAACACAGATGGTTCAATTTGCAAACAGCAACACCTAGCCATAATGTCATATACATTATCCCTCATCCCAGAAAAATATTAAAAAAATAACAAGCTATTTAGGGGAATAAATAGAGAAAAGAAGTAACCTTCCTTATTAAGAAAGTACCTGTACTGTTTCTTCATAAGAGAAAGTTGGATCATTTTTCATTTTCTTTTCCAAGAAATTGATGGCCTCTTGTTCCTTTAATCCAGCACTCGTAGCCTGGAAAATCAAATTTAAAGATTGAAACTCTTAGCCGGAAACAAAAAAATTTCTGGGAGTTTTCTTCACAGGGGAGGATAAAGCTAACTACTGATGCATAAATCTTCTAATAAACAAACTATAGAAGTTCTATCATAAAACAATTTCAATATAACTCCAAAAAATGTGAAGCTGCTTGACTTGTATCACCATTGCTGTTTAACAACACAATAAGTAAGATTATTCAAATGACAACCCTGATTGCAACAGAAAGAACAATTTAAAACCCTAATTGTAACAAATGCCTATATGTCTGCTCTCCCTCAAGCCTCTATAAATTAGTTATCTACCTCCAATCATCAACATATTTTTGCAATAATGGCACATAAATGTTCATCACTTGATGCATTTCAACCAAGAAGATTTAAGTTTGTAGACAACCTTGTGGCCATAAAAGTGACCAGCAGGATCACACTTGTAGAGTTGAGGCCCCTTCTCCTCGTCAATGCCCAAAACCATTGCAACTATACAGGAAACAGACAAACGACATTAGAATAAATATAGTAACATAGACAAAAACCAATTTGATTAAACACAGCCATGCTTGTATATCTGGGCCTGTCTTTTCCGGTATGAGTGGCATTGCAAAAGTTATTTACAATAATGTAAGTAGACAGACGCATCTTTAGAAAAAAAGATCGAGACTAGAAAAGTACCAACTCCAAGAGGTCTCATGTAAGCATGCTGAGTATAAACTTGAGACTTGTCAGCAATCCTAACAAATGCACCATTGAATGATTCAGACACAATCTTAACATAAAGAAAGCATAGAATAGATATCTCATAATTGGTACCATTTGGCCAACACATCGACAGGCATTTCATATCCATATCTGAACTGAAACTCAGCTGCTTCATTCCTTGCTTGTTGGACCAAAGTCCTAGCATCAGCTGAAAAATTAACATGGAAAAAAGAGTTTCAACGTAGCCCCTAGAACTGCAATTCAGCAAAACAAGAGCGTACAAGGAAACAAAACCTGTCATGCCAGTAGCGAGCAATCCAAGGTGTTTGGTAATAGAGAAAAGGTGGGTAACGCTAGTCTGATCCAAAAGCTTGTCCTGTTTGTTCATTACTTAACTAATTCACTACCCTCCAAAAAAAAAAGAAAGAAATACAATAAGGAAAAGACCATGAAAAGGAAAAATAGAAACAAACCGGAACTTTCTTCTGAGTGACAACACAGACAGAATCCTTGCCCCGAACTCCGATGGAAGTTACAGTGGAGGCTTTCACCGCCTTGAACGCATACTCTGTAGAAACAGAAACAAATTAATAAAATCGGACTCATAAATAAAAAGGCAGAGTATTTAAAAGAACAAATACATACCGACTTGGAAGAGACGACCTTCCGGCGAGAAGATGGTGATGTGACGATCGTAACCTCCCCCGCTTCCTCTACTCATTCTTCTTCTTCTTCTTAGAGACTTGGTGTCGAAACGGAATATTAAGTAACGTTTTCGTCAAATCGATTTTGGTTGGAACTGGCCTGCTGGAGAAGAAAACTCTCTACCCCCTTCCCCTTTTCCCAAACTACCCTTTCTTTTTAATAACTCTCTTTATTAGACTGTTATGTAAAAATTAAATAAATTTAAAATAAAATTGAAAAAAATATTTTTATTTATTGAAAATTTTAAATTTTAATTAAAAATTATAAAAATAAAAATTAATTAATTTATAAAACTTATATTTATTAAAATTAACTAATTAATAAATAAATTAACTTTTAATAATAAAAATTATTAAAATAAAGTGAAAAACTAAACCGAAAAATTGAAAGATTTAAGATTTCTACAATTAGACCGGCCGAATTTAATTGTTTTTGACCTAAAGTTTGAACTTGGGTATAATTAAAGGACCACAAAAATCAACTTCTTTGTAATTTAATTTTTTAAAAAAATCTTAATTTTTTATTTTAAATTTTAAAGATATCTCTTTAGTAATAATAATAAAATTCACATTATATAAATATTAGACTAATTAAATATTACTTATACAATAATCCGTTTCAACTCTTAAAATTATTTAAAATTGATTTTATAATTTATTATAATTATTTTAAATTATTAATTTAATTATAATCTTAATTAATTTTAGTCAAATTTAAATAAGTTATTTAGATTATTATGTTAATAATATTTAATTAATTATTAATATCACTTATTTCAATGTTATTTTAATAGAAATTTTTAAAAAATTAAAAACCGAAATAAATAAAACAAATATCTTCAAAAATTTTAAATACTAGACAATTTTTAAAATTTCTCAAATTATTAAAAGGGTTTAGCTTTTACTTTTAATTATAACAAATTAGAGTTTAGCAAAGGACCAAGGCTCATGTTTTAAGGCGTCAAGGTCTGATTCAACCCACTCCTTATTTGGCCCATTATCTTTTATAATAATCAAAATATAAAATCTATTTAAACCTACTATTTTCTAGCTATGGAATTCAACAGGTCTTCACTTTTTTCCTTCAGTGCATAATAGCTTCGAAATCGCATATCATCACTTTCTTACAGTGAACGAGGAACATTGGCATCAATGAATCAATGGTATCCAATTTCTGCCAAGCCTTGGAGTTCCATCATAGCAACATGTATTGAACGCTAGAACATTAGATTTGCTTATTAAACAACTCTCCCGAGCTAAGGATCAAGGAAAAACTTTAAACTGCAATCTTCATTGACCTCTAATCCTTCGTGCTTAAGACAACAACCTAACCGAGCTTTAAAGCGAGTTGATCATGCAGACCAGCAGACTCTGCAACTGTTCGTTCAATGAACTCCTTTATGTTGAATGCATCGGCACTCGACTTCGTAATTACACCCTGCTAACGGGATTCAAATGATCAGCCTAAACCCCACAATTCCGAAACAAGCAGATTTACAAATAGTTTGACAAGCCAGGTGTTGTGGAAAACATGAAATGGGAGGAAGGAGACAGAGAGAGTAAGGAGTAAGGGAAGAGACCTTTTCTGTTATGATACCACTTATCAATTTTGCAGGGGTAACATCAAAAGCTGGGTTCCAGACGGATATTCCTGAAGCTGCAACTTGTTCCCCGAGTCCTCCACGCGAGTACAGCAATTCCTCAGGGGACCTTTCCTCTATGATAATTTCCTTTCCAGAAGAGAGGGATAGATCAATCGACGTCAGTGGTGCAGCGACGAAAAATGGAATGTTGTGGTAATTTGCACACAAGGCAAGGCTGTAAGTCCCGATCTTGTTGGCAGTATCACCTACAGTTTGGCATTACAAATTAGTGAAATCAATATCCAGTGTTTGAAGATTTAAAAGAGTTAGTTAAGAAGTACCATTTGCAGCCACACGATCAGCCCCGACAATAACAGCATTGACTCGACCGCTTTCCATTAATGCAGCAGCAGCTGAGTCTGCTATAAGGGTAGCAGGAATATTCTCATGCACCAGCTCAAAGGCTGTGAGTCTTGATCCCTGCATTTACAAATAATCAACAAATGACCAAAGATATGCCGAAAGTGTACAACCAGAAAAATTCTTTCTAAAACCGAAACAATTGAAAATAAAAACACTGCTACCCAACTAAAGCTGCATAAACAGAAGTACTTCCTAGTATCCATATATGTAAACTATATATGCAATCCATCATTGTTGTGACCGGACAAATATTACTCTCATGTTAAAGAAGTTCTGAAACTTGTGAGGACAAGTTATCAAATCAGAAGCAGACGCTGCTATCGTGATGATTTCTATTGTTTATTGATCCTCCAAGTTGGCTTTTGCTCACTGCAGCCACAGACACCCTAAGGAAGTAATTTCAATGCCAGACATTCTTTCCCTTCCCGTTGACAACTTGAAAGCTACCATCTACCTAAGGTGCTTAACAGTATTATGTACTCTTCAGCAGATTCCAAATAATGCCTCCTCAATTATCCTCAGAGGTCTGCCGTAGATTATGGTCCGGTTGTACAACATCTCATGTATCCTATAAAACGCTTGACTCATCTGATTTATACATCCTTAACCCTTAAGAGGTCAGTTGGTCAGGAGACGTGGAATGCAGGAGCCAATGATTTAAAACTTCCCTAGATCCAGGTTTAGCTGAAACCAAATGCAAAATAAGATCATTGATTGTCTGGATATGTCCAGTGGTGAAAGCTGCCTCATGGGTGATCCTCACCTCCTGATGAAGTACCGTAATTCAAAACATTCGGAGGGCATATCATGTAACCCCCTACAGTCCAACACAAGCATTCACGTGTACTAAGCTTATGTGAGCATTCAAATATGCAACTTTACTATGCAGCTTGCAATGGATGGCATAACCTCCCCATTCTTTCTAGCATATCAGTATAAATGAAAAGGAAAGTACAAGTTTTAGAAGTTGATGAAAAGATATACAAACTCACTTGATTGAATGGGCGTGTTTCAGTGCAATATGCTCTCTCTAACACTCCTGCAGCGTGAACTGCACGAATTACACCCAAGGCAGTGCCATATCCAGCAGTTGCAAGACTGCAAAAACATCACAAAAAGCAAAACAAAGTTTGGGCCAACTGAGTCATATCCCAAATTCAAATGTGCTTGTTTTCCATTCCAGAAAAGATATAAAAAGTATCGATTTAAAACTAAGGAATGAAGGCAGGCCCCACATTCCATGAGAATGAGGGACAGAAAGATACCTGCCAGTGTTGCAATGGGTCAGAATAGAGAACCTTTCCAAGCCTTTCAATAGGTTCTGAATAAAAGTCGCTCCATATACTCCGATTGCTTTGTTGGACGCAACATCATCACTGAGCATAATTTCAGCTGCTTGCAAGTAAGCCTGTAATATTGATTCTTAAACCACGTACAATGAGGGCAGAACAACATCTTAAACCTCAAATACCCATTGTTTAGTTTTTATTACTATTTTTCAAGGTTCAATGCTTCACCTACTCAGAAAATCCAGGAAATAGATGCCAGATCATGCACGCAACTAAGGATGTAAACAATCAAACCTATACAAAAACAATACCTGAAACACAGTCTTGGAATCAGAAGCATCGGCAGTAGCAGCCTTTAATACGATTTCTTTAAGTTTTGTAGCAGCATCTGAAAGATTCACTGCAGTTGGCCGACTGAAGAAACATAAACCATGATCCTATTAGCTGCTATTAATAGTAGTTGTGATCGATTGGCAGCATTTGTGTTTGTAAAGCACGGTGGACAATATTGCTACTAGAACTGGAGTAATCAAACGACATATATACCTTGAAACAAGATAATCCAATTTTTTCTCAAGGAAATCAGCAGCATCATTAGCTGTCCCATTGAAGGTCTCTAAGTTAGACACTTCCACAGCAAGAGCAAGTGCAGCTGCAATAGCAATAGCAGGTGCCCCGCGAACAACCATATCTTTTATGGCAGACCTAAGGCATAAAATTTTTTATAGCTTAAATCCAATGTGCGCAAAAATTTTCTTCAGTAAGGTTAAATTACAACAACAGCTAATTAAGAGACAGATTCAATGAATTGCATGAGCATTAAACTGACAGTCCAACCACTTTCATCAATCTAATAATCTACACAGCAACACACAAGCAGTAGGCCATTTTTATCTCTGACAACATAAATCACAAATTTCATTTTTTCAGGCCAATATAAGATACCATACCATCCATCTGAAGAATCCTTGATTTCCAAGTACCCAGTCTCCAGTGGAAGCTTTCTCTGATATTAGAAAATAATAAAAATCAACTTTAAGCTCCATTTGACTTGACCAACATTAAATATCAAGTGAAAATCGTTTAGACTCGCGTTTTTTCCTATACAGGCAAATTCGATCAGATAAAAAGCTAAGGAGTGAAGAACCTGGTCGAGGAGTTGAAGCGAGCCGCGCTTGTAGCAGATAGACTGAAGGGTATTGTCCTCTTCAAGTCCACCAACAGAATTCGACTTCACCACCATTTGAGCAGAAGCAAAACACCCAACTTCCTCGGCAAACTTTTTGACTTACAGTATCTGAAACCGATTGACAGAACCCAAAGTAAGTCAGTCTATTATAGAGCTACCACATAAATCACTTAAAAAAGAGACATAGATTCTTACCTGATAGACC
This sequence comes from Erythroxylum haughtii, assembly GCA_025504935.2. NCBI lineage: Eukaryota > Viridiplantae > Streptophyta > Magnoliopsida > Malpighiales > Erythroxylaceae > Erythroxylum > Erythroxylum haughtii. Next base: position 905,905 of record JANSVB020000164.1, on the reverse strand, counting down.
CTTTTCTTGACTGCTAGTTGAGATTAGAAGTGGGCTTGTGGGGTTTTGTTCTTGTTCTGGTCCTATCCTGGTAATGGCATCTATAAAGATATGTTTTTTTTGGGTGAAATGGAAACAAGACAAAGAATGCCTAAGGCCTTAATTAAGAGCATCTATAAAGATATGATGTCCAAATACAGAACGCGTTTTAGACTTTTTGGTGACTCGAGTAAAAGTGACGCCTAAGATTTTCTTTTTTTTTTTTTTTACACAAGGGAGTTACAACACTAAATTAACGCTCTTAGGTACATATCGCCCTGTGTACCGCGTCAGAGGATCTCCTGAAGACCAAGAGGGGGCTCGTGTAATACAAATAGACCCGGACTGTGCACTCTAACGAGGCGAGCGAGACTGTCTGCGCACTGGTTGCCTTCCCATAATACGTGTTGCATCTGAACAGTCCAGAGGCCTAAGATTTTCTTATATACTATTTTTGAACTCCGAGCTTTTCACGGTTGTTACAAAGTAAATAATAAATTTTAACTAAAGCACAGGTTATTACAAAGTAAATAATAAATTTTAATTATAAAATTGAAAGGTAAATATAAATACAAAATTTACATATTACATGTCATAAAATAACATTATGATAAAATAAGAATATGACAAATAAAATGAGTCTCAAAACATGAGAGCTATATTTACATAAGTACAAAAGATAGATAGTTTATTATTCAAGTACAAAATACTTGCAGGCCCCAAAATAGATAGATTATTTACTAAACAAAAATTAGTTGACAAAAAATTGGTCATTTTTGAACATTTCATAGTTAAGTTAACTTTTCTCTTTTGATTTTGGTGGTCAACTTAGTTGAAGACATTTGTAGTGATATTAAATCACATAAAAGCATATCATTCTCAGAAGTTTCTAATATTGGTCTCTTCATTTTGAAAATTTTGGGTGTTATTTGAGCTGAGGAAATAATGTCTATTTCAGTGTGACAAATTCCAGCTCTATCATCATGTAATTAAATAAACTCAATAAGTGAAATACACAATACATGAATATATTGAAAAAATAGATGTACATACTTTGTTATCAACTGTAGATAGAGAAATACACCCATCAAGAATGTTTTCTGAAAAGTATCTGAGTGATTCAATTTGATTTGAATCATGCAAAATGAAAAATATCTTATAAGAGAAGTAGATATGTTGGCACTTTCTGTAGGTTACTATGTTTTTTTTTATCAAACAAGAAAATTCAACTTTGTAAAGTAAGAGATTGTCTTACAATTTCAGATGCAGAAACTGATTGTGGTGCATTTGATTGAATAGAATCCTAGCATAAATTTAAATGAATAAGAATAATCATTCATGTGTGATCCATATTATACATAATATTAATGGTATGTACTTACTTGTTTGTTTTAAGTAGGTAGTGATGACAAATGTGTAATATCAATAAAAATGTTACTTAGTGATTCATCCAAAATTGAATCTTGTAACGCAAAACTCAATAATTGATTACTGAATGCCTATTTACATCTAATTAATTTAATAATGAATATTTTTACTACGATATATATATATATATGTATGTATGTATGTATGTATGTATGTATGAGTTTTTTGTATAGTGTCATTGAAAAAAAGAAAAGTTAGATAATTGAACTTGGTAGAAAACCAATCATATAGTTTGCTAAGTATTAATTGTAGCTAAAGCTACAACAGAAGTAATTTGCTATTTATAATTGTATTTATATTTCACCTTTTTCTTCTTTAGAATCAAATGCCATTGCTATTTTCCAATTTTTACTCTTACATATCCATATAATATATTCTAATGATTTGGAAGGAGGTTCAAATGTTATGTCTCCTGCTTTTAATATCAATGTCAGAAAATGTGATTAGACGACGACTTTGACGTGGGCTTGAATGTCCTTGAACCGACCTAGTTAAATATGATTTTACGGGTCAGTCTGGATTTATTAAAGAGCTTAGAAACCCGATCCACAGCCCAACTACAAGCCCAATTCACCCATCACCGTCTTAAAAGAAAATGCTAAACAAAAGATTAAAAATATGGTATCTTCGCTTTTAAGGAAACACATCACTATTCCATAACTAACGCCACCGACAAGTAAACTAATGCTATCCCACGTTTCCCGGACAGCGAAGCAAATCAAAACAAATCTTATTTGGTTTGACTATGGGATATTCAAAGATAAGGTAATTAAGAATTTCCGTAAATGCCCGACAGTCTGGGAGCTCACCACCTGGAATGGCACCGTCGATTTAGGGCTTTGGATAGAATAGAACCGAAAATTCAATTTCGTTCAATTTAGTAATTGATTTTTAATTCAATCCATTCTCATATAAAAAACGACTCCCATCACTTAGAAAGATCAAAGATTATTATTTTCAATTGAAGTGCCCCCATCGTTTATTGTAGTATGGAATTGACTAATAACTACCACGAGTAATGAAAATGAAGTGCAACCAAAATCTAGTCTGATATGAGAAAACTATATATTACTAATTTTTAATACTTTTCATTAATTCTTATTTAATTTCTTTTTATCATTAAATTTTAAATATATATATATATATATAATTTTCATAATTTAAATATTTAAAATTAGTCAAATAAATTAACAAATACTTTAAAAATAATTAACAAACATGCGCTTGTCATTAATAGTTTTAATATAATGTTTAAAAATATATATAAGAGAAAAGTATACACACAGACACACGAATCACACGACTCTTCTTGTCGAAATAAGCAGTCTTTTTCATACATTTTCCCCTTTAGTTATAACTTGTATAACACGTCCTAAAAAAACAAAACGTCTTGTATGTGTCAAGCAGAAGCTTCCCAGCAGAAACCATACACCTAGTCAAATTCCCCGTACCCACATCTTAGTGTCAAGAGTCCAAGGTTGTTAAGTTCAAGGCTCCACAGTCCACACT
>JANSVB020000164.1:872596-884271 GCA_025504935.2 Erythroxylum haughtii | reverse complement strand
GAGATATAACCTGAAGCTAAGAATCCATGGAACTCCCACTTCTGAAGCAATAAGAATTTGCCAGGTTATTATTATTCTATAGAAAGGTTTTTGACTAGTACTTGATTGTACCGGTGTCTGATGTTAGAACTTGCAAGGAACCAAATTTAGCAGAAGCTCCCACATCAGAAGCAGATGGGTTTTTCCTACCAGTGGTTGACTGTACTGGTGTTGGTACTTGCAAAGAAAAGAACCGGATTTAGCAATAGGGATAGCTAACTTTCCACCGTTGAAACAGTTGTTTCTTTGTTATCATGGCAAGTGTTCAGGGTGGGGGCCTGATACATGCAAAGTTAAAAGAGGGGGATTACAGGCTAGTGAAGGGATCATTCAGCTTTTTTCTTCATTGTTGAAATGTTCCGGTCATTAAAATCCTACATCTCCACTTTCTGCGCCATCAATGGTGCTGAAACGATTAAATACGCCTTAAATAAACTATTAAAATTAATTAATTAATCAATAATTTAATTATTACCATTCATGTTCATGAGATAAAGCTACTTATTAGACCTCCTCAAAATAGAGTCTATGTTTTGATGGGTTTATATCACTAAATTTTTTGGCAATAGAATTTTTGTTAGCAGAATTTTCTTAAAAGAACTTTTTTAAGAAGCTAATTGACTATTTAGCTATCAATTAAAAAATAAAAATAACTTATTTTAATTATATTTTATTTTATAATAAAAATTTTTTATGCATATAAACATTATTTAAAGTATATTAAATAATATACAAAACACAATATATTAATTATTATATAATTTTAAACCATATGAAATATAAATGAAAATATATCTAACCAAATTTTTTATATGGACTATATCATAAGTAAAAATAATATCAAAAATAAATATTAAAACATATAAAAAGCCAAATAATATTATATAGATCCCAAAATAAACGTGAATATGAGTTTAGGATACTGTGAAAATTATATGTAAAACATAAGGACAAAAGGGATTAAAAAATAGACTCATTAATTGATCTAAAAAATTTACTTGAAAAAGTACTTTTTTGAAAAGCTCCAATTTTGAAATTCTTAAAAAACTATATTTTGACTGTCAAAAAAATTATATTTATTAAAAAAGTATTTTTCTATTTTACAGTCAAATAATTATTAAAAAAAACTTTTGCAGTAAAAAAAGTACTTATTCTTTCTCCAAAAATTCAACTAAACAGGCACATAGTCAAATTTTAATTTTAAAATCATTATTAAATATGCATTTCTTCGATTTGCTCTATCCTCTTATTCAATTAAAATCATTATTAAATATGCATTTCTTCAATTTGCTCTATCCTTTTATTGAATAAGAGGAATATTACTTTATTAAAAAATACTATTCATTAACTATTAATTTATGAATAAAGGATAATTTGTATAAACAATTTTATAAAAGTTGAAATAAAAAATATAAAAAACATTTTGATATTTCAATCTGAAAATCTGTAGATAAGCAGAGGTGGTAGTTGACCAACGGATCACCATAGTGATACCTGTCCGTCCATCGTGATCAAGATCAAACGGTCAATAAGCGGGACTGTGCGTTAATATGAAATCAAAAAATCATAAATACTAACAGTCTTTTGTCAGTAAACCTACTCTTATCTCTCTCTATAATCTCAAGAAAGAAAATGGTTCCCTTAATTGGAGAAAGCTCGATTCTTGCTAATTAGGGTTTTTGTGATTTAATTACAAAGAAGAAGACGAGGGTTTTCTTCTTCTTCTTTTTATCTTTTTCTCTTTGGAGGGATTTGGGTTTGTGAAGAAGCCAATGCTATTGGTTGGTGAATTAATAAGAGTTGGCGAATTAACAAGTGAAAGTGATCCAGAAAAGCTCAATGTCTTGGGCTGCCCCAGATGATGTTTTCCTCTCCACTTCTCTCGCTAGCTACCTTGACAGTTAGCTATCGCTCCCTCTTATTTTTGGTTTGGTTTTATTCTTTTGTTTTCTCCGTGAGAAATGGCTTGTGCAAGCGGTTGTGCTGCTTGATTGCCCTCAAGTTAGCGTCTTTTTTGATTTATCCGTTTGTTTAATTTTTATTCTGTGATTTTTGTGCTGGGTTTGTTTTCAATTTGGGGTAGTCGAGGTACTGTTCGATTCAGGGTATCTTTTTTCTGGTGAAGTTGTTGCTTCTTATATGCTCTTTTTATACTGTGTTGTTAAGGTCTGATCTGAATATTTTCAAGAATTGTATTGTTGTTTTCTTTTTGTGGTATATGACTGACTCCAAGCTGTATATAATCCCAGAAAAACTTCTTGTATTGCTACGAGATGGTCGAAAACTCATGGGGATACTACGATCTTTTGACCAATTTGGTACAAGTTTTTACCTTTGCTGTAGTATCTATGCCTGTGATTACTACTTTCTCTTTTTATAATGTTCATGTTTGACGTGATTATTGATGAGAAGTCTCTTCCCGTGTGCAGCTAATGTTGTTCTTGAAGGTGCATGTGAAAGACTGATCGTCGGTGATCTTTATTGTGACATCCCATTAGGTCTTTATGTAATTCGTGGAGAGAATGTGGTCTTAATTGGAGAGCTGGTAGAACCATAATCTTTGTGTTCTGTGGTTTTGACTGTTGTTAATTGTCTTTATCAAAGCGTCTGCTCTTTTGTACCCATGTACAGGATTTGGAGAAAGAGGAGCTTCCATCCAATATGACGCGTGTGTCAACAGAAGAGATAAGAAGAGTAAGTGTCATCTTTCATCTTCTTCAAAGCTGGAACTTGACATTTCATTTTGTCAACTTTGTGCTGTGGGACTTTGATGATGTGATATTATGCTTGAAGGCGGTGAAAAGATAGAGCTGATCTTGGTAGAAGAATTTCCTATTAGGGTGCTGCTGGATTTCTTAATAGGTCATCCATTTTCATAGAGAGATGCCCTTAATCTTTGCTTCATTACAAATTCTTCTTCTGGCTTCTGCATAATAAACATATGGTCTCCGATTCTGAACTTAGCTTTCTTTTAATAAAGTGACTTCCCCAGAAAACAAAGGTCAAATAAGTAGACTGTTTGCTGAAGATTGTCATAAAACCATGCCACAAGCCTGACTTATTGAAATTTGTTGTTTATCTTAAGCTCATTTACCGAAATCATTCATGTTGACTTTTCAACAATATGAATCGATATCATTCACCTGAGCTTCATCTTTTGTCGCATATAGATCATTTTTTCTGGTTGTCTGGTTGTGTTTCTTTTTACGTACAGGTTCAAATCCCTTCCTATATCGCTTATCTGTTAAGTGGCATCAGTCTTATGAGGAATGAACTTATGAAGTAATTGAAAGCGTAAAAGCTTTTTTGGGTCTGTAAAAGTATCTTCAAGAAGCTGAACTGTTACTGATTCACATTGTAGTTGTTTGACATGTATGTATTTGTTTATTAACTTAGCCAATGGACTAGAGTAGGTTGAGCAGAGAACTTTTTGGGGCATTCATCACAGCTTATGGGATCCAGTTAACTGTTGTGTTTGGGGAAATCCTCCATTGACTTGTGGCAGCCGTTTGATCTTTGATATCATGTGAATGCTTCTATTCTCTTCTCAATTCTAGACTAACTTAAATCTAATTCCTTGTACTTCAGGCTCAAAGGGCGGAAAGGGATGCTACAGACCTAAAAGGAACAATGAGAAAAAGAATGGAATTCCTTGATTTTGATTAGAAGTTTCTCTTGATGTTTGAAGTCCTTGCCATAACCACAGATGTTGGAGCAGCCTTAACGGGACAGAATTTAGATGACCAGATATTCATGTTCTATGTATTACTGGAGGAGAAAACTGACAAGGTGTTAAAATCACTGAAGGCCAAATTCAATCAAGCCGGGATTCAGAGTTGTGTTATGGGTTTTCTGGATTTTGTGCAAGTTGAATATGCATGTGTTCTTCAGTGTTAGTTCAGGTTTTGGGGGTTTTTTTTTTCCCCACCAGAATGTAACATTTTGCTGGTTTTTACTTCTCCAGAGAGAACAAGTAGTTTAAATTGACGTGGTTTATTACCGTTGTGCCGCATTTTGTAAAGGCGCATCACTATTGACTCGACTGTGATTTGTTTTTTTAATGTCAATCCACTATGTTTTTCACTGCAGATCATGTGATTCCCCAAGTTCAACTGCTACCTGCTGCTCCCTCTATCTATGGCAAATTGTACCAAAAATGAAATGAAAAGCGAAGAGGAAACGATGATGCGGTCAAGTCTGCGTGACAATGTGAAACAGACATTTGCTCTCTTCATTCCATTCTAAGGGGTTACAACGTTACTTATTATATCTACTTATCGAGTCTAGGAGGAGAAAAGAATGAGAATGCATACTGTAGGTTTAGAAAAGAAGAAAAGAATACAATGTTTCAGAAGCATTTCCTGTGCACAATAGGCGATCCACACTCCATGAACTCCTCCTTAGTAATCCACATCTATAACGAAAACCACAATAAGTACCGGTCAGTTGCAAAATGAACCATGTACGAGTGCATATAACCTCCATTATCAAAATGTATCATAATTCACTATAGAATATACGCCAGTTTCAAGGTTCTGTTGCTTTAATATGAAGATGAAAGATTAATTAGCAGGAAGATGATACCTGCTGAAAGGTGCTTAAAGAAGCTAATATGGAGCCTCCAATCCAAACACTGTATTTCCTCTCTTCTGGAGCAACCACCTTTACTCTAACTCCAGGAGGAGCTAACGAGCGGAGCTCTTTAGCCAATCTATCAGCTAATCCTGGTATCACAGTGGTACCACCACTAACCACTACATTACTGAACATGTCTCTCCTAATGTCCATATCGCACCTTCTAATTGACCTAACAACAATCTCATGTATACCACCTGACTCGATTCCTAGCCTGCCTGGATCAAAAAGAGCTTCTGGGCACCTAAACCTGGCGGCTCCAACCGCAATGACTTGACCATCTGGTAATTCATACTTCTTATGTAACTCTTGACTCTCCATTGATTTGACCAACTCTTTTTTGAAATCCATTGCAACATAGGAGACCCGCTCTTTTATGTCCCTAACAATTTCTTTTTCTGCTGAGGTGGTGAAGATGTGCCCCGTCTCTGCTAGGATCACCGAGAGATAGTCTGTAAGGTGCTTTCCCACCAGATCAAGCCTACGGACGGCATGTGGGAGAGTATACCCTTCATAAATAGGAACTGTATGTGTAACACCTTCTCCAGAGTCCATTACAATCCCTGCAAAAGTATGAATCTTGCAAGTGTTCTTCATTTTTGTTTACGAAATGATAGAAAATTTCAGGCCATGGACGAGTAATGCTGTAGTGTAGCTCCAAGACAGGAAATTGCTTCAATTTATTAATGTACCTGTAGTCCTGCCACTGGCGTAAAGGGATAAAACAGCTTGGATAGCAATGTAAGTGGCCGGGACTTCAAAAACTTCAAACATGATCTCCACCATCTTTTCTCTGTTGATTCTGGGGATGAGTGGAGCTTCTGTTAAAAGGACAGGATGTTCTTCTATGGCAACCCTCATCTCTGTGTCAAACGTATATTCCCACATTCTCTCCATTGCTTCCCAGTCTTTCACTATTCCATGTTGGACAGGATAGGTCAATTTCAGAACTCCACGCCTTACTTGTGCTTCATCTCCAAAGTACATATCCTTTTGTCCAGTGCCAACCATTGTGTGCTTGTTTCTTGGTCGGCCTATTATGTTGGGAAAAACCACACGCGGAGCATCATCACCGGTGAAACCGGCCTGCATGTAATTTCTCTTCTTTAAAGAAAACAATGTTGAATGGATGACCCGGAAAAGTTTCTAAATTGTTCGTTCACTGACCTTAATTGAGCCTGATCCGTTGTCGCAGACAATTGGTCGCTTCTCAAGAAAATCCATGCCTGTATTTGTAAAAGGTTGGTCAAGAGAATAGAGAAGTTAGACATGTACGGCTAAATATGTGAAGATGACGTGTGAAGATGACGCAGAGGATCTTCAATATACGAAACTTTCCAAACGTTGGTATGAATCTAGGAATCACTTCCTTTTGGTTGCTTTCAGGTAATGACATAGCATAGTTTCCTCGGTGGAGTTAAAAGGACGCAACTTTTACTTCTCCTCCTTTTCCCTTTCATAAGATAGCTTCCATGATTAAATACCAGATGCTTTCTATTTTAAGGCCTATGGATGGACTGAAGCTACAGAACAGAATATGTCGTCTGCACGACACCACACAATTGGAACTTCGTTAACTATTTAAACAAAAATTGTCATTTGGATTGAAAACTACTACCACATCAAAGGATTATGAACAAACATGCTCAAGGTAAGAAATGAGCATTAAAGAGACAAGCCTGGTTTCAGATTTCTAATAGACTGTAGTGAATAAGCAGAGTATGAGATATACGAACTCCACATTAGCTACTCATTCTGCAGCTGATGGTAAGTATTGGAAAACCAGATCAAGGCACAATATTTTTCTGGATGCATAATTTGATTTCCATCCACTTATTGTTCAAGTACAATCGATGAAAACAAATAACAGTGGCTTGTGTGCACAAGTTATTATGTCCAATGGTGAAAATACTAATATCAACAACTTTCCGGAGATACAGCCTCAAGCTTTTGGGAGTTCTTTTATGGCAAGTAAGAGTGATATAACATCTCCCAGCATTGATCCCGGAGGCAATAACTAAGTGGCATAAATTCCTAGAGCATAAGCTCAGTTGATCACCAAAGAAACATGGTTCACTCTCGAAAAACTCTTCTTACAAATCCTTGCAGGGAGCTCCCCATCCCAGCACCAACTGCTTCTGCCAAATACTTAGCCTGCAGCAATCTTACATTCTTAGTGGTTTTCATGTTATACATCGCATAACTTCCAAAATAGAAGACCACAATAACAAAGGAATTACCTCTTGAATTGTTTTCTTTAGATCAAAAGCATCTTTTACCCGATTGTCTAAGAATGCCCATGTATCTCGAAAATCTACAAAGAATTTTTTTTGTTAGATAAAACATGACCTACACTTTATCCAAAAAAAACTCCATCATTTCAAAGCCTTTCTTGTTAAGATTATGCAATAAAAGGCGCCTAAAATGGACCACAAAGCAGAGACAAACATTTTCTTCTACTTTTGTTATAATTAAAGATATACCTCAATAATGCCAATCTTTCTCTTCCATTGAAAGAAAAGATGATTTTTGTATCATTTGATTGTAAGATTAGATATATCAAATCTACTACATACAGCAGATATCATAGATAAGAGAAAACAAACCTGCTGAACTATCAGTTAGCATGTAAATCTCTGTAGTTGAGTATAATCCACCAAGTACGGTGCGCTTCACGTACCAATCTATATCAGCGCCTTCATCACCTGCAGCATGCCAAATCTCATCAACCAGCATTGCACGCTGCTTGAAGCTCGTTGGCGCATTTGATGGATGTGCCTGGAAAGGATGGTGCAGAAATAAACGTAAAAATTCAAGCTCCAAATCCAAAAATAAAAATTGAAGAAAATGTAATATAATCAGGTACTTGGATGCTCAGGGCTTGAGGCCATTTTGATATATAAGGAGCTTGCATTTCTAGGCGAATCCTGACAAGCTTGGAAATGCGCTTACTGGGTACCAAGTTTTGCAATTCCTCTTCAGAGTCAATTCTATCAATAAACTTTTGCAAGCATTCATCCATGAAAAACTGAACGATAAAACAACAAAAAAAAGTTAGAATCACATATAAGGATCATCACTAGTATCATCTTACAAAGAAACTGAAGCACTATGGTTCCTGAATAGCTAAAATAGTCCTCCATGGTAGACAAATTACTAGCATAAATAAACCTCATATTTTATTCATTGTAGCCGAATAGCAACTTCAGCCAATGAACTAGGAAATTGCAATTTGCAACCAATGCAAAAGGATACACCAACTAACCGCACTCAAGCTAAAATTCGAATACACAAACAAAAGACAAAAGTTCATCTAACTTCATGAATAATTAAAAAAGAAAGTATGCACAGTTAAAAGTAGAATTTGACGTAAAAGCACCTCAACAAGTGCAGCATCTTTCCTAGGAAAAGATCCAACAATTGAAGGGGACACTCCCACATCCCTTGCACCTGCGATCATCGCTTCTTCACCCCATCCCAAACTCAACTGCATGCATCCGAAAACACAACTTTAGAAGAAACATCAACCATGCACTGTATAATTTGCACAAAAAAATTGTCTTCAATAGCAAATTATTTCAAGAAAATTATAAAAAAAAAATCCTTTCCCAACTATTCATGAAGGAGTAGATTTTGAAATGAATGGAAGAAATACAGACCACGTGGCGAAGTGAGGCTCGAAGCACACGAGCTTGCTCTTCCTGGTATTCAGTTCTAGGCCTCTGCCTCTCGCGGCGAAGAGCCTCCTCGGTAGTCGATTGGTTCGAAGACGACGCCGATGAATTGGGTTGGGGATTCACGGTCTCCACGTGTTGATTAGGGTTTTGATCAGAGAGTGGCCGAGGAATCGTTGAAGTGGTGAAGCGAGAACCGGCGGTGACGGTACCTCGAAATCCCCGCAGAGCGTAGTCACTACCATTGGAGGTTGCGCCGGAGAGCAGTCGCCGTGCAATCGTCCTGTACATGTTGGGCGCCGCTGAGAGGTCTGTGACTGTGAATATGGTGATCATTGTAAGTGAAGAAGACGCTTATAAAAAAACAGTTATCTGTGAAGTGCCACGTGGGTGACTCAGGGAGCCCCGCGTGTTCATTGAGCAGCACCATAGAATCTGTCTAGTCTCTTGCCAACTACACACTCTAAGCACATGCCAGCTTTGAAGTAGGAGTACGACGTAGTTTTGAGTGACCTAATCTGATATTCTGATTTCCTTTTCGTTAGTGAAAATGATTATTTAAAAAAAAGAAACAATTTGATTATTCTTTTTAAATTAATATTCCATTAATATCACGAAGATAATATTGATTAGAAATAATTATAGTTTTCACGAAGACGTTAATCATTTTAGTATATAACTCTCTTTTTATTCGTCATCGTCGTCATATCTAGTCTGAAGTTTTAAAATAAAGTGACGTCTGAGGAGATCTGATAGTACGCAACCTTATTCTTATATAGTAAAGAGATTATTTTCGATAGACTCACGTGTAAATTTGACAATAAAAGAATAATGAGTAAATAAATAAAACTGACATGCTAAATAAGTATATAAATAAAATTACAATAAATATAAAAATAAATAAATAATAAATAAAATATAACTCAACTTTTAAAAATAAAATATATTTTAAAACTAAAATATAACGAAATATATATATTTTTAAAACGAAATATATTGTCTCTTTTCTGTACAAAAGCACCAATACCCATACGATAAGAGAATAATAAAACATTAAAGAACTGTAAAAAAAAAACATCGATACTCAGATGATAAGAGAACAAATAAACATCAAAGAACTTAACTTTGACTCAAAATAAGAAGCCTGAAACTCTAATATAATCAAACCCAGAAAGCGTTAAACTCTAAGGGGTGTTTAGTTTGAAGGTTTCGAAATAAAAGAATGGAATAATTGTAAAAAAAAAAAAAAATTTCAATTCTAAAGTAATAGATTTATCTCATTAAATTTGAGAATGTACTAAATCCTCCAAAATAAGTAGGTATCAAGTATTCATTTCAAGGCCTTCTCGTCTTCTCACCATCATCGAACTGCCGTCTCCTCGTCTGGTCCTGCTCTCTTCTCTGATCAGTTTCTTGATTAGGTATCTGCTCTATTATCAAATTAATTATTTGACTGGATTTTGACAATGATATAAAGTTGTTTTTGTCATGTATAACATGCTAATCTCCAAGTCCAAATGACCACTCAAAATGACATTATTTTATGTAAAATTTTTAAAATAACATCATTTTGGTCTTGAATTATTTTAAACTTAAGACCAAAATAACACCATTTTAGGTAAAATTATCCAAAACATTGTTGCTTAAGTTAGGAAATCATATTGTTCGAGCTTTTCAGGTCAAGACTCGGTCTAAGCTCTTATGAGCATGATCCAAAGCTTGAGCAGTTAATTTCATAATGGGTCAGCTAAACCTAGACCTTACTATTGTCTCCATTTAGAACCACTTCATCAAGATTAGATCAAGTGAAGGAGTTGAAAAAGCTGAATGTAAATATTGTCATAAGATATTGGTCGAGAGTATAAAGGTGGAACATGCCATTTAAAAAGACACAAATTTCTATACCATAAAGAAGATGGTATTAGGAGGACAAATATTTCCCTAACCTAATGAAAGAAAAGAGTGAAATGATTGTCATAGGTTATGACTGCACTATGTTAAAGTATTTGATACCAAGATGATGAATATTAGTGATATGCATCCACTCTTTGTTATTGATAACCAAAACTTCATCTTCATTATGTTATTTACCTTACTCCAACTAACATTCAACATCCCAATGTTGAATATAGTCAAAAAAGGCAACTTCAAGATACACGAAAATTAAAAGAGTTTGATATTGAAGACATTTTCGAGTATTTATAGAAAGTTAACCATTACGTTATATATATGGGTAGCTGATAACTAAAAATAAAGATTATATGATGATAACGACACATTGTTAGCAATCATTGGACTTTATGTAGTCAACTCCTAATGTAAATAATATTTTTTATTTTTGTTATCATTTATTAATTAATTATGTTATAATTGATATTTGTTTATATTTTTAAATAGTAAGTTTATTTATGCATTAACTTCACATACAAGTGAAAGGTTGCCGATGGATTAGAGATTATTCTACATGTGATGTTTCACACGTATCATGAATTTGACAGTGAAAGATGGGCTGGAGGTAACAAAGGAAGGGGTAGAGGCAATCCGAAATAACATGGTGTAACAGAGCGTGATACTTAAAAAGAGTTAAAATTTTAAAATAAATTATACAACAACTATGTATTTCGTGTACAAGGAAGCTAGTCATGAATTTTTCAATTAGATGGAACTTAACATTCAAGATGCTAGATTGGATAACCAAATATATTGAGGTATTCAATAGGTTGAAACAAGAACATTCTCAATATATTTGCTTGTTGACACAGGAGCATTGGGAGTTAGAATAAAGCAATTTGTGTAAAGTTGATGTTGTTTCATAATGTTACCGAGTTGCTCTCAAGAATAAAATATCCAACTTCACACATTTGCTTCTATAAGATTAAACGAGCATTATTTGATTAGATTTTCTATTACAATGAGGTAATTCATACTGTGATAAAGCATGGACAAAATCAATGTTTATTGGTTTATAATATGATGGTCGGATCGGCTGTGCTAGGCCCAAGCCCAGGACCAGATATAGACGATCTACCTGCAGACGGAAACCTCTCATGCAGAAGTAGAGATTTACATAAAGACTTAAACCTAGCGTCTATTCCATATATAAGGTATTGTTTTATCACAAAAGAGGTACGAACCCTAATTCTCTTGATTCACCAGCCTACAAACTCTCCAAAAAGACTAATTTGAGCATCGGAGGGGCTCATCGGAAAACAACCCCCGACGTGCCTTGGTTGTTTTGCAGGAACCATCAAGCCGGAGTCGACCAGCCTCATGGATCCAATCGGTAATTCACAGCCTCATCAAAATCCGGCAGAACCAGTTGGCGCC
>JANSVB020000164.1:825622-846695 GCA_025504935.2 Erythroxylum haughtii | reverse complement strand
TTTATCCTTATAAAAATAAAATGAAACAAAATAAGATCTACTCTTGATATTGTAAAGAACAACAAAAAGAACTTATAAATTATTTATTTTTATTTTATATGAGGGCTAAAAAATAAGCAAAAATAGAAAATTTTTTTACTTTACTCAAAGCCTGTGTATAAGTAAGTTGTGAAGTTGGAAATGTTAAAAGATGTGATTCGTGTATAGCTCTGGATTGATATTTAATCACGTATTATTCAATTCTTTTAGTTCTTTCGAATTAGTAACTTATCTATTACTTCGAGGCTTATCCTATATTTAATACATCATTATTTTTTAAATCAACAAAATAAAAAGTGACATTAAATTAAGAGATAAATAAAAATTAATTTATACTAATTAAACCCAATTATTTAGTACTTTTCTATATGTATATGAACAAATAATTGCAATATCAAAATTTGAAATTATTGACGCAAGATGACTGTGATTACGAACTTTAATAATTATGGGTAAAATATTGTTATTTATGGACTTTTCAAACCCTTATGACAAGCCATCAACGTACGGCGATTTAGAAATCAACGGTAAAATGGGATTCAAGTGAGTCGGCGTCGTACATGACATTGTGGTAAGGAAAGAACCACAACCACTGTAACTGCTAAAGATTCAAGCTTGTCGAGTCAAAGTTCAATTAACTATGGTCAAACTCAAACAAAGCTGAGAAATGATGTTAGTTAATTAAATCGTTCAAACATGTATGACACTTGACAGGAGCTGGTAGTTTGTCTCTGTCAGCTTTCTTCGGTGACTCGTGTGTAAATAAGATATTCGAAATTGATTTTAAAGATTATGCATGAAAAAAGAGATAAATTATCAATTATTAATTAATTATTCTGTTTTATGTAATGGGTTAAGCCTTTTTCGCTATTAAAATATTATTTTTTATTTGAAAAATATTAGTGAGATTTTTTTCTCATTTGAATAGAAATCGAAGCGAATACAAAATTAATTCTCTACAACAATAATTATGGGATAGTTATCGAATTTTTAATTTATTAACTAAATTTTTTTATTTTTTTATTTTAGTAATCAACCATTTAAATTTTTAATGTTTCAATTAATTTTTACTAAAACGACTAATAGGTAGATATTCACTTGATATTATCAAAAACAATCTTTCGAATTGAATAGTTAAATAGTCGTTTAGTTCTATTTCTATTTTTCTGTTGTATTTTTTAATTTTTATTTTAAATTTTTTCTTTATGCTTTTTCAAATAAAAAAAAATCTTTATAGTTTTTAATATTAATGTAGTTATATTTTATCACTAATAATAATTACATATTAAATAAATTTAAAAATAATTTTTAATTAAATAAATTTATTTAATCTCTTATATAATATTTATTTTAATATTATGTTATTTTAATAAATAAATACTTTAAAAATTAATGTTTATTTGAAATATATTTAATTATTAAATAAAATTTTATTTAAATATTTTAAATTTAATTATGTTTATTAATAATTATTAAATTTTAATCACATATAATTTAATTATAAAAATTAAATTAAATTATTCATAATTTTTATTGATAATTAATTTTAATTTGTTAAATATATAATGTTTAATTAAATTATTCAT
Source organism: Erythroxylum haughtii (assembly GCA_025504935.2). Classification (NCBI taxonomy): domain Eukaryota; kingdom Viridiplantae; phylum Streptophyta; class Magnoliopsida; order Malpighiales; family Erythroxylaceae; genus Erythroxylum; species Erythroxylum haughtii. The sequence goes on along the minus strand of JANSVB020000164.1, from coordinate 845,070 downwards.
AATTTTATTAAGATTTAAATAATTAAATAATATATTTAACGATAGTATTGTGGAAAAAACATAGGATGGAAACAAAAACTACTTTTTATAATTTTTATCATTTTTAAAACTGAAAAAAACCAAAACTAAAAACTCAAAATAACGTGTTTTTTTACTAAATTTGAAAACAAAATAAAAAACTAAAACTAAAAATAAAAACAAACACCCCTAAGATTTTAAAATTTTATTTACTCAATTACAATTTTTAAAAGTTTGGGTGCTGAATTAAAAAGAAACTTAAATAGTTGGATACTTTTGAATATATTATTTCAATAATTATATTTTTAATTTTTAATAATTTAAATATTACTTAACTTTATACATTTGATCCTTTATTAGAATTTATTAAGATAAGAGTTTATTACCTAATCTTGAGTTTATCTGCAATAAAATAACCCACTCAACCAAATTAACGATCATCTAGTAATTTGTTGCGGCTTAATTCCGTTTTTCTTAAAATATAATAAAATAAAAAATTTAATATTTAAGCAATCTATTAAGCAAGTTCTTTCTTAGGGTCAAAGTATTGTAATGATTCATCTTAATCATCCAAGCAATGTGTTGTCTTTTGCTTGTAATATGATACTTTAAATGAGGTCAATTGCTTCTTAATTTACTTAAATTACAATAAAAACAGCGTAATACATGATATTGATGCGTGCACTTAATTTACTTGAGGAATTAGAAAATGGTGTGTTTGCTTTCAATCCACCGGATGACATGTTCCTTCTTCCACATTTTTGCTGTTCTTAATTCAATAAGGACAAAGACAAGCTTCGTTTAAGATATTCAATCTTATGTACTACCTTGGACCGACAATGACATTAATATTTCTTTTATGAAATACCTTATGTTAATATAAAATACCGAATCCATCAGCTTATTGTTTCAGGATATGAACCCAAGGGTTGACAGGGACAGATATATTTCATTTATACTTTTATAATGAGGAGAAATTGATCAAAGGGTTTAGAGTGAGGATAGCAGTGAATTTTTAACCCGATTAATATCTGCACTGTTTGACCTGAAAAAATATATATGAAGACTAAAAAATATATTTAAAATGGATGTCAAAAAATGAATGTAAATATAAATTTGAATATATGTCTACTGATAACCTGAACCGATAGATATTCATATCATACTAGTTTTTTATTAACTCTATTTAAAAAAAACAAATATTTATGGTTAAATATAATAAACTATTAATATTTATTTAGAAGAAGCAACTTTAAAATTCTCACTTTTTTCTTCAATCTTTACCTTTTTCATAATATTTTAATAATGCAAATGATATGGAGATAGAGTTTTAAATGTTGTGGAGTTCACGTAAAGACAATTTGAAGCTTTGGATATTTCAGTATTTGTTCGAGTTCTTGATTGTAAAAAATATATGTTGTCTTTGCACTAAATATTATGATTTTTATTATTCAAATTTTATGATTTTTTTAAGACATACAAATCAAAAACTTGACTTATTATTATTAAAGTAATTTTGATTTGGAATGTTCGTAAAAATCTGCTCTTTATATTTTCTATTTAGAAGTTATATTTTTATGTGTTATATAATCCGATAGATATCTAAAAATCTGAACAATCAAATAAATTTAGATATGGGTAGTAAATCGTAAAAACCGATAGATATAGATATGAATATGAATTAAGTCATAAAAAATAAATATAAATATAAGTAAAGTAATACCCGAATCGAACCCTACTCGTTGTCATCCCTAATTTGTAGTCTTGAGAGGTGCATTCCTAGACCTAACCATATGCTCAATTGCATACAAAAATGAATAGGTCAAACAAGCTAACTTCATTTTCAAGTTTTATTTTTTATTTGATCTTACCAAATCCAAAAAAAATCTTGATATTCGATCTATGTTGTTCATGATTGAATAAATTAAAGAACATGTTGATGGAACATAGATTTTTATATATATATACACATGTGTTCATATACTTTTCAACGCCTCCTTGTATTTTTCTTCTTGGAAACTTGGATTCTTCTCCATCCCGTGGGCTTCGTTAGGTTTCTTTATTCAGGAGCCAATCCTTCTTAAGCTTGTACGACCAGCCTGAACCGCTAACCTGAATTCACCACTCACTTCTCTGTTTCAAATACTATTTTTTGGAAATAAGAAATCCATAATTATTATTTTTAAAGCATATATTAATCACATCACAATATGTCAATTACATGAACTAATTACATCATCTAACATTATATTTAATCCAATTAATATCATTTTAGTAGCATGAAGACTCGGGGATATGATCCCCTGTCTTATTATTCTGTCTCAATTATATCTTAATTATTTATTTATGTGAGAAGACTCGTTAGAGAACCCTCTACTACTAATTTAACCACCCACGAAAAAAACGCTTTAAATATTATTTGCTGCCAGCACAGCTCTGACTAACTAACTAACTAAATAAATATGAGTAATTATGTATTTCAATTTATTTATTTGATGGATTATAAAAATTCAGATTATAAGTAATATTAAAAAATTAGGTACCGGAGAAGATCCGATCATACTGCATAAGAATTATACACGGTTGTTATATTCATCAGGCAATAGTAGGCAAAATGAAATCGTCGTGTTTGCTGCCGGAATGTGCTCCACGGTAATCTTATCTGTTATTATTTTAAAGCCATCGGAAGGAGCAAGTTGTGTAGCTCCGTAACTTCCAGGGTGGTTCCGGCTGACCAACTCATAAACTTTGTCCATCCCTAAGAAGTCCACCACCACAAGCAACGAAGCTGATGGGGCGTTGAGTATAGTCCGAACTATTGGCAAGCAACAAACAAGTGCCGGATGTTACATCCAATCAGTTTCAAGCAAGTGTTGCAGCTTTTTCTGGTCTGTCATGATTGGCTTGTTACGAATATAATTAAAGCACTGCACTTGTTTCGTAGACATTTCTCCATTGTACAGAACATTGAAAATGATGTCCAATATCTATAATCTTGATTAAATTATTTTTTAGAATGAATTAGATTAATTCTTAACTAAGTCAAATTTTATATGTTAATCATACGCGTTTAAGAATTTCGGAAGTATGGATTGAGTAATTTAATTACCTGTTGGAAATTAGTTTGTGATATAAATAGTTAAAAGTTAAACATAAAAATAAAGGGTTGCTTTATTTTCAACATATGTGACTAGTAATAAATTAATGCGACTGTTTTGAAGAATTGCTTCATTTTTAAAAATTGTGAGTTGTAGTGAATAGATGTGACTATTATAAAGGATTGCTTCTTTTCTAAGAGTTGTAACTTATAGTGAACAGGTATGACTATTCTGAATGGTTATTTTCTTTCCAAAAATTGTGACTGGTAATGAACAGACATAATTGTTCTAAAAACTCTATATATATATATATGAGTTTTAATCAAAATTAAAATATGTTTGTTTTTAACAACTTTTAGCAACACAGCATACGCATTCATAATTCTTGAAGAATATTCATACTCTTGCAATTTAACTGTTTTTGTATTTTTTGTATTTTAGAAATAATTTACCTTTAACACCGTTTGCAAGTATAGTGGAATAAATAACACTTAAAAAAAATGTCCGACACGCTGAGAACACTTTAAACTTTATGTTTTCATCTCAAGGTCTCTTAATTCTTTGCAACATCGGTTATTTTATTATTCATCATTTGTTTTGTACCCCATTCTATTACACTACCTAGTTATGTACCGCAGGAAGTCACTAGCTATGAAGGTTGAAGTGTATGTTTCGTGAACTTTCGTGTCCATTTCCAGGCAAGTTTGAGAGGATTACCAACTTCATAGGATTCCTTTACCATTAAAGATGTTCGCGGCAGTGGAGCTTGCCCCTTTCTTTAAAGTGTATGTTTCCTGATCTTTCGTGTCCATTTCCGAGCAAGTTTGACAGGTTTATCAACTTCATGCGATTCCTTTACCATCAAGGATATTCGTGCATTGACCTGTTGAAGTAATAACATGTATGAATTAGTTCAATTGGTGTCAGAAATAAGAGCAAAAATACAAAGCATAACTTTCTATACTTTTGTAGAATTGAAACTCACAATCTTGGTGGTGAATGTTGTTGGAATTTTACAGATCAAGTGCTACAAATTCTATTTAACGCACCAAGATATATTTGAAAGTACTTAAGTTTTATGCTAGGAGCTAACCCTCAGCTCAAGAGAGCTCAACCATATAAGCTATAAGTGACTTGACATGAATTTTCCTTAACTTAAGTGTCTAAAGCTACCTTAAAATGAGCTCGTGGGAATTTATTAAAACTAGTTAAGAAAGCTAAGGATAAGCTCAATTGGACTCAATTGAGATTATTCCAACTCATCTTTGATTCTTGGGAATTGAAGCTAGCTATAAACTTGTTCATATTAGATAAACTAGAAGAGCTAATGAAGAAGCATAAGTTGGAATTGAAACCCAAAACTTAATGGGCAAAATTGGTGGTACTAGATGAAGGAATCTAGCATGCTTGAGTGCACAATCGACATTAGAATGTAACATGAGTTGTAACACCCTATAATGCATCTTCTTATGCATACACTTAGAGTGAAAGTTCATTATCTCCACATGGATACATAAATTCAGCCAAGAAAGGATGAATTCGGCTAAGAGATTGCATTTGGCCAATGGGAAAGATTTATCATGTACCTTCCCTTATAATGAACATACATTACACCCTTTTATCAAGGTATGTATATTTTAGATGAAATGATGTATTGTTTTGGTCAATGGTTGTGACCATTTGGCCAAAAAAGAGTTCGTGTATAAGAATGAATGATTATGAGTGTACCGTCATAATTTTTAAGTGAAAATATATGACTCTTTATCATAGGATGTGTCTCTTAACCAAGAGTCATAATATTTGGCCAAGTGACATAACTCTTGGAAGTGAATTATTCTTCGTTCTACAATCTTCTTTTTCTTTAGATCACATATTTTTGCATAATATAATCTAGAGACTGGGAACGATTGGTTTTTGGATGAGAAGACCCTATTTTTGGATTAAAAAGGAAAAGTTGGGTATAACATCATGTATGTATATATGTATAAGAAAGTAACAGGTTTGTAACGGAGAGTTTTTGTAAAAAAATACAAAAGAAGTGTTACATACATGGCTAACCCTCCCCCATCTTTCGCAAAACAGGGATGTCTTATGCAATGAGTTAAGTTGTATTTTTTTAAAAGATATTTGAGTAGAGAAACTTCATGGAAATAAGGAAATAGTAATAAGTGATCTAGCATTCACATATAGTTAAAGTAGTTTAATATTTTAAGATTTCAATTAAGTTCAAGTAATTTTCTTTTTTAAGATTTCAATTAAGTTAAGGGTATAATGATTGTTATGCAAAAAAAATATTAAATAAGATATTGTTTATAGTGCATAAAATTTAAGTTTTAACATTACAAAATTACATAAATTAAATTTTACTACAACAAAAAATGAATAATAACTATCAAAATTTAATAACTTTTCCAATCAATATATTAATGTTTATACTATTGACAACTTAGTTAAATATTTAAATATATAAGTATGTATATTACTACTAATAAAAATTATGTTTACGGCTAACTGAAAAAAACAAAAGATCACAGCTTTAATGTTGTTTTGCAATTTCTCACAAAGTCTTTTGCTTGGCAATTTCGAAATGAACATTTGAGGGGTCTCCCCCCATTTCCTCAAACAAAATCAGCGTGTTCTGTCCGTTGACGAGAAACGATCTTGGGACATGGTACCTGCAATTACATGTCAATGTCATTTCACAACTTGGTCTCTTGTTCCATACACTGACATTGTAATAATCCAAGAACTCATCAAGTAAAATGTCGGAGAGTCCATTTACTCTTTTACGTACCATCTTTGGGAAGGCTGGCCGCAGCCTGTATGGCATACTCCGCCACCGTATGTTCCGATGTAGTTGCACGTGGCTTCGCAGCCATCTTTTGGAGCAATCGCAGCAACCCAGTACCGGCCAATGCCATTCCCGTTCACCCAAGCTTGACCTTTTCCCATTCCTTGCAAGTCCAACGTTACGGGTTCAGTTCCGGGCGGAGCCTCAAAATTGCCCTGCGTTGGTCGTATATATGATTATGAATATTTCCAAACAATTGCAACTTGCAACCACGTAAGACCTTCGCTTGTGAAAATAGTTCAAGTCACGAGGAGTTACCTTATACCAAGTCATGTAACTCCCGACAGGAAGTTTGTTAGTTAACCATTCGCCACTTTGAGTTTTGGGATCGTAGAGTTTCTCGGTTTCTCCATTCAGTCCAACCTTTGTCAAAGACATTGTTAAACAAACTGTAAGAAGAAAAGAAAATGGAAGGGACATTGTTTCGCGATATAAACATTGTTCAGTTTGATTATCACCTTATAGTTCCACTGGTGTGCTGTTAGATCAACGGTTTGATACCCGTCAATCAACTTAACAGGGCCTCCGTCTATACCTTCACCTAATGCCTCAATAGGTCCACCAGCCCACTGTCAAGACAAATCATCAGGAATAACGAAAAAATAAACTGTATTTTCATCTAATAAGTAATAGATTATGTCATTTAATCTACTCGGCAATGTCATATGTATACCATACCCTCAATCCAACTGTAGCAGTGAGGAGACTGATGTTGTTTTTGCCAGGATTGATTGAAGCAGGCTTCTCGAACTGGAAGAAATGATAATCCGACTGGGTACCTGTTATTTAAGGCCGAATTAACACACATTGTAATAAGCTTAGATGGGTTAGAAAGAAACATACAAATTATGCAAATGAACTTACCTAAATATATCCCATTCACAAAGGCATAAATAGCATTTCCTGTCACATTTACACTAAGGGTCACATTGCGTATGATGTCCTCGTCGTTGTCAAAACTGGAATTCAAGATGAAGAATAAACCTTGTGAAATCAGTGTTATCAAGTGAAGGAATGTAACAAAAATTTGAGTAAGAAATTAGCAATTATGTAGTTTGGCATTTTAAACCACCTGTTGCCAACCCTGCATACATACCTGGTCATGTACCACAAGTAGTCGGTCTGGTCGTTAGTTACAGTTTTTTGATCAAGAAGCTCATATGATGGCTGCGTACCTCTTCCCTGTAATTGGTCTTGGATGTACTCTTCCCTCCACGACCAACTGAGTTTAGCATATGCATTATCATTCTCAGCCAATTTCCTTTCCGTATTAGTGACTTTGTACACGTCGAACTGCAGGTTTATTTAATTAGAAGCCCTCTAGTTTCCTACGTAACAAAGAACAAACAAAACCATGTTCAGTCTTACTCTTCTCTTACCATAGCAGTATTGAAGATTTGTTTATTGCAATCCTGGATAATACTAACAGACCAAGGAAGTACATGGATTGTCACATTTGGTTCCAAATCAACGTCTTCGGGATCGCTCAGTGTATTGCTCAAGAAGCAGAATCTCTCCCCAGTAGAATTAACGGCGAATGTCGTTAGCTGCTTTGCATTATAAACTTGCATTACTTGTCCATCTTTTTTGCTGCCATGAATAATTTTTTAGAGCTTCCATTGAAATTTAGGATTTGGTCTAATTGCATTAACCTCTTAGAAGTTCGAAATCAGTGCTTTGATTTGGCTTCTTCTTTTTGGAACTTGACTTACCTCAACCCCTCCTTGAAAACCATTCATGATTTTACGCTTTGTTATGGCGCAATCCTTGCTAGTAAGAATCTTCTCCCCTACTTTTATTGCTTCATGTAGTTGTTTGAGGTGCTCCCATGTTGGCTGGTTTAAATTCCCTGGAAAACGTACACGAAGAAGGTAAACCGATTATCTCTACAATAGGACTTTTTATACAATTTAAGATAAATATAATAAATTATTAGTTTAAGTTTGTTAGTTAAAATGTATAACATTTGATTAGTTTAAATAAAATCATAAGAAAGACTTAACGTTACCATATTCATCGATTGGTGCATTGAAGTCGAATGAAGTGGTAACATACTTGCCGGCCGAACGGCCAAAGTTGGTTCCTCCGTGATACTGAAAAAAGGGTCGAAGGAGAAAAATTAAACAATTAGGTGATTAGTTTACTGTAGAAAGCTTTCGATATGTTTGAAGTAGTCATCAATTAAGGCGAGTGGGGTGTTAAGCATAGGACCATATAATAGTTCTGAACCACTCCACCGGCTTGGAAAAATCGAGCAACTGCATATGCCAAATCTTCAGGAGTTCTAAATGTTACAGCATCACCCCAGCTCTGGTACCTACAGGGTGTGTTTTGCATAAGCAATGAGTTTTTCTAAAACGAAATTGTACACCAAGATCCAGTTATGGTTGGGTTATTCACAACCCTAATCTTTATCCTTACTTCCATGTGCTGTAACGTTAAATGCTACCTACTACAGTAAACCCTTCATGGCAGATTATATAATCAAGAGAACTGACCATCCGGTATAAGCTTCTGTCCATATTTTGGGAATGTTAAAGGGATCGTTTGATGAGAACTGATGGCCATAGTACCCGTTGAACGTATTGATCTACATAAAAAATGGTGATATTATGGTACCCTGAAATAACTCAACAAACCAAAGGAATAGAGAAGGGAACTATATATAGTATATACCACGGAGGGCAGAGAAATGTCGGACTGGTCACTCATAATCCATGGAACCCCAATATTCTGTGCATTAGCCATTTTTGCAGCCCATTCAAGATAAGACCGTCCTGCATCTCCTGTGTACGTCGCCGTATTTCCATAGTCGCTCTCTATCTGTTTGTTATTATTTTATGAGCATATATTCTCAGATTCTTTCTTCTCCAATCATATGTGTGAGTCTCAGATGGATGGCCATGGACATACCTGTGCTAGAATTATAGGTCCTCCCTGAGAAGCGAAGAGTTTCTCGTATCTTGCCATGTTCACAATATGAGTTGTAAACCTTTGCATCTCAGTCTGTTGAGGTTTATTTTTCTTATTATAATCATTGAAGAAAAAGTACAAAACCTAAGCATTTCACAGAACAACAAAACCTTGAAAACATCACTGTCTGTTCTGAATTTGATGCCTGGATTTTTAAGTAGCCACAAAGGCAACCCCCTGCCAAAGCCATACATGAACAAAAAAAGCAAAATTATGATTAAAAAAAAAAGAAGTATGTAGAACTCGTCGCATTTCCATAAACATGTGTTAAGAAGAATCTGAATTTGTGGAAACAGTTTGAGATTACCCAAAGTTCCACTCAGCAGAGATGTAAGGACCAATTTGGAGAATTCCGTATAGTCCAGCTTGTTGAACTAGCTTGAAAAACCGTACAAAGTCTAGGTTGCCCCTGAAATTATACTGCATTGACGAGCTCAAAATCATTATTTTTTCAGACTCACTTTCCTTCCCCGTGCGGCCATTATTTTCTTGCCCCAAAGGCGATATCAACGTATCATACCTGATTAGGTTGAGGCTCATGAGCATTCCAAAATACGAAAGAGGAAATTGCATCTAGGCCACCATCCTTTGCCTTTTTGATTAGATCAGGCCACATCTGTGTAGAATGTACAGAGTAACAAATGGCAAATAATAAGAAATTTTGCTAGTCAGAATATATAAATTCTTAAATTCATCGCAACACCACCTAAGTATAATACGAAAACATTTACAATGATACCTCAGGAGTACTGCGGGTATAATGAATAGATCCTGAGATGATAAGTTTTCGCTGACCATTAATGATGAGTGCTCTTACATCATAATCTACTTGGCCTGCTGAACAATACGAACATACAAGAACTATACTCGTTATAAGAATCAGTTTCATCCAAGAGCTTGGCATCTTTGGTTTTACATTCATAAATGAACTCCGTAAATCCTTGGAGCTGCAGAAGGAGGTCTATATAGGGAAAAGAGAGAAGAACTCAACAACGATGTTTATGGAATTCCTGGGCATGCATAACTAACTATTCAGATATAAATAGAAAGTGAAAAAACAAGATAATCAATTTGTCGATATAGAACTTTCAACTCAGTTGACTAGCTCTCGATCACATCATATGGTTTTGTTGAATAAATAAATGCATACTTTTAAAAGTTTAAATGCTAAAATAAAATAAAACTTAAAAAGATTAATCGCTTTTTAATTTATTATCTTAGACATGAACTGTAATGACTTCTTATATTTTAGGTATTTAACAACAACAGCAGCATTCGGTAGAAATCGCAGCTGAGACGTAGGGTTTGGGTATAATTAATATTGATTGTTGAAAATAGGTTATATAAAATTAAACGTTTGTCTAATTAAAAGTTTTATTCTATATTTATTTGTAGCATATAATTATATATGGTTTCTCAATTATTTCTTTTAGTATTATCTTTAAGTCGTCGTCGTCGTTACATTCAATTCAAAATCTCGCAATAAAGTGGAGTCTGGAGAGAATTGATAGTACATAGCCTTACTCCTACATAATAAAGATATTGTTTCCAACAATATTACCTTTAAGTAAAACAAAATAATTAAAACACATACACATGTACCAATTTATTCCAAGTGTTGATATTATTTGATTTTTTCGTTAATTTATTTTTCACAATTTATTTGTTAATGGTAAAATTGATAACATAATTACTTAAAAATATTATTTATTTTATGAATATTTATTTAATTAACTAAAATATAACATAAATTTCATATGATAAATATACATTGCAAATAAGTTTAATGAGATTCATATTACGTGAATGTATTATTATTTAATTATTTATAATTATTGTTTTATTAAAATTTGATATTAATTGAGTAGAAATTAGAAAGAATAACACATTTTTTTCTTATATAGGAAATAGATGACAATAAAGTATAAAAAAACTTAAATAACCATATAGGTGCTTACTAGAAATACTATAGTTTCATTTGAAATAATACTTGTATGTCTATAAAAATTATCAAGTTGATGATTGTAAGTAACTATTTAACATTAGATTTCTAAAGTATCTCATACAAGGTTTGTTATATTTTCTTGTTGCATATGACTTATTCTTATAAATGGCAGCTCAATCGGTAGTTATTGAATATAATATATAATATATTGAGGTAATTGAGTTATTAATATTGGATTCATCACACTAATTCAATTAAGGAGAATGTTTCCTTTTTTATTAATATTGATAAAAAATCTCTTAATTAAGATAAAATAATACTTTGAAAATATTTTTAAGTGTCATTCATAAAATTAATCAATAATAGAAGAGAACTAATATGATTGGAATTAAATACAACAAACATTAATTCAATACTTTATATTTAATCAAAATATTATGATGAAATAATTGAACAAAACCGAAAAATCATGCACATAAATATTAATCAAAATTATTTTGACAATCTTAATATTTGGATCATCATAATACATTATTAAACATCAATCTTGATTTGTTAACATAAATTATCTAATTAGAAAATTAAAGATAAATTAAAAAATTTAATTTGTCTAATCCTGATTAAGATTTTAGGCTATAGTTTATATTTGTTGTTAGCATATGTTTAGGTTACGAACATGGAAATGTTGTTGAGAAAAGAGTTATTTAATCAAGTCGAATTTCATCTCAATTTTGAAAAAATTTAAAATTAAACATGAGATATTTAATAAATAAAAACCAACATGAGATGTTAAGTATAAATTAGAATCAATTAATATATAATTATAATTAATGATAATTATTAAAAATGCTAAACCTTATTATAAATAATATTGAGTTGCTATTTAGATCTAGATTTTATTGTATTCATATATTTATAAAATTAAAAATTTAAAAAATCAAACCAAAAATGTAAACATGAGATCTAATCTCTCTCCAATTTTTCAATACTTTTGTGCACATACAGCTTATCCAATGTGGCGCAAAACAAAAATGTGGTTGAACTCGTCAACTACTTGGGCCCAGCAATCTCGAAGTGAACATTAGAAGGGTCTCCGCCCGCTTCCTCGAACAAAATCAACGTGTTCGGCCCCTCATTCAGAAACGATCTTGGAACGTGGTACCTGATCATGCAAACACATGACCAGGTCATTTCACAACTTGATCATCTAAAGCAGTAATGTCTAAAACTCAACTGTATGTACAGACTACCTACCATCTTTGAGTGGGTTCTCCACAATTTGTGTAGCATAATGTAATGTTATTATTTGTTCCACGGTAGTTGCATAAGGGCTGGCATCCACCTGCAGGATCAGCGATCTGTGTAACCCAGTAACGCCCGATACTATTTCCATTTACCCAGGCATGACCTTTTCCCATTCCTTGCAAGTCTAGTTTTACAGGCTCAGTTCCTGGTGGAGCCTCAAAATTAGCCTGCATGAGTTCAGGATTACCATAACAAGCTATACACCAGACCAGCAGTATAGGTTTAGGTTATGGAAGTTGAGGAGGTTGTACCTTGTACCATGTCATACAACTTGCCACAGGGAGCGTGTCAGTCAACCATTTGCCACTCTGAGATTTGGGATCATAAAGTTTTAGAGCTTCTCCATTCAATCCTACCTTTGCCAGGTAAAACATCTTACGTTAGTGATTCTCATATGAACCTCTCGTTCAGGATTTACGACCATTTTTATTTTCACCTTGAGGCTCCAGTGGTGTGCAGAGAGATCAGTGGTGGAATACTCGTCAATCAACTTAACAGGGCCCTCCGGTATCCCTTCAGGTATCGCTTCGAAAGCCACGCCAGAGAACTGCCACGGATCGTAGAAATAGCGAAGGTGTCAATTCCTTAAATGAGAAGGACAGAGTCGATCAATTATACATTATACAAAGGATACCTGCAATCCAACAGTAGCAGTGAGGAGGGTTATGTTATTTATTCCAGGCTCCAGCGAAGTAGGTCTCTCAAAGTCAAAATTAGTTCCAGCATGAGTACCTGTTCTCAAGCTCAGATCATCACCATTTTCATAAGCTTAAATGGGTTGATTAAGATAATTAAATATGCATACATATGTATATATAGTACCTAAATATGCCCCATTCACAAAGGCATAAATAACTTCTCCAGCAACATGCACGCTAAGGGTCACATTCTTTGGGGTCTTCTCGTCGTTGTTAACACTTGAACACAGATAAAAAACGAAGAATAGATCAGCTGTAAAGTGAGAATGCACAAAATTAAAGTAAGCAAGAGGCTTATAATCACCTAGTCATGTACCACAAGAAGTCACTTTGATCTTGAGTTATTACTTTTTGATCGGTAAGCTCATTTTCTTGGAGAGTACCATTTCCTTGCAGTGTGTCTTGCATGTACTCTTCCCTCCATACCCAATTGAGTTTAGCAGGTACGTCCTCACCCAATTTCCTTTCCATACTAGTGACATTGTTGCTGTCAAACTGCAGGTTTATTTAGTAGAGCATCAACGTAATAAGTCGATCTGCTTAAAAATATTCTACTGGTGTATAGAAAAACAATCAGAGAACAATTTCTTACCGTAGCAGTATTAAAGATTTGCTTGTAGCAATTCTCAAGAATACTAACAGACCAAGGAGGAACATGAAATGTCTTATTTAGTTCCAACTGAACGTCTTGAGGATCTGTTAATGCATTGCTCAAAAAACAGAATCTCTCCCCAGTAGCTTCAAAGGTGTACGCTGTCAACTGGTTCAGTTCAGAATTTGTTAGCGCAAATTACTAGCCTCTGATCTGTGTTATAGTCTAATATTTTTGCGACTTAGTACGTACTTGAACTCCTCCATCAAAGCCTTTTACCAATTTGTTGGTTGCAACAGTTGCATTGATGCTAGTTAGAAATTTCTCTCCTACTTTAATTGCTGCATGGAGATTCTGAAGGTGTTTCCAGGTGGGCTGGTTTAAATTCCCTGAAATATTGTACTTGAAAGAGTGTGAACATCCAAACCTGCTGTCCTACTAGATTCCATAATAAAGGCCTAGTAAAGATCGAGTATGTTGTTACCATACTCATCAATTGGCGCATTGAAGTCGTAAGATGTGGTTACAAATTGACCAGCCGTACGTCCAAAGTTGGTTCCTCCGTGATACTGTAACGGGAAAAGGAAAGGGAAATTGCTTAGTTAGTTGATAGTTTATATGCAAAGTCACAGATTATATTCTTGAGAAAGCAAAGTAAAAAAGCGAGGAGAGAACATATAAGACCATATAATAGTTCTGCACCACTCCACGAGCTTGAAAAAATCGTGCAACTGCATATGCCAAATCTTCAGGGGCTCTTATTTGGTCTTTATCTCCCCATTTCTTGTACCTACGAGGCATGTTTTGGTTCAACAATCGAGCTTCCTGGTTTCTTGGAACTTATAATCAAGAAAGACTTTACCATCCAGTCCAGTTTTCTGTCCATATCTTGGGATTGGTGGCATCATATGGCAAAAAATTGTGGCCATAGAACCCATTGAAGGCGTCGATCTGTAAGATAGCATTAACTTCATTTTCGTGCTGAGTAATCTTTACTCAAGGATAGCCAAAAACCCACCAAACAAAAGAACTGAAATAGAGATATACCATAGATGCTGGAGTCTGATATTGCTGAGTCATAATCCAAGGTATGCCAAGATTCTGGGAAACAGCCAGTTTTGCAGTCCATTGTAGATAAGTCTGCCCTGCGTCTCCATAACCGTCTAGAACAGATCCATATTCGTTTTCTATCTGGTACGTCCATCGTCATAAAATTCAAACCACTTAAAACGGACTCAGAGTAATAATAGACTGCATCATGTAAATATTACATGCCTGTGCCAGAATTATAGGTCCTCCTTGAGAAGCGAAGAGTTTCTGAGCTTTTGCTATATTCACAATATGGGTGATGAATCTTTGCATTTCGTTCTGTAATTGTAGTATACGCAACGTTGAGGATTAGTTTCCGTAATATTGTTTGAAGAATGGCATGAGAACTATATCTGGTAAAAACCTTGAACAGGTCGCTATCTGTTCTGAATTTGATTCCTGGAATATTGCTTAGCCACTCAGGAAAACCCCTGTGAAAGCCATACAAAAAAAACTAAGAGTTTACAATTTGTTGATAAGAAACAATTTGATATTTACCCAAAGTTCCAGTGAGCATTGATATAAGGACCTATCCGTAGAATTCCGTATAGTCCTGCTTCTTTAACTTTCAGGAAAAACTCAGTGAAGTTCAGGTTGCCCGCAAAGTTGTACTGCATCAGGATTATGATACAAAGAAAGCATTCTGGCAATTTAGTCTCTATGAACAAGGGAAAAAAAAAAAAGCAGGTGGGTTTGTAACACCTGACGACGGCGAGGCTCATGGATATTCCAGAAGATGGATGTGTCAATTGCATCAAGACCACCTTCCTTTGCCTTCTGAATCAGATCAGGCCACATCTGTATAGGTGTCAAAGTGAATAAACTGTTCGATTTCAGTAAGAGGGTGGTGTTTTCAAAACTTGCAAAATATTCATACCTCAGGAGTGCTGCGAGTGTAGTGAATAGATCCCGAGATGATAATTTTTCGAACACCATCAATGATTAGAGCTCTTGAATCATATTCAACATTTCCTGCTGAACAACATGAGCCTAAAATCGCTGCACTCACAATGAGAATCACTTTCGTCCATGAAGTGAACATCTTGGCGTTTTACGTTCATAAATTGGTAAAATCCTGGAGCTAGCATCGACTGCTTAAAGCTGAAGAACGAGGTTTATATATGAAAAATTAAGGAAGGACAATGTTGTGGATGTCCTCAAGTTGCGTAAGATATTAATAGCAAGGCATCAGCTTTCCCCATTTGTTGCCAAACAACGTCAAGTCGGTTCGGTTCATGCGCCCCTCCATTTTTACAGTGATTCTTTGTTTGACGAAAGGAAAAAGAAAGAATGCCCTTTCAATTGATTGGACATGGTTAACGAAAGAGGTCGGAAAATTGCAGTGTGACTCTGTATTATCCAGTTATTTAAATAGTTTGCTGAAAAAAGAACCAGTCTACGATTCATAGTCTACCGAGACGGACATGAGTTAAAACGAATAGATCCGATTTAAGTTCAGCAAAAGAGTAAAGGAAACTATATTTACATGATAAAATCAAATATTTTTTAAACATTTTTATTTAATATTTATTAATTTAAGTAATCGTTAATAAATTACGAAATTAAAAAGTTATCATTATTACTATCATCATCATCACACTCAGTCTGAAGTCGAGCAATGAAGCGGGATCTTGGGAGATATAATAGTACGCAGTCTTATCCCTACATAATAAAGTAACTGTTTCCAGTAGACTCACATGCAAATTTGGCAAGAAAATAGTGATACAGATTAAAATAGTAAGTAAGTAAAAATAACACTAAAAATATTTAAGTAAATAAAATTGCAATAAATACATAAAGATGATGATGATGACGATGATGATGATGATGAAACTACACCTAATAATAAACTCAATAAAATAATAATGATAATAACAGTAATGCAACTGAAGAATGAGAATGAAAGCACTAAAAAAAAGAAGAAGAAGAACATAAAGAAATTTATTTGTTGTGATCTTGATAAGAGTTGCCTCAAAAATTAACTCTTTTCAACAAGGAGAGTAAAACAAACGAAAGCAACAACTAAAACAAGCAAAAACAACAACTACAATAAGGGCTAGTAGAAAAACGATTTTGAGAGCAAATTCAAACAAAGAAATGAACTGGAACACTTCATCCCTAAGATTCATTTAATCTCATCAGTTATCATTTTAAACTATTAAGTAAAAGTTTGTTTAGAAGATATGTATTAAAAATAATTTGACCAAAATTTAGTTCCTTTAACAAATTTATTATTCGAATTTAAAATGAATTTTCCAAATTAAAATAAAAATATTTTTTAAATTTATCTATTAAATAGATTAAAACAATTTAATCATATTTAATTTATTCAACATCGATTAATTTGCAAAATCTAAAAAAAATCTAAAAGGAGCTTCTATCTCATTACATAATTAATTAAATATTTAGATGCTTTTTATTTATTTAAATAATTATGTATTGTTTCTTGTATAGTCACGCGAAATATTCATATATTTCTTGACTTCAAATCTTCTTTTTAATTCGTCATTTTGACTATTAGATATAATTTTAGAGACTATTCAATCTTATTTAATAGTCAAAATAATGTTTTGATTATTACAGATAAATTTAGAGACCATCCAATCTTATCTTATAGCCAAAACATCGTAGTTTTGATTATTAGACATAAGTTTAGAAACCATCTAATCTTATATAACGATCGAAACAAACTCATTTTAGGCGTTAAATAGGGGTTGAGGAGAGGACTCTCACTCATATTTGATCTTATTGTGCGTTGGAGAGAGTTCAAGCACAATTGAACACAAAATCTCCGCTAAAATTTTGAGCTCAGATCTTCTGTTCAATATTACCTTGTTTTATTTTGCCAATAAATATCAGTCATTTATTTATATAAATCCTGTGTGAATCTCGTGTAAATCTCGTAAAATAAATAACTAAAATTTTATAAGATAAAATAAGACAAGATAATATTTAACAGAAGATCTCGTCTCGCTCACCGGACCATACATTATATACTTTACAAGACTCCTGTTACATTTTGAAATTTGTGAAACATGCAAAGAATATATACAAGTGATTACTTTTCCTTGACTCTAAAGCCACGAGACAACTTTGATCGGTGAGTCTTAAACACTCCACACACCATGTGTTTGATAATATGTCCCCTCCAGACTTCTCCCTATTCCACTTCCATGCTCTCCACCCACCATGAACTCTTCCTGTTCCTTCATCGACTCCTGCTCCACCGGAACCCTTCGCGCGTGCCTCGACGCAACGTCCCGAATCTGCGACGGCAACAACTCTGCTCCGACCGGAACATCCGGCGGGTTAGATGGGAAGTTGAGAATCCCCGATGGTCCTCTTAGACATAAAACTGCAGCGTCGTAAGCTCTGGCTGCCTCTTCGGCAGTGCTGTAAGATCCCAACCATAATCTTCTTTTGCTGTTCGGTTGCCTTATCTCCGCTACCCACTTTCCCCATTTTCTCATCCTCACCCCCTTGTAACGGCCGTTCCCTCTCTGTTCCCCGCCACCGCCGCTCTTTCTTCCCATTTCTTCATCCTCCATCGCTATGTTCCGTGGCTTTTATATTAGGATTCGTGAATGCTGAGAAGTGGACCGTTCGCATGTGCTAAGAGGAGATGTGGAACTGGCCGAGAGTGCCACGTAGAGACTTGGAGGAAAGTTTCGGACAGTGCCGTTGGGTTGGGAACCCGGAAGTTACACGTGGAACAGCAGGGATCGGCTGATAAGGATTAAGACATTACACGCTGCCGCGGTTTCGGTAGTCCTAAGTTAAAGAACTCGACACGTGCCCTGTCCGCAATGCCGACCACCAAGCTTTGACTTGTTTCTAGAACGTCAAAATCATATTTTCTTTTCTTCCATGAGCAAAACATAAATTAAATTTTAAATTGTATTAATATTTAATACTAAATATCATATGTAAAAATCTACATGTTTATATTATAAAATATAATATAATATTTAAATAATCTTTCAGTTTTTTAATTTAAATTAAATTTTAATTTAATGTTTTCATTTTTTATTTGGACCACTCTATTATAATGTTATGAATACCGTACCGGACTTAGTATTGGATTGGGTTATGGTATGGTACTGTACCGGTATCGGTTAATATCGGATACCGTTTCGGGTAATTTTTTAAGTTTATAAAATAATCTCTTAATTTTTTTAAAAATGACAAAATAGTCTATTATCATATTATATAATTGTACCGTTTAAGTTTATATATATCTTTATTATATTTTAATTCTATATATATAATAATGATATAAATATAATAATTTTTAAATTGTTTATTTTAAAAAATAAAAATTTTTATTAATACTTTATTAATAAATATTATATAAAACATTAAAAATTTAAATAAAAATAGTTTATTAATAACAATTTATTAGTAATAAAAATTTAAAAAAATTATTTTTAAGTTTTATTTAATTTATAATTATTATTAGTAATAAACATATTTATTATTATTTTAAAATTTTTGAAAAAAATGAGGAAAGAGAGGGAGGGAAATTCTGAAAATTTTGCAAAAAAAAATTCATAATTATTTAAAATATCCTGTACCGGCCAGTACTGATCGGTATTCAAATTCGGTACCACCTACCCCAAGTATCATATCGGTACAATACGTACTAGCTGATACAGTATAGTATTCGTTACTATGCTCTATTAGGTTTGAAAGATTCGTTTGAATCGAAATCAACCAGTTTGGTTGGTTTAAATCGTCTAAGGTTGAGATCGAGACTGAATGGGTAGTTCCGCGAGGCATGGTCCATGCAGTACATGATTTGAAGGCATTACAGGTTGCATCTGGCATGTTACAGCAACCACTGAAGATTGACGGCAATAAATTACTCCCATCCATTCTT
>JANSVB020000164.1:796760-815510 GCA_025504935.2 Erythroxylum haughtii | reverse complement strand
TCGCCGAGGAATCAGAGGTCCGACCAAAAGCAGAAGCAAAAGCAAAGACAGCTTTTTTATTTATGTTAACAAGCCGACATATGATAGACTCGGACAATCACCGCTCCACCCTCGGCCCTCTTACAGGTTTTGTTTTGGTCTTCTTAAGATTGTAAGAAACTAAAAAGAAAAACTAACAGACCAACAGGAAAAACAAAAAAAGTGAAACAGTTGTGCTTTGATGGTTAATTAATTATTACCATGTTACATACTTAATTATTTATCTATGTTCAATTATGTTATCTGTTTAGCGGACAATAATGTTGGTCCTTATCAATCAAAGTCATCCCATGTTCCACCCAATTCTTTTTTTTACTATTTTTAGTACAATATTATATAAATATTATAAAATTATAATAATTCAATAATTATATATTTTAAATCATATTTTTATCTAAATTTTACTTATTTACTCTTTAATCTACATCACTCTTTTATTATCACATTTACATATGGGTCTATCAAAAATAATCTCTCAATTATGTAAAGATAAGGCTACATAATATCGGACCTCGACACCATTTTATTGCAGGATTTCAGATTAAATGTGATGATGATGATGATGATTTTGTTTGAATTCTTTGTCATTTTTAGAGTTTATGACAATTTACTCACTTTCTCATGCTGATTTATATATTTATATTGGACTATATAAATATTAAGATTAGTTTAGGCAAATATCTATTCTAATATCATTCTTAAAAAAATAAAAAGACAAATAAATGTTAATTTCTTTAATTAAATGTAAGTTTGGGATCACATGTCTTAAGAGTTTCTTTTATTATTGTGTTGCTTTCCTAATTCCTGATTGTGGCCTTTTTTGGTTTTTTTTTTCCCCTTCCTTAGGATTTGGAGTAAGTTGCAATTACTTTTATTTAAAGTGAGAAAAGTTAATAAATGAAGTCACTTCAGTCTCTTTCTATGTGAATTTGAATAAGTTGTTAGTCAATAATGCTTTAAACGGTGATGGAAGCATTTCTTTCTTATTTTCTCTTTAAAAAATAAAAAAATATTGATAAAATTAATAATAAAAAATTCTATTAATTTGATTAATTTAATTAAAAAAAGCTTTGAATTGTTCATTTTTTGGTTCAATTTATTTTAATAAATTTTATTGTTAAAAATTAGTTAATTTATTAATTAATCGATAATTTTTATAAATTCTTATAAATCAATTCATTTTCATTCAATAATCTTTTTGAATTAAACTTCAAATTTTTGATAAATTAATACAATATCTTTCAATTATATTTTAAACTCTTCAATTTTATTTAATATTTAGTAAATTTTATAATAATTTATCACCTGTTGAACCTTTTAATTCTTAAATTTTTTATTTAATTTAATTCAATTTTTAAAACATTGTTTAAAACCATTAACTAGATAACCAAAATTTCTTTTATTTTCTCATGGAAAAAAATAAATATTGAAATCAATTAAATAAAATGGCATGCTGTTAGTTGTAACTCATCAATTATTGCTGAAAGTAGGAAGATAATTAGGAAAATAATAATTATCTGATATTTTTATTACTTTGTGATTGGATTAACGAAAGGAATTTTGGGCCGAAAAGAAAAGGTGATGTTAAGAGAGGGCAACATCACTGGATGAACCTTTGTTTGGGCACATTAAGACTTAATAACAGCCACTAGCCGCAAAAGCAGGAGATACCTTCACATGTAACCAGCTTGTTGGGTGTGACTTGAGACATCAGTATACCGCAATTAAAGTCGAGCGTGAATCAATTATAATAATCCATCCTTATAATTACTTATTATCGTTATTTACTATTACTATTATATTGCAGCAGTTGTGGTTCTAAGGAGATCCTGATCATGACGGTGTCCATATTCCATCATTCTGTGGACCTCCCGACTCCCAACTTTTCTTTATATTCCTCTCTTCCGACTTGCATAAGTTAGTCTCTATATGATAACACATGCAAACCAAAAGAGATATCGCTACTTATGGTGTATCCAATGTGTGATCTAGCTGTTTAACTTTACTGCCTTAAATGCCCTATGGATTTATATTAGCAGAGTTTTTGATAATAAAATTTTTATTAGTAGAGTTTTTTTTAAAAGTCGATTGACTGTTTTAATGTCAATTACAAAATTTTTTTTAAAAGAGTTTTATATAGTAAACTATTTGGTAGTATAAAAATAAAATATACTTTTATTAATTTTAACTTTATTTTATTTTGTAATAAAAATTATTTATGCATATAAATATTATTTAAAATATATTAAACAATATGCAGAACACAATATATTAATTATTACGTAATGTTAAACGATATGAAACATAAATGAAAATATATCTAACCAAATCTTTTATATGGATTATAACATAAGTAAAATTAATATAAAAATAAATATTAAAACATATAAAAATGTCAAATAATATTATATAGATCTCAAAATAAACATGAAGATGAGTTTGTGGATATTGTATAAATTATGTGTAAAACATAAGAACAAAAGGGACTAAAAAGTAAGTTCATTAATTGATCCGAAAAATCTACCTGAAAAGGTAATTTTTTAAGAAACTCCAAATTTGAATTTCTTAAAAAATTATATTTTAGTTGCAAAAAAGGCTATATCAACTAAAAAAATATTTTTCTATTTTATAGCCAAATAGTCATTTAAAAAAAGCTTTTGCGGTGAGAAAAAATGTTTATTCACCCTCGAAAAACTCAATTAAACAGACGCTAAAAAAAAAGGATATGCATTTTTTCGTAATCTGATTTATTTTGTATTTTATATGATTTAAAAATGGTATATATTTATTCTTAATGCATACATGAGAGTATTTGTTTAAGCTAAATATTAGATAGTAGGAGATCTTATGTGCATGTATCCAAGTGAAGAGGACGATTCAAGATGCATGCAGCAGGAAGATTCTCAAACTGGGAAATGTTGTGAATTTTATAAATTATTCACTTTTTGGTAGGAAGGGGAAATGGATATGGAAGAAGCCATGCAGATTTTGTACATTTGGTTGGAATCTTTGTGCTTCGCTGTAACGGAGAGTATCTGGTTAATATCATCAAGAAAGGATGTCCATATGCACCGCACCAACTTAAGTAACATTAGCATTCAATCATCATCCATTTAGAAATCTTAATCGTTAAAAGTAACCTTTCAGACAAGGTAAGAAGTTTAAGATATAAAAAATTTAATTAATTTTAATTTTTTTATAAAACTGACTAAATAGTAATAAAATTAAGAAATTTAAAATATAATTTGAAGAGATTCTTCTTATTCTTTGAAAATTTTAAATTTAATTAAAAATTATTACTAAATAAAAACTAGTCAATTTATTTTAATTTGTAAGAATTTATTAATTAATAAAAATTGAATAATCAACTAATAAATTGATCATTTTTTAGCAATAAGAGTTTATCATCGTTATCATCAATACTAAGATGAAGTTTCGACGTGAGGTTGGAGGTTTTTAATAACTTTTATTTTTAATAATAAGAGTTATTAAAATAAATCGAAGGAAAAGTTAAAAATTGAATTAAAAATTGAATAATTTAAGATTTTTATTATTAAACTAATTAAATTTTTTAATCATTAGTTAAAAGATTGGCATCACAATTATAGAAAATCATAAAATTGACAATAATACATTTTTAACTCAGTCTGGCAAGCGTAAACCTAGCTTAGCCGAGTGAAAGAACATGCGGTGATGGCTCAGATAGGTGATTGTTCCAGACAATGAGCAGAGGGAAATCCGAGAGGCAAAGAAGAGAAGGAAAAAAAAGCAAACTTTTAAGGTTGGACAAAGTATGAAACAGTATAGCGGCAGGCAGCCAAACTAAGAACAGCTAGCTAGTCCATGGGATTGCGAGGAAACCCCCCCAACCATGTGAAGCAACGCAGCTTTTGTCGGACCAACCACTTCCAACTCCCACCAGATTGTAGGGTTTTCTCTTAAAAAATTTATAGATAAATCCTATTTTTTATGAGTGGCCCTCGATTCTCCGGTTGGCCACTGCTCCTTCTGTTCAGAACTTCTGATATTAATTGTACGGAATACGGATCGTAATTCATCTCTCCCACTTATTCATTCCTTTTTCAAGCTTGCACATGTACATTATATATTAAAAGTTAAATTCATGGTCATGGGCAAAGAAAAGGAGAAAGCACTGCAGTAACTCATGCAACAAATGGTCAACGAAGGTTACATTCTCCCATTATTTCATGTCTGGTGGTGGTAAGTGGCAAGTGATAAGGAGTCCATATCTTTTGTCTAATATTATGGTGTTTTATTATATTCAATGAATCTCAGTCATTTATTTATGTAAGTCTCGTGTAGGTCACGCGTGAGTCTCGCAAAATAAATGGTTAAAATTTCATGAGACATAATAAGACAAGGTAATATTAAACAGAAGATCTTGTCTAAGTGGTAAGGGCTTAGGGCTGCATGCAAATATTTTAATACTAAATGGAAGATTAAAAGTTGAAAGCTTTTTTTTCAAGTGTTCACACACTTTGACAGTTTCTCGTTTGCATGACGTCTCTGTAGTATATATTATTATTTTACAATTTACGTCGAGAAGAGAATACTTTTTTTTTTTTCTGGACAGGCACACCTGTAGTTCCTGAACAAGATCTGTCATCTATGTATGCTAATACATAACAGAGAAACCTATTGCAGAAGCAGACAAGTTACAAGCTGGTGTTCCAATCTTTCTGAACTGTTCTTTTGCAAAATGCATGTACTAGC
Source organism: Erythroxylum haughtii (assembly GCA_025504935.2). Taxonomy (NCBI): domain Eukaryota; kingdom Viridiplantae; phylum Streptophyta; class Magnoliopsida; order Malpighiales; family Erythroxylaceae; genus Erythroxylum; species Erythroxylum haughtii. Next base: position 810,737 of record JANSVB020000164.1, on the reverse strand, counting down.
ATCTGTAAATGGGTAAATGATAATACTAAAGATATATATATTAGGGTATTAGCTATAATCTTATTCCGTGTCTCTAGAAATTCGTGGAAAAAAATAAAAAAGCTCCATAAATAATTCAATTGGTACCTTTAATTTTTTATTTTTATTGAATAAATTTTAAATTATCTTTTAATTCAATAAGATATATAATGTACTACACTCATAATTTAATTTTAAATTTTAATTACAATTTAATTTTAACAATTAAGTTTTTTTTGGTAAATGGTTGATCAGCTATTTTTTAACATATTGAGATGTATTCAATTGTTTGACCATACCAAACAATTGATAATCATATTTGGTAATCAGTTGATTAAGTTTGTAGATTGAACTCAATCCGTTATTTTTGAAAATGCTATTATAAGAAACGTTTTACGTTAGAGGCTGAAAATTTAAGGGATAAAAAGATGATTGTGCCTCAAAAATCCTTTTATTATTACTTTCCCTTTATAAAATTCTAGTAGTAGAAAAATGCGGAGAAATAAATGAACTTCAACTTAATTAATATGGATAAAGAAAGTAGCAGTAACAGTAATAAAATTTATTTATTTATTTATTATTATTATATGTTATATGTGTTTTATTAAAGTTATAAACTTAATTTTTGTAAAATAAAATATCTAAAGTATAACTTCACAAGAATATTCAAAGAAATACTAAGATATAATACTAATGTCCTTATAAATTCTTTTAAGTGATACTTTTATAAGTCATTTTATACATAAACAGCTAATACTAAAAAATTAATTTTACTAAGCATCTTTAAGTAAACAATTGATGTAATCCACTAGTCAAAACGTAATCCACTGTAAGCTAATTGTTAATAAAATCAGTTAATAGCTAATGAAATCTGTTAATTGTCAAGCCTAATCTAAATTGAGCTTTTAAAAAATTTAATTGGTTATACTTAATTTATAAAATACTATAGATTTTATTTTTAAAAGGTATTTGTATCTTTATTATTCGGTAAAAGTTGGAATCAACGAATATATATGTATGTCACTGGTGCAAATCGGAATCTGAGGAGTAAGAAGATCACGGGAAACTTTAGGAGTTGGTGGATCGACTCCCATTCAAATAACACTACCTTCACGCTAAGTAAAAGTAAGACAAGACACTACTAACGCTTAGTGTGTGTGACAATGTCTAACGACTGCATCGAGCATTGTTAATGTGAATGCGTCATTTCTGATAGAGAACCCTCCCTGGATCGGCATCTTTCTTAGCTTAGCATAGCATAGCACCAGATAGAATTAATGGAAGTTGGAAAAATATCTTCCATTTAGGGGTTTTCATGAACAATGACCCGTACAAGAAAGCAAAATTCGCTTAATCATCAGCTCATGGCATATGGGTTGTTGCAATTAAAAAAGCATTGAACTTCGAACAGAATCATTCCACTGATTTGGGGCACAGGCACAGCACATGGCTGGTCATGTATGAGAGATTGGTGGTGATTAGGTGAAAATTACACGAAGTTCTGAGACAAGTGAGCAATAAACTCATCTGGGTTGTCCCTTTAATGGCGTGTGGATTAATGTCTTTAGTTTAACCTAATCATGGGATTATTTACTTAACCACTAACTAAAACAGCTTGATCATATAGAATGATAACTTTTATAAGCACGAAATGTTAGCATATCTAAAGACAAAGACGTGACATGCATATCTTCTATGATGGATCCACCCACCGTTAAACACGAGTCATGGTCCCTACTCCCTACACACTGCTTATTTGGTAATTATCGTCAACCCAAAAAGGCGTGAGATAGAGAGGAACCAGTGGTAGTGGTGGGGATACGTTGGCTTTATGAGTTTTTGTAGTCTTCCCGACGCTTGGTTTAATGAGGCTAGCTACGCGGTAATTTTTTATTTTAATCAAAATACTACTTCCAACGATAATAATTTATTTAAAATATAATAAAATAAAGTTGAATCTTAAGGTTATGTTTAGTTAAAAATTTATTAATAAAATATAATAGAATATAATATTATTATATCGTTTGAGAGAAAAGTTTATAATAAAATGAGATGAAAGACGAAAGTTTTATATTATATCTCATTTGAAACAGTAAAAATGAGAAACATTCAATTTAAATATTTAGAATAAAATGTAAAATAGTAAACAATTTTTTACTATATTATATTATAAACTATTCTTTTAAACAACATTTTAGTATATTATATTTTCAACTCTTTTATCCTTACTAAATAATAACTTTTAATATTGCATCTATTTATATTTAATTTTATTTATAAAATATTTCATTCCATTTTATTCTATTTTTCTATTAAAAAACTTAAACATAACATAACTAACGAGGAATCCCTTTCGTCATTAGCATGAATTTTAACCATGTTAAAGACCCTTTTTTTTTCCTCTCATTCTTAAAGGGTAAGTGATTAAAGTAGTAAAAAGTAGGTCAGTAGCAACACACGCATGGATATATGTGGAAGTAGGTTGATGTTGATAAAGGATCCACTAAGGTCTCTATCCAGGTGATTCAACCACATCTCTCCGCCTTCCATGGGGTTTCTTTTGGATTATCCACTTACAAAAGAATAGCCACGATTTATCCCCTTTTATATGGGACCATTTCTTTGCCTGTGAAGCCGTGGGGTCATCAATCAACTTCCATGGCCAACCCTAGTTTTAAGGATAAAGATTCATGGGTGTTTGAATTAAACCTGTCTTCCACTCCTCTATCTCTCTCTCTCACACACACACTCTCTGATATACGATTGTATTGCTCGTAATTACACTTGTATTATTCGTAATAAACACTACTGTACTTAACGTGACATGAAAGGGCTGCCAATGCCAACCCCGTATGCAGAGAGTTATGGTTTACGTCAATACAGACCTAGCATACGATGAACAGTTGAGTGCAAGGTCATTTAAGAAGTCCTAAAGAGCAAGCAAGGAAGCGAGATTCACGGCACATAAACAATAAAATGACTGTTTCAAGCAGAAAGCAAAACCCACCCTCGAGGGTTATAAAACTGGAAATATGATTGCTTTTGTCTCCTCAAGCTGCCACTACCTCACGCTTCCCTAATTTAAGCTCTGAAACGGTCTGCTCTCTCAGTTCTATCATTACACCGACAACCCTTTAATTTACTTGAGCTGACTTGACCCAACCATTATTTATTTTCTATCTCCTTAGCAGTTTAATACTTAATGTTGTGTGCTATTATTGCCTTTCACGTGGGGTCGTTTCGTTTCAGGTTCCAAGGCTCTGCTTCACTTTGCCATGAGTAAAAACACTTGGAAAAACTTGCTGCAGTCTTTCCCTGACGTGAAGCGGATTGGTCATTATTAGCTAGCAAATCTTGTCAATTCAACATTATTGTTGTGAAGTGAATGTTAGATTCCTCGTTTTCTTGCTCTATAACTCTTGGTTGTTTCTGCCTGCAACTATAAAAAGAAGAGACGAGCTTGCATTGTGTAGTCTCTCATGCTTCCCAAGTTCCAAAAATTCCCTTTGTTTCTCACATTTTATCGAATCTTTTGATTAGTTCGTTTAAATAATGCACTAGAAAGTATCGAAAATCATGTTTAATTTAACTAAAATGATTTCTTAATTAATTAAATTCATAAAAACTGGTGTAATATCATCCAACTACATTCCTATTGACTGTCCTGGAGCTAGCTTGTCAGGATTATATTGTCTAACTCCTTAATTAATGTTCCTGTGGTAATATATAGGTGGACCTTGAAATTGTGGCCTAGGCTTAATTTGAGGTTATGCTGTCACATTTATTGATTATCTTCCCTGTCTAACTCTATGATTGCATTTGATCCAACATATCTTCCAATATAAGAACTATCACTGTAAGTCTCTCTTCAAATGAGAGGCTAAAACATGATCGATGTTCCAATTCCATCTACCTTGATGTTGCCTTTGTCATGCATATACGCCAATGAAAATTGAGCCTTATTCAATACATTTGTCTATATATTATTGTAAATAAATTGATAAGATTGATATTTATAAGTTTTGATGTATTTATACCTTCAATTAATGCTCAAATTCAAAGCTTATTATATATATATATATATATATATCAATTAAACAATTTAGACTTATTATATACTGATGTGATGCTTAAAAATGTTTTAAAATTTATAAAAGTATATAATTTTCACCTTAATATTTTATAAAATGGTAAAATAATTCCATGTCACTTTCAAGTGCAATAAGTATTATTTTAAGAACATTAGATAAAAAGTGATATTATAAATAATAGTAGAGGATTACTTAAATTTTTTGTAATGATGAAAAGGGCAATGAACTTTAGTAATTTAAGAAATAGGCGAAGTTGTGGGGTTAAAAACAAAATATCATAACGTGCAAGTCCAAAAACCAAATGATTTTGAATGAAGCGTTGTACCAAGGAATGACCATTAATACTAACAATCACCAATCTCACAATAAAGAGAATGTTCTGCCTACAATTCCGTGACACAAAGGTTCAGCTTCCAGTTCATGGGCAAGTTTCTCTTTTTCTCCTCACCTTTTCCTCCTTTCCTTTTTTTTGTTGTCTTCTAAAGACCTTCTAAAACTGTAATTCCTTTTCTCCGCTTTTGCTTCATTTTGTTTAACATTTCTAAATCACACTACATATTAAAAGCTAATTTCAGGTGAAGTTGGAAGAAGCACAAGACATTTGATTACCGCCTCTTTTCAATCCTGGCAAGTGTCAGCGTCACGAAGACGGCATGAAAGATTAGGACTAGCCCCGACACCAGAGACGTGAGGTAGGCCAAACCATATCGGGCCCGCTGGGCCTGATATTATGCGGATTTCTCCATTTAAAAAGAAAATTAAAACTAAAAATCTAGTGGGACCGGGAGAGAATTCCCCAAAGCAAATCCAAGTGACGTGGGCCTCGTCATTCCATAGATTTATGCCCACGTGTCGACGTTTAAAGACATATCCTGGGTCCCACTATATGCACCCCATGTGCTTATGATCTTGACCCCCTACCCTCTCCTATGTCAGAAGATTGACTTTTCCCTCTGCTTTCGTATTCATGCATTAACCGCTCCTAAGACTAAGCGGACATGTACACTTGGTTTGGTAACCGGAGACGCGTTTATGGACAAGTAGCCAATTTGGACGAAACAATCTTACTAACAGCCTCCTAAAATCTAGGAATTGTTGAGTAATGACTAAGTAACAAGAACTCCGTAAATTCTAAAGCCACGAATCCAACCCCTTCAAAAACAATATCATTAACACTTCTTTTTTTTTATTTTTTACCGCATGTACTGATCCATTATCGATTTGGTAGGTACAGATAATGCTTACATAAACCAAAAAGGAGGGAGCCACTTTCAGGAGACTAGTCTGAAGTTTCCAAATAACATGGGGACAAATGGGTTGGTACTATACAAATACTATGGGCTGTCTCCTCACTGACATGGAAGGAAAATGAAAACTACTCCTTACTTCTGCCCACCGAATCTTGAAAAAGGGATTAAGAGCATTGAAACCGACGCGTTTTAGCCTAATTATTTGGTTGCCATTCGTGGCTTAAGCGAGATGGTCAAATGGTAGTAGTAGCCTCCCGTCGCTTTCGATAACAGTATTACGGAATGAGATCCAAATCATGGAGTAAGGTTCAATCTTTGGAAGGAGGCTTGGGCCTGGGCTAGACAGTCTATCCTCTTTCGATAACAGTATTTCGTGTATCATTAAGACGCGCTCCAGTCCAGTTGTATGCAGGCGAGACGACATCCTATTACTGTCGTTTAGCATTGACCTGTTCTTTTATGCGAGCTCACTGACTTTCACTAATTGCGTGGGACATGCTTCTCAGCCCGAATCGGGTGGGTGTCCGTTGAGAACACTGCGATTCTCTCCCTCCCAAAACAGCAAACCTGGCGGCCTCCGTCAAGCGACGTTTAACGTTTGAAAACCCGGTGAGTCTTCGTTGATGTCGTGTTCTTGTCCTAATGTTTTTTGACCCTTGTGTGGGTGTTGCATTTGTCGTTTTATAGGTACTGTTTCTTTTTTTCTTATAGGAAGCTATTTCCGTTGGCATTTCTAGGTAATTGAATGATATCCAGTTTTAGTTGAGCCGTCTTTATTATGTTTCATGCGTGTTCATTTTGGTTTCAATTCAATTTGATATGGTCGATTGCTTGCTGCTTTAAATGTATTATCTTTCTTGTAAGATTTACTTTGTTGAATATGATCGAGTTCTCTCCTTTATTTCTGTTTTTTAACTTGTTTCATTTGTTGGGATTCAGATGGGGTCTGGAGATGAAGTCGTGGAAATTGATAGTTTAGAGAGGGGTTTGTTGTCGGAACCCGGTTCTGGTTCTCGTGAAGATACTGAAACAGAAACTGAAGCTGAAGATGAGACTGTTCTATATACAGCTTCATTTGAAGAAATGGAAGAGAAATTTGTGAAGTATCAAACTGCCCAATGGATTACGTATTCGTTGCTTCTTGTATTGGCTTGGGGCATTGGATTCTTCATGCTTCTGTACCTGCCGGTTCGAAGATATATCTTGAGGAAAGATATTAGGTCTAGAAAGCTCTATCTCACTCCCAAATCCATCGTATACAAAGTAATTCCGTTGTACTACACGTGCTGTTTTTGAACTTATTTGCTCAATTGTTCTGTTCATGAAAATGGTACGAGCTTAAAGAATTCTTCTTGCCTAACGTTTGGGTTACCCTTTGTCAACTTTGGAAGATGCTGTAGTACAGAACTGGAAAGTTTTCCCCTGAATGTTCGATACAGCTTAGAGAAATGTCTTCAATGTTGCATCAGTTATGCACGATCTTAATGCATAGACTAACAACTTGGGACTCGTTAATGCAGGTTACGAGACCAGTGGCATTTCCATGTTTTGGGGTATTAAAGAAAGAGAAACATGTCGTGTTGGCTTCAGTTGCAGATGTTGTAATCGAACAAGGTGAATTGCTGGCAACATTTGATTGTCATTGTAAAATATGTTACCACGTTGTAAACTTGGATTTGACTTACAGCGTGGATTTGAATTTCTGCTGTTCCTTTTTGTTGTGAGGAAAGAGAGTAGAGGATCCATCCTTTTTTTCTTAGAATCGCCTGGTGCAAAAGTAGGTTGCTATAGTTCTTTCATTCACAAGTAATAGATTTCTGACACTGGAAGACATGTGGTTGAAATTCTTTGACCTCCTTGCTTTATAATGCACGTTAATATGTTTGTTACCTTTCTTTCTACTGAAGTAAGGACAATTGCATAGGGTATTTCATTTATCCCTTTTAGGATAGGGACCTTTTTTCATGGCTTTAAGTGTTGTTTGAGTCTTCACAATGTTTAAGAAGCCTGTCTGCATATTTGTCAGGATACTTGCAATCTCATTTTGGTGTGTACTCTTTACGAATTGAGAGTGCCGATGTAAGGAGGCCACCGAGCGATGATGTTCAAATCCAAGGCATTGGGAATCCAAGTGCTTTCAGGAAGGTACACATATTTTCTTATTGAATGACTATTCAGCTATGACTTTGAAAAGAGAAAGTCAATGTATTTTTCCGTCTGGTTCTGTTTCAGGCTGTTTTGACAAGGTTGTCTTACATGAAAAATGAGGCTAGCTCTAGACAATTATCCACAGTTGAGGACATTCCTAATCTGAGATTAAATCCAGCGGCTTCTTTGGTGTGCACTGGTACTCTGTAAACTAATTATTTTACTGGTTAGATATTTGATTCCCAGGCTTACGCCTCCGATAAATATGCAGAATGCGGAACTTTTTCAAGTCATGCTTGCCATGCTGGCTTGAGTTTAGTTGAATGTTTAACTTATCAACGTAGGTGATAAATTGCCACTATGATAATTTCCCCTCATCTTTTTTTTTCTAAATTTTCTTTTTCCATGTGTTATTGCAGATTTCTCCTTCAAAATCTTTGAGGCATGATGCATTCTCAAATACTGGAGACCTGTTACTTCAGAAGCTAGAGGAAGTTGGTAGTTCTGTGAAGGTAAACTAAAGACAAGATTCTCGATACTTCCCATCTGGGTTTTTGATGTTTCATCATATATACTCCTGGTGACATATTGCAGAGGGTTCAAACTTTGATTGAGGAGAAACGTTCCCAAATATCGGAATCTATCAATTGAGGTTGGTAGAATAGTATTTCAATCGATATGTCAAACTTCTAACTTCTGTTGTCTTTTTGTTGGACACCTTTTAAAATTCTCTTTCGTGCCTGACACTTTTTAATTTGAAGCGATGATCTGTTTTTGTCATCAAAATTAACTAACAACACGAAGTGCACCTGGTAGGAAAGGTATGCTCGGTAATCGGATTATATGGACATTTCTAAAAGCTTGATGGTCCAAAGAACACAGGTGCTTTAGCAATTGAAGGTGGCAAGTGCTTAGATAGTAAACTTGAGAACGATAGGATTAGATTGAGATGTTATATCAAGTAGAAAATGTGCTCTGACATACAAAATTTCTTACGTGTATTAGATATATCTTTGTGGAAAAGAGTGCTTGATCATATCGGATATTTTTTATAAGAAAAAAATTTGATTCATCCATGAATTGCATTCTTTTGTGGATGCTCAAGCTTATCTTGGATATATTTTGCAGGAGAGAATTGTGAGAGGATGTTATTTTGTAACTGCATTCTATCACACCAATGCTGAGTACTTTCATTGCACGAATTGAGTTGGCATTCCGAGAATGAGAGTCGTCAAAGAGTCAAGTTGAAGTGAGCATAAAATCATGGTGTCTTCCGTATTGATTATGGAGAGAACAGATAGTTTCATTCAGTGTTGTGAACAGTTGATGGCCATTGTTGTACTTCATCACCCTCTCCCTCTCTTTCCTTTTGGTTGAGTGGTGAATGTATTAGTCCGCTTTTCATTTATTGCAATGTTACTTTAAAGCAACTCTTGGTATTTTTTTGTTCAATGATTGCTTTCTTATGTACTTCTGTGTTTCCTGGTTGAGCTGTATCAACTAACTGAAAGAGTTTGAGACGTCAACTGTCCCCAGCCATCGTTCATTCGGTTAGGGTATGGATTTTAACTTGTAATGTTCTCAGGTAGGTGAGGCCAAATCCGAGTTTCAGCTTGAGTCAAGTTAATTATAATTTAGTTTATTGATTTTGAGTCTGAATTGGACCGATTTTTCATAATTGGTTGAGTTTGAAAAAAAATATCAAACCAAATTTGATCAAATTGTATTGTCGAAGTTGATCAAATCAAAATTGGATTGTGAATATTATTTTCAGCATATGGAGTACTTTTTTTAATAAGAAATAGTAATTTGGTAAAATTTTTGGATATAACTTCTCTATTAGTTAATTATAAGGTTGTATATTATTGAACTTTTTCAGACTTTTTGTCTCATATGAGATTTCTTGGATCCAACAATGTATTTCTACTACTTCTTATTGGATTATGATAAATGGGAGTCTTATTGAATTGTTTAAGGGAAAAAAAGGTCTTAGGTTAGAGGATCCTCTCTCCCCTTACATGTCATAATCTGTATAGAAGTCCTCATTCAACTGCTCAAGCACAATGTTTCAAATGAACGAAGCTTCAAAAACTACTCAAAATGCAAGCAAATTTTTCTAACTAGTTTATATTTTTATAGATGATCTTATTCTTTTAAGCAAGGCAAATGTGCAATCAGTCCCTCTACTAATGAAAACTCTTAATCAATTTAAGGAAATGTCGGGATTATGTGTAAATCTCCACAAGAGCTTTATTATACTCTCCAAGAGTGTTTCTTATCTCTCAAATGTCTTAGCTCAAGCTATAGGTATGGCAGTTAAAACTCCTTCTCTAAATTACTTGGGGATTCCTATCTCGTCTAAGTGGCTTAGATTTTGTGAGTGTCTCCTTTTGATAGAAAAGATCCAGAAAAAAATGGAATCTTGGACTATTAGAGCTCTTTCCTATGGGGGTAAACTTTAACTACTCAAATTAGTAATCCTGTCCATGAATATTTACTGGTGTTCATACATTTTCCTATCAAAATGACTGATTAAAACAGTAGAAAGATTGATGAAACAGTTTTTATGGGGGAAAAGGAATAAAGAAAAAGGTATGGCCAAAGTAGGTTGGCAGATAATCTGTCAACTTAAAGATGAAGGAGGTTGGGAGTTAAATCAATTGCTACTAAAAACATATTCCTAATGCCTAAGAGGATTTGGAGACTCCTTAGTGATAAGGAATCAATGTGGACAAAGTGGATTTATACTTATATACTAAGAGGAAGGAGTTTTTGGGTTCTAAAAACTAAGGTTAGTTATACATGGTTTTTTAACCAAATCCTTTGTATGAGGGAAGAGATTTACCAGCACATCACCTGCCAGATAGGGGAGGGTGACAGACTCTCACTATGGTACGATAACTGATTAGGAAATAGACCCTTAATACAAAATCAGATGGCCAATAACCTATTAATTTGATTCCCCGAGGATGCTAAACTTCGAGCAATAATAAAGAATGGAGAATGGACCTTATTTTCAGATGAGATTACAAATCTACACATTCCTCAACTCATAAGACAGGGAGAGAGAGAGAGATAACTTCTTATGGAAAGGTATCCCTATCTCAGGGATTACTGCAAAGGAAGTAAGGAAGCTAAAGGGAAGGTCAGAAAATAGAGTGCAGTGGGATGCTCTGATATGGAATAAGACCTTTAGATCTAATGTGAATTTTCTACTATGGTTGGCAATATGGAGTAGAATGAGCACTATGGATAGATTGAAATTCCTAGCCTCCCCTAAACTAAGCATTCTTTGTAATCTGGTGGAAGAATCCAGATACCATTTCTTCTTCAAGTGTGGCTTCTCCAGAGAAATATGGATAAGAATCTTTATTCTATGTGCCCCTGGGTTCAATATTTGTAGACTCATTGACATCATACAAGAGCTTCCTAAGTTAAACATGTCAAAATATGGCAAGGCTATAACCTTACCCTTGGTGGCTACATTGTAAAGGTTCACAAGAGAAATAATAAACCAAAGCAATTGGATTTCCAAGTGATACTTTATTAGAGCAATTGTTAGGCATTATATAGCCTTCACATAAAACAGAATCATCGTAAAATATGCTAAAGATTACAGCAAAAATAGAAATAAAAAACTTTCCTAACTTCTAGCAGCAGTAAATATCTCCTGTAGAATAGGTCTTTATTGACTGAATCAAACTACTAACAATCCCTCCTTTGAACTTATTCCTTCTGTAAAAGAATTAGTTCAAAACTGAATAAGTACTCATGCCCAGTCCTTGCCGTAACTTCTGGTAAGCATCTAACTTGAGCAGTTTAGTCATTAAGTCTGCTAGCTGATCTTTGGTACCACAGAATTGTAAATCAACAATGCCTTCTTTGACTAAATCTCTAAGAAAGTGGAATCTTACTCTTATATGCTTGGAGCGTTCATGTAGGACAGGATTTTTCGACAATTTAATTGTCGAAACATTATCACACATTAAGATTGTAGCCTCTTCTTGTGACTGGCCAATGTCTTCTAGTACTCTTCTCATCCATATCGCCTGACAAGCACAAGCAGCAGCTGCTACAAACTCAGCCTCCGTGGTTGACAAGGTAACAATAGGTTGCTTGCGTGAAGACCATGCTACAACACCTCCACTCAATAAAAACACATATCCAGAGGTACTTTTGCTATCAACCATGTCACCGGCATAATCGCTATCTGTAAATCCTACGAAGCAATTTTCTCCACCCCTCCTGTAAAATACTCCATAATCCATTGTGCCCTTTAGATATCTTAGCACTCGTTTTATAATGGCAAAATGGAGCTTTGTGGGATTGGCCATAAAACAACTTATGAGACTTACAACAAACATAAGATCAGGTCGAGTAACTGTGAGATACATCAGACTACCCACCATCTTTTTAAACTGGGTTGCATCCGTTTTTTCTCCTCCTTCATCCCTGTTAATTTGTTGCCCAGGAACAATCGGATTGCTCACAGGATTATGGTTTTCCATTCCAAACCATTGTAGGACCTCGCCAGCATATTTCCTCTGACAAATAAATATACCATCATCTTTTTGGATAATTTCGATGCCAAGGAAAAACTTCATCAGTCCCAAATCTGTCATGTCGAATTCTTTCTCCATGGAGCATTTAAATTCTGCAAGTAGCTCTTCATCATCACCTGTATATAACAAGTCATCCACATAAATACTCACGATCAAAATTTTCTTTCCCCTCCTTTTGACAAACAGAGTTTGTTCGTTATAACTGTTTGTGAAGCCTTTTTTTCAGAAAATAAGCTTCTATATGGCTAAACCAGGCTCTGGGTGCCTGTTTTAACCCATAGAGAGCCTTTCTTAATTTGTACACCATTTGCTCACACCCTTCTTTTTCGTAACCTTTTGGCTGTTCAACATAAACGTTTTCTTCCAATTCTCCATGCAATAACGCCGATTTAACATCCAATTGGTGTAATTTCCATCCCTTTTGAGCTGCCAAAGCTATGATCATTCGAACTGTATCCATTCTAGCCACTGGTGCGAATACTTCAGTATAATCTATTCCGTATTGCTGGGTGTACCCTTTTACGACAAGTCTTGCTTTGTATTTGTCGACCTCACCATGCTCATTCAATTTTGTTTTATAAATCCATTTCACACCGACCTTCTTTGCTTCGGCTGGTAACTCCATCAGACACCAAGTGTTGTTTTTCTCAATAGATCTTATTTCTTCATCCATGGCTAATCTCCATTTTATCTCCTTCACTGCTTCTTCATAGCTCGTTGGATCTGAAATTACAAGATAGGCCATCATATTTGCTTCATCTTCTTCAGATAGACCTTCACCTGAAACAAAATCAGTTAGTCGTTCAGGGGGACGTTGGGTTCTGCCCTCCCTTGCTGCAAGATTTCTTTCGATATCTGGAGTGACTTCCAGAGGTGGATGGACATTAGGTTCTGGTTCAACAATATTCTCTTCTCCGCTTGCAATTTGACTGATGTTATCACCCCACTCCAATTCAAATTCTTGTTCTTCTTGTTGATTTTTGCTCCAATCCCATGACTGATTTTCGTCAAAAATCACATCTCGACTAAGAATAATTCTCTTGTTAATAGGATCAAACATTCTGTATCCTTTGGATTTATTGCTGAATCCAAATAATACGCAGCTCACACTCTTGTCTTCAAGCTTTGTTCGCTTTGAATATGGTATGTGAACTTGTCCAACGCACCCAAAAACTCTGAAATAATCCACAGTAGGCTTTTCATCGCTCCACGCTTCTTCTGAAGTCATATCTTTAACAGCCAAGGTAGGCGATCTGTTCAAGATATGAAATGTCCACTGTACAGCTTCAGGCCAATAAACTTTGGGTATGTTCTTTTCCGCCAACATCGCTCTCACTAGGTTTATTACTGTCCGATTCTTGCGCTCAGCTACTCTATTTTGTTGTGGAGTATAAGCAGTGATCAGTTGTCGCTTCACTCCTTGTTGCTTACAGTAGTCATTGAACTCTGCTGAGTTGAATTCCCCTCCTCTGTCTGTTCTCAAACACTTAATCGGCAAACCAGTTTCTTTTTCCACAAGTACTTTAAAGCATTTAAAATGGTAGAAGGTTTATGACTTTTCAACAAGAAAATAACACCAAGCTTTCCTTGAAAAATCATCTATAAGGCATAAAAGGTACCTCTTGTGACTGTTTGAGGCTGGTGTGATAGGCCCACAAAGATCAGCATGAATCAGCTCTAATTGCTCAGTAGCTCTCCAGTTGCTTTTCTTAGGGATTTGAGTTCGATGCTGTTTGCCCTTCATACAAGCCTCACACGTAGAATCTGGTTCTGTAATATGAGGCAAACCAATTACCATTTCTTTGTTGTTCAACGTGAGTAGTCCTTTGTGTTAGAGTAGTGCCCTAAAGGCAATCCCCTTTAGCGCATTTTGTTCATAGTCATGTACAGACTTTATGAATAAATAAA
>JANSVB020000164.1:776839-790992 GCA_025504935.2 Erythroxylum haughtii | reverse complement strand
TTCAATTGAGGCTCTAAGGATCTCTTACAGGAAGATGAACCCTTTTTGTGTACCTTTTGCAACTACAAATATGGGTTCTGCCATGCTTGCGATGGATCTGGTAATGGTAACTTTTGATATAGACATGTTCATGTCATCTTTTGATAAGGACCTAAAATGTGATCATGCAAAATTATAGGGTTGGATGGGGCCCAACTATTCAATTTCTACTGCCTGTGCTACTGGAAACTTCTGCATATTGAGTGCGGCAAACCACATCGTTAGAGGCGAAGCTGTGAGTGTTTTGCAACTGATGCATGTTCATTGATGAAATATGAATGCACTTACTTTGTGAATGTGTTCTGTTTTACTTCTTAACCAGTATTCCTATGAATTTGCAGAATGTTATGCTTTGTGGGGGCTCAGATGCAGCAATTATACCTATTGGTATACCGCTTTTTCATTTCTGTTCTCCAAATTGTTCTTCCTAGTACTGAAATAAGTTGTTATTTGTTCAATTGGGCCAGGGTTGGGAGGTTTTGTAGCATGTAGAGCACTTTCTGAGAAGAACGATGAACCTACCAAAGCTTCAAGACCTTGGGATATGGTAATTAATCAAACATCATCCATGATTCATCTCTCCCCATTTATTTGATGAATCTTGAGAACCTTGCTGAGAAACATAAGAATTAACATAGTCTGTCAATGAATGTTTTTCTAAATATGGGTCCTTCAATCAGAATATCAATGTTCACTGTTGAAGATGATTTTAGCATTTGACAACTAAGTATTCTGTTGAAGATGATTTTAGCATTTGACAACTAAGTATTATTCTTTCTTTTTAACATGAATTCTTGTGATAGCAAAAAAAATTATTGATTTCTGTGCTTTTTTTTTTTTTGAAGTCTTGCAGTTTTTAGGATAACGCTTTTGGTTTAATTTTGTAAGTTACTGATTACAAAACTGCAAGCTTTATATGACTCTTACTGAGGTTATTAACTCTAGTGTTTCCTTTGGTGACAAACAGAGTCGGGATGGATTTGTTATGGGTGAAGGATCTGGTGTTCTTCTTTTAGAAGAATTGGAACATGCCAAGGTATATTATACATGGTTTTACCTTCCTGCTTGCAGCACTTGAGACCTCAGTGAAATATGGCTGAGTCATTTATATTCGTTACCTTCTACAAATAGCTGTTAGGCTATCCATATTTAGGTCACTTGCACCTCTGGCATCTTATGCAGTTTTTCTATTCTTTGCTCTATGGTTAAACAAATGAATTCCCAATTGTGAACTTTAACGACAAAATTATTCCTCCAGTAATTAACGTATAGTTGTTTGGCTATTTGAAGGCAAGAAATGCAAATATCTATGCAGAATTTCTTGGAGGAAGCTTTACTTGTGATGCTTATCACATGACTGAGCCGCGTCCTGATGGTAATGCTCCATTTCAGAGTTCTTCCAATCCTAGGCATAATTATAGGCATGAGAATCTTAACATGCACTTTTAGCTAATGGAAAAGTTAGCACTTTGCTTCCTGTGGTCCCTTTCATAAATTCACTGGATTATAACACTCATTTAAGTTATTTGGGAAGTATCCATCCACAAAAGGAGTACTTGGTTGGAGACAGATTGCATAAGCCTTCAAATTGTTTTAGGATTAATTGGACCTTAAAAAGTTGAGTTCCATTCTAGCATGCTAAGCATTGCTTATTCAGTGAAAACTCGCCTACCATATAGCTGTAGCCTTAAAATATATAAATGTCAGCTGAAATGTGATTGGCTTGCTTGGCCCTGTTCCTTTGTAGTTATATTGTGTCATTTAGGCAGCAGTTTGGATTCTTTCTCGATGTACAACTCGATAATGGCAAGGAAGGGATCCCAAAGTTAAAACAAATGCTAATGGCTTCATTTGACATGCTGGAATCTTGCCACATATTTTAGTTGATTGGCAAATAAAGTGCTTTAGTGTCGGATTTTAGTACAACAAATTGATGGCCCCCCACTCTTCCACGATCATGCATCTATGACGAGAACTGTAATCATATTTCTTTCCCTACAATAAAGTTTCTTTTCTGTAGTTCAATATGTATTGTTTCGACAAACTATTATAGTTATAGTAACATTCTAATGCTTCAGACCTAACTCTGAGTAACATTGTCTATCGTGACAAGCAAATGAATTATTGTCATTGGAGTTTGTTGTCCAGTATGAGCCTCTCAACTTTGTTTAGAATTACGAACTCACCTATCTTCCAATTGTCCCACACAAATTAGGGTTTGGTGTCATTCTATGTATAGAAAAGGCATTGGCTCAATCTGCTTTGTGTAAGGAGGATATAAATTACATAAATGCTCATGCCACATCCACACCAGCTGGAGATTTAAAGGAGTTTCAAGCTCTTATGCATTGCTTTGGTCAGAATCCTGATGTAAGTATGATGGATTGTGGTTGTATATATTAAGTTTCCTCAGTTTACTAATCAAGTTTCCCACTTCCTCAGCTAAGGATTAACTCTACTAAATCTATGATTGGCCATCTACTAGGAGCGGCTGGTGCCGTGGAAGCTATTGGAGTAATACAGGTAGCGAATTTGCAGCTCTAGTTGCATTATTACTACACCAAAACAAATTGTTTAGCTAGCTAAAAATTTATTTAACCGTTTTCTCACCTATCCTTGCAGCACTAGGCTTTGTGTTCAGTTATGTAGTTTTGTGTTGTTACTTGCAGGCAATACGGTCTGGTTGGGTTCATCCAAATATCAACCTCGATAATCCAGATGAAGGCATGGTACGCTGCCTTCTATTCCTTGTGATCTATGATGCCTCATGGCATGGCTGACTTTTATAGTGGTAAAACAGAAGACGTTAGTTTTCATAAATTTTCTAAGTTATACACATCGATTCAGGATCCCAATGTGCTAGTGGGCCCAAAGAAAGAGAGGCTGGATATCAGGGCTGCCTTGTCTAATTCATTTGGATTCGGTGGCCACAACTCCTCAATTATTTTTGCGCCATACAAGTGAAATAGGTCTGCTTCAACTTCGCTGGAATTTGTCTTGAAGATTTTAGAAATCGTAATTTGCTCTCTTGCCCTTAGCTATGTTTTTCCTTTTTAACGGGAGTGTCATTATCTTGGTTTAAGACCAATCACGATTCGAGTTTAACTGCATCAGTACCTCTCCAAATTGCATGAATGTTATTTTTGTACTTGGCGACTTACAGTTTGGTTATTTTCTGCAGATCGCCCTTAGAGTCTTTGTTGTATCCTGTTACTATCATTTACGTTTAAAACCTTGACATGTTAGATTTAGCTTCTGGGATAGCGATCTAAAGTGCAATGGTTAAAATGGTTCTTTGGAGGAGGAAAATGATCGAAGTGGAGCATCATCTACTTTTTGAGGGCCATGGAATTTACACCGGCTTGCTCTTACTGCCTTTTTGTACAATTTATGTTCTATATACGAGTAGTCTGACGAATAAACTTATTGTAAGTCGCAAGTGGCTTATTTACAGCAACGTATATTGTGGTCCATGCTGATGCCTCTCTCTTTATTTTACGACTAATCTCTTCAGGCAAGTCTTTAACTTTTAAGCTTTACACCATGCCCCTTTATAGTTTTAGCAGACAAAAGACAATCCAAGTGTTTCCGTGATTAGACCGAGCTGACAAGTTCTCGGTGGCTGGATTTCAAATGTTTTGAATTAACTATTAGCAAGCCTATATTCATATTAGACGATAGTCCTGAGGGGTTTGCGTTGTACATCTCCGGTTTTCAGCAGTTAAAGAGTCATTAAGATGTGTACCATATTTATAGTCATAAAATATGGAACTTTTCATTACGGCTCTTAGGTAGCATAAGGCTCAGTATTACGACGGGCTTTGAGAGGAGGGTCACAGACACTGGTGCAAATTTGGGTCTGTTTCATTTCACAGGACCCGAACCTGAGCTTGGTGGATCACAAGTGGAACAATGAACATATGAGAAAAGCAGACGTATACCGTGCCAACCTTCCATCAATAGCTAAATAGGTACATTCTAAACATACCTTTTAAATTTGTGACTCGAACTGACAACTTAAAACACTCTTTATTGACACAAGAATCCCTTATAAGTTCCAATTCAAGTCTATCATTCATTTATAAATTAGAAATGAATCAACCGGATACTTGTAGGCAAAAAAGCCACATATTACAACATGGGCTTCCTCCTATGTTGTAATATTACTATATACACAAAGGTACAACCTACATCCCTCAACCCAACAAATCTTAAAATTCCAGACCAACTCATTAACAGGAAAAAAACTTGGAAGAACTTCGGGGAAAAGACCAAAATTTAACTGGCTTCTCACTTGCTTTTTCTCTTGTGGCCTTTCTTTTTACCCTTTGAAACTTTCAGCAGCTTCATAGAAAGAGCATTTGAAGCACTCCTGCCTTCAAGTTTCTTTGTCATCTTTACCACACTTGCAATACCTTTCCTTGCTACTGCCTGCTGTTCCGGCCTTCGGCTTATCATCTTTCTATCCAGCGGCCAATATGCATATGGTTCAAGTTTGTCCTTTCTCTTTAGATCTCCACCAGCCTTCTTGCTCGCATATTCCTTGCCAGTGTAAGCCCAGCCAGAGTCTGAGGTTTTCTGGCGCTTGTGCACCTTTTTCGCCGATTTCACAGACATATAGCTGCCTGTTTCACTCCTTGCATCAGTTTCAGCATCAGAGGTTCTCTTCTTCTTTGGTTTTCCTCCCTCTTGTATAATCAGCCGCCCCTCAGAATCTATCTCCAGTTCATCATCTGATTCTTGTTTCCTCTTGAGATGCTCAGACGAATGAAGAGCCGACCTTGTCTTGCGCTGATCAAGTAAGTCAAGTGGATCATTTTCCAATTGATCAAACAAGTCTTCTGGCAAGCTTTTATCTGATCTTCGCCTTCTCTTTGCCCTGGAAAGAGTTCTATACAACTGATTAAATTACTCCAAAACACCCAGCTGAATACTGTTAATGCCAAACAACTAAATCCAATTACACATTTACCTCAATGAACCCATCTTAGATTTGAGTTGTGAGGAGGCCCTGCTATGCCGACCAGAGTTCGTCTCCATGTACTCATCACTGCTGGCTGCAGTATCTTCATCTCCAAAATCAGAGAATATTTTTGTAGAATTCCATCGACTTAACCTGAAAAGAACATGAATTAAATGATATGACCAAGCTCATACTCCGTTACTTCATGAAACCAATAAATCAAGATCATCCATTCGGAAGCATTTATTTCCAGAGTTTGAACAAAACTATCTTGATAAGAAAGAAGTGAGACCTGGATGTTGTCGCTCTGGACAAATAAGATCTCGTTCCCTCAGACTTGGACCCATGCTTTTTCTCTTTACGCTCATTTATCTAAGTTACCAGTGACACAGCCAATTAAGATGCTTCAGAAATATAAACTAGAAGCATTATCCAGAATGAACTTGCATGTTCACATAATAAAGTACAACAACAACCACTAGGAATCTCGCTAATATGTAAAATTTGAGGAAGTCCAGTAGTACGCAACCTTCTAGTAGAATGGTTGTTTTCAAATGACTCACATTAAAAGAGAGAGAGAGAGAGACAGAGAGAGCACAAATTATAAAGTAACCTTTCTAATATTAGTAAGAAGCTTCATATGTTCTTCAGGCATCACGGCCTTGACAGCATCAAGACCACATTTTCCAACGAGCATTTCCAGGAGATGCTTAACCTGAAAAGATTCAGTTTCTTCAGATGATACAATATTTCAGCAGAATCTAGAGGAAACACATGTATACTGCACTCGATTATTACAAATGCTGCAACAAATTTGATGCAGTACACAAGCTGACACAATTCCACGGCTCCAAAATGCATTCAACAATCAATCAAATTGTACACTAATTTGTTGAGACCAGTCTGCCTTAGTTATTTCTCTACATCAAATGGGATCTCAGCACAATCAATCTTATTTCTCTACATCAAATGGGATCTCAGCACAATCAATCAAGTGTTCAATCGAGAAATCATCACCAGTAATCCCGACAGTGCACCTCTCCATAAACTATAACATAATAAGAAGCATTTCAGGAAGATAACAGTAAAAGAGAAGTTGAACAAAACATAAGCCAATTTATAGGGCCAATCAAGTTTTCGGTAATCATTCAAGTCAATAAAGTTTTCAGGCACACCAAAACTTGCATTAAGAAGATTATATAAGCTTGGTACTTGGGACTATGGTTGGAGCACAGACTGCAATAACAAAATAGACCACAAGTCTACAATACCTGATTCAAATGATAGTAAGAATGACTTAAAATTGGAAAATAACCTAATACCTTGGCTTTAAAGTGGTTTTTCGTGTCATCTTGCCACTTCAGCAGGCCTTCCACCAAGCTCCCTAAATGCATCTGCAGTCCTTCGGCCTGTGATTTGGCTACCAACACTTTCAACAAACCTAAGTTAGCCTGCAAGCACACGAACTTGACTTAGCAGATGACAGTAAACAAAGTTTAAAATAACACGTGGACTTTGATACACATAGAAATCTATTCAAACAAAAGTACAAATCTCAGAAAGAAAGACAACAAACTTTAATAATCTCTCGATTCTTTCGCCGGAGAAGAAGAAATGTGGACGGAAGTAACTTGTATGCAGTTGAAATAAGGTCTGAAAACTCGTACGCCAAACGAGCTAAGCCTTTCATAGCAGCACTAACCATATGGGGAGTTTCTCCAGCCAAGCCCCCCGCCACCTGCAATAAAAGAAGTTGATTTATAACTAAATTTGATTTTGGACCATTTCATCTTGACAGGGGAAGTAGGGAACAAAGGGACAAGAAAAGGCATTTTATGGCCACCATAATTTGCTATAACTTCTAATAAATAGTATTAAAAACAGGAATATAACTTGCAGTATCAAACATAATAAGAAATGGAACAGGTTCATACCATGTTAAAAAAATGATACAAGTTTTCCCTTCTCCCACCAGTCTCTTCATCTCCACATGCATGACCAATTTGCACAAGAATTTCATAAGCTCTATTTCTTGTCTTTTTGTTTGCCTGTAAAAGACTCATAAAAGAGGCCACGTGAGATCAGTTGTTTTAAATTACATAAAACATCTTCAAAAGACGTTAGAAAAGATAATCTTTTTTAATATTTAGCAGCCAACTTCACACAAGGACTAAGCATTTGAGATTGTCATGATAAAACTATCTATATCATGCCTTTGCAATCCATGTACCAGGGCTACATAACACTACAGGACAATATCATTTGAACATTTCTTTCTTTTTTACTTCTTTGTTTTGTGCGAAGGATGGAATGGATCAAGCAATGTCGGAAAACAGCAAGTAGTTAATAATTACAAAATGAAATAACCAGATTCATTAGCAAATGCAGCCATACGAGAAAACAATACAGCAGAGAAAATACAAATTCAGAGTTTAAACAATTACACAGAGCACACAGTACCTCTTTCAGGGCAAGTATTATTTCGGTAAGAAAAGAACTAAGGATTTCACGGCTCCTCTGCTCAGAATCTTCCTGCAACTAGAAGCATAAGCAGTCAAGATAGGAAGACCAAACAAATGACAATCACCACAAAAATGATAAGAATAATATCCACCTTGGAGACATGGACTATTAGAAAGTACAAACAATCAAGCCTATGACGTTTGGCTGAGAAATGGCATGACGGCAGCACATCAATCATTAGTTGGAGTAGTTCTTCAAGCGCAGATGAAAGAAATTCATCAGATTTCTGATCACAAATCAGATAGACAAAATGTTCAGCAACATTTACATAGAATATACAACAAAAATAGTGCCTAGTTGCCACAAATTTAAGATGAGTTGATATCACAAGGTTTTGCTCTGTTTACACATTTCTCAAATGAACAAACATTCATGGAGAGTGGCTTTTACAGACAAGACTCAATATATACTCCATCCATAATAACATTACCACCAGAAACCATTTCACCTGGAGAATAGTTGAAAGAACTTTGTATGCCTTCTTTTGGACTAAACCTTCCATGTCCTGCAAATCAATAACACAACAGCATCTGGGTGAATTTTAACCATAGCAGGAGGGTAAAAGTTCACTTATGAGTAATATGCAATTCACTAACTTGTAAAGCAGGCTTCACTGCAGTATACAAAACACCAATTTCTTTCCCATCCAGGCCAGACAAAAGAGACATTGCCAAGTCAAATAGCCGACCCCTGTAAAACGGAGTTTGTTTGATTCTAAATGCCTTTCAGTAACAAGAATGATAGAAAATTGTGCAAGAACAAATAAAGTAGTGACATTCACGAAGTAGTTGTCTGATTGAGATTGTAAAAATCAATATAAGGCGAACCTCTCAAGAGATATTGTATTCTCATTTGATGAGTTATCAATCCTCATTGAGTTGGAGTTTTTTGAATTATCAACATATGAAGCCCTTCTTGTAACATCCAAAAGTTTACGCATTGTTCTCAAGAATATTCTTGTGACTACCTCTTTATCAGCTATTGAAGCAATTTGATTGATTGTATACTGCAAAGATGTAAATGATATTAGTCTGCCACCAAAACTACCTGA
This sequence comes from Erythroxylum haughtii, assembly GCA_025504935.2. NCBI lineage: Eukaryota > Viridiplantae > Streptophyta > Magnoliopsida > Malpighiales > Erythroxylaceae > Erythroxylum > Erythroxylum haughtii. Next base: position 782,416 of record JANSVB020000164.1, on the reverse strand, counting down.
TAAAGTTTCATCAAAAGTAAAGTACTTCTCTAAGAGGAAACAATCATATGTGACTAACATATCCACACTGAACTACTAGACCAGGTTCAGTCCAACAGGCAATCACAAATTTATGTATGGTCGCAGAAGTACCTGCAAACAACCACCTTCATCTTTTGAGGATTCGAGCAGGATCCCCGATAAGACTGTCAATAATTCACGGGAACATTCTCTTAGCCCATTCAAGTTATCTGTAGCAACTTGTGGGGTATATCGAGCCATAGCTCGCTGTTTTGCGATAGTAATTTCAAAATTAGATGGATCCTCCTTTTCTTCCACAATTCTCTTATTTTGTTGAATAAGAATATCCAGAGCAGAACATATAATTCCACGAACTTCACATTCTTCACGGAGGGCCAAACATAAAGCTTTCCCAAGATCTGCGAAATCATTTGCAGTATCTGAAGGATAGTTGCAAAAGGAGGGTAATAAGGACCATAAAGAGTATACAATGGCATCAACACTCCTTGCTGCAACAATTCGTCCCCCTAATTCCAGCTGCAGTGATCAAGAATTTGAGACAGCATCATTGGAGTTAATTTCCACAATTGACTGCACATCCCTCCCACCCTTGTATTAACATATTAATTTCCGAAATTCATACCTTCTGGGATTTCTTCTTCATCTGACCAATCTCATTCAAAATTGATTCTGTGTAGAAGCTTAAATGGGCACCAACAGTATACTTCTTCAAAATAGGAAAGAGCCACACATTAACCTCAGCTAACTCATCAGCATCCAAATTTAAAGGAAGGATGCTCAAAAATGACTCAGGTCCCATTGCACCAAGGGCAGATCCAAGGCATTCATGCAACTGAAAACCACCAAATAGACCTCATATCAGTCAAAAAGAAAACGCAGGGAAAACTATAAGTTGCAAGCGACGAATAAACACACGTTAACAATGGCAACAGAGGATGCTGCTGAAGATAAAGTATTTCTAATTCACAAACATCACAGTAGTGTAAGATAAGTACATTACGAAAAAAATGAATGTACAAAAGAATAAGTAGTAAAATGCAGCATACATCAAATCATTAACGGTGTATGTCCAGTGGAACCATATAAATCCGAACTAGCTCAAGATAATACTCCATCTAATAATAAAGTATTTGAGAGCAAACTGTGCTAGTACCAGATGAAAAAATGCACAACCATAATAAGAATCTGACTAATGGATAAAATTGTTGATATAAGTATGTTACTTCTCTAACACTTTTGGTCCATGAAGTTTCAGTGAGGCTAGCAATCATCAGCGTTTAAAGAAGAAAAACTTTTGAACATTGAAGCAATTCTAGGTTTGCAGTATGTGAGACCACATTGTTGCATTCTGTTGGTTTATTTCATGATAGATATGGACATGCAATGGGCACATTAAACAACCTTAGCATTCAAGGGCCTTCAAACTCCAAAACTGTTTATTGATTACCAAATCAATGAACACCACATCAGAGATCTCATAAAGCCGTTCAGTGTTAAGGATGACAATAAATCAAAGGGAGTGGTTCCGCATAATCATTTAGTAAAAAGGTATGCCTTGAAAACACCAACAGCATGCTATAAATATAATGATTCAAAAAATTTTAAAATGAAACTACCTGTTTCTTGTAAGGGAAATCTTCATCAGGCAGTCTCTGCATATCTGCCAAGTTTGTAAGAGTTCCCCTCATAAAATATGAAGAATGGATCCCTGAAAGTCATAACCCTTACCTCATAAGCTAAAAGATAATACATGCAAAAAGAAAAGCAGAAAATAGATAGACTAGGAATTAAAGTAGCACATAGGATTTTGCAGCAATACAGCTATGTAAATGCTGAATTATATGTTATCTGCAAGCGAGTCTAAATGGAAGAAGACTAAAGATTCAAATGTCTACAGGCTGAACATCTCAATTTATGTTATCTCAATTTATGTTATCTTATCTATAGCTTCAGACTACTAGGATGTGAATTTCACATTCGCCAAGACCAGGACTGTATTAAAAGTTGGTAACTAAAGACAGGAAATCGAGTTACAGGACTATATCGAAGGTGGTAATAGGGATGGGGAATCAAGTTACTTACAAGTTACAGGGAAGATAGAACTGTTACTGACACCTATACGAACTATGTTGTTAATTAAGATAGGCAAGCACACATTTCTTACAACCTGCCTTTCAACAATAACAATAAGTGTTCCCTAAAACCGTAAAGTTTGCACAACTGCTCTGACAATCACAAATAGATGAAAAAAAATTGATAAGTTCAAAACTATATGAAGTGCCTTGCACAGAGAACTACCAAACTTCAAGATGTCAACATATTTCAACCATATCAAAGAGAAGACAAAAACATAAATTGAACTGGAACAACAGTATCCAAGCAAGAGATGGGATTACCTAGTTTGTCAAACATTACCGAAACAACTTTAAATACCATGTCCCAGACCGCACTGTAATGGTAATCAAGTAGGCTCTCTACTGTTGCACACACTTTTTCTATGACGGTAGGTCCAGACTTTCTACCCTCAACATTCATGTTAATTTTAATCTGATCCACTCCTTGCTTAATCAATCTTTCATCAATGCAGTTATTTATCAAACTGTTGAGCGCCTCTGTGGCTGCAAAAACAGGCTCTTCATGCTTGGATGCCAAAATATCTAGTAAACACAAAGTGAGAAACAATTTAGACATATGACAAATAAAAAAAAGATATCAGAAATAAGAGAAGTGGTATCTAACCTTTGAGAGTGCTGAAAATGATAGGAAGCTTAACCACACAAATTTGCCTATTCAGTGTATAGACTTTTCTCATCCCAATATCCAACAATCGGGCAGTGAAAGTCATGTTATCAGCAGATGTTCCATTTGAAGGAGCAGAGAGCGCTATAGAGCATAAGAGGTCAAGTAGCGTTTCAGATGAAACATCCAACGTTTGATGTATACAAATTAAGTTCAAACTATCAGTTATTCGCCTTGCGACAACAGGTTGGCGCAGTTCAAGGAGGGTTTTGTAATACTTGAGGATGGAAGTAATATACTTCGACGACATAAGAGGTAGACATTCTTTCAAAGCATCCAAAATATATAAGACTTCCTGAGCCCCTTTGGGCCCTTCATTAGCATTTACGTTTGATCCACCAGCGAGAAGAAGAAACCTTTCCAAAGTGTTTGTAACTCCTTCACTTGCAGGGCCTAGCGCCGATGTCCCATGAAAATTTTGTAGAACATCTCGGATACAAGTATGTGACTGCCTTCTCACCTGTTAGAATTACTCACTTTTAGCACATAACTTTTACAGTGCCCGTCAAAAATTTGAGAAAATAAAGCCCATATTCAGATTACTCCAATGTTAGTTGAGATGACATGAGCTCCTGTTAAGAGATAACCAACGAGCATCGATACTTTTATTGTGACGTAAACTGTTAACTTATTCACTTAAAACAGTGAACTTTGAATTGCGAAACTTATTATTCACTTACAACAACGAACTTTGAATTGCGAAACTTAATAAATGAATTGGGGTCGCATAAGAAACGATAAAATCTAAGAAATGAACTGACCTTTGGTCGCGAATCAACCATGAAACCCAACAAAACCCCGTATATTTGAGAAACATCAGTCCAATTAACTAGATCTTTGACAATCAACAAATGCGCTATACACTTCAATCCCGAAATTGCAGCGAAATCCGTCGTAGAGCTCAATCTCAAAACCCTAACCACCAGCTCCGACAAGTATTCGCGCTTCTTCTTCAAAACAGCAACCGAAATCCTCGGGAGAGAGAGTGAGAGGATAGTGAGTAACGAAGCAACAACGTGGGGAGGAGGATCCGCGGAGGTGGAGGAGATGCGATCAAGAGAAGAACAAACGGCAGCAAAGTAGGCGACCGCGGTGGGAGGAACGCTCTGATCCTTGAATTCTTGCGACATTGCGCCAACAGCTGCACAAACACGCTGCTGGTGGTCGTCCGACAAATCGGAGAATTTCGAGAGGATCCAGTCGCAGAAATCGTCGGCGGTGGCGGGCCTCTCCATATCGACACCTTCCATGTTGTGGCGAGTGTGGAGGTTTAGGGGTTTGCAGAGCAGAGAACAAAAAACCTCTTCAATACTTTATTTTTGGTTAGGGTTTTTATTCAATGCTTAATTTTATATGGCCCAAAGCACTATATTTATTAGAAAAAGAAAATTAATTTTAATAGGTTTATATTTATCTTTTGATTAAATTTTTTAAAATATTATTAAGTAATTAGTCATTTTTTAGACAAACAGAAATAAAAAATAAAAAAGGAAAACTAAAAAATACAATTAAAAAAGTAGAAGTCCTTTCTCTTTTCTTTTAATAGATAATGTATATTAAATCTTGATTTTTTAGAAACATTGGGCTTGGGCTTTAAATGGTGTGAACAAGAGGCCTAATAATTTGTTTAAATGATTGGTTAAGAGAAATGAATGATTATCATTATTATTGACAGTGATTGGTTATATTGTAATTAATGAATGAATTATATTTTAATTAATTATATTGTAATTAATGAATTAATTATATTTAATTAGTTATACTATAAGTAATTAATTAATTATATTTTAATTTTTTATTTAATTTATTTTAATTAATTAGTATTTAAAAAAATTTAAAGAATCATTACTCAGAAATGAGTTTCATTCTTCTACTAAATGGAGGATTGCCCAAAAGTGGGATATCAAATTATTATCCCTATAATAATAATTAACAACCACCCACTCACTTTTCATTCCTTATTCATTAACTCCTTTCTTAAACCCGTCAACCAAGCACCCTCTAAGATGGATCCTGCATTGTTGACCTTTGGCCAGCGTTATGGATTTCGTTTTGTACCGGACGGTTCCAGCTGGTACGGAACGTACCGGCCGGAAAACGGTACTGGTAAGGGCATAAGACGTATCGGGGATAAATTTCGGTCGGTACGCCCAATACCGAAATTTTCGGGCCAATTATGCAAAAAAAAACTCTCAGGGACCATTTTGCAAAGAAAGAAAATTTAAACCTAAATAATCTGAAACCCTCTATTCAATGCTTTCTTTTGTATTAGTTCTAATAACCTCAAAATAAAATTTCTACTTAAGGTATCTGATAACTTCACTTGGACTTTCTCGCTAGAACAATCATAGCCTTTCGGTGTTTATATCAATCTTCTGCGTCTTATAATTACTTCTCCCAATTCATTGATTGTCTCAAACTTTTACGATCTGTACTTGCATATGTATAATAAAAATATTCCTACACACTATCTTCGACCTTTCAAAATAATCATTCATGTAGCAGTTCTCAATCATGTAGCAAAGAATCAACTCATAAATCTTCAGTTGTCTTCATAAATATAAAATCACTTTGTTACGTTACGTTGGATTTCAGCCAAATGTCTTATACAACATCAGTATATACTATAAAATTTCCAAATCTATATGATATAACTTACCTCAGCGTAGTTCCTTTAAAATTCTCTTTACTTACATTACTCATACACTTTACACATTTTCTCCATGTATTCAAACTATTTTTCTCAATTATTCGACT
>JANSVB020000164.1:719239-731250 GCA_025504935.2 Erythroxylum haughtii | reverse complement strand
GAGAACCTGGGGGCTGATGAGAACCTGATGCTGAGCAGGGAGGAGCCAGTGATCAATCATCAGCTGAACAATCTAGAGTAAGTGAAGACTCCTTGTGCGCAGAAATGTACAGGCTACGTAGGAACCTGAGGGATTTTGAGGTTCCAGACTTACATCCTCTAGGTTCTTGGGATGAGGTCGTAGGGGCTTAGGATTAGTTTGGCTAAGCCAGGATACCTAATGTAATAAAAAAAAAAAAATCTTAAGTAGTCCTTCAGAAGCACTGCACTTTATAATATTTTGTTATTAAAGAATAGAAAGCAGGACATTCTTCCTGAATGTTGCATTGTTGGACTGGAATAATCAGGTTTGTGTGAACTTACGTGTCCTTTCCTTCACTCCCAGTTGCAGCATCACTACCAGCTGCAGTAGTAGAAAACTGATGATGTTTCTGAAATATTGTCCTCTGGAATGTTTAGCTTCGGGATGTAATTCAAACTGTTCCAAAAAGCAACATACAAATAAGAAAGTACATAACCATCATGCGAATAGAGAAATTCAGAATTTTCCATCTCTATTTGACAGGAATTCACAATCACTATTTCCTGACACCATTTCAAGATATGGACATGATTCATACGTTAACCATTGTCCATTCTCACTACCAAGCATGATATCCTCATCCCTTCAACAGGTCTGCAATACCAAAAAACAACAACAAATGTGCAATACTAAAAAGGAGAAAAGGTAAACTCTTTTGGGGCTTGACACTGGACTGAAAAACATCTCCACACCAGTAATTCCGGTGGTTAGAACGACCAAATCTAGCCAAAAACTATAGAACTCTTAAACAAGTCAAATTCTAGCTTTCCAAAAAGAATAATCCCTGGTTACGTTAGAAGTTTAAACCACAAGAAATCGTTCATACTCACTTGTCAAATTCAATAACGAAAGCTCACTGACCTGTGGCTGCCAATGTCCACTATAATGCCTGAACACAAAACCGGGTCGACGACACACTGGTGTAAATTTTCCTGCAGCATAAAGGAAGCATTTTCAGGAACAACGTAAAAAGACGTGAATCAACTTCTATACCTATGCTTTTAAAACAGCAAGAAGTTCTATCAAACGCAAAAAGTTTACCACTTGGTAGCTCTCTAAGTACCGTAAATCCAACTCTTGAAAGTGTAGGAATCAGCATAATTACGCAGCCCAAAAACTCGTATCTGCTTTTCCCATATAGCCCACAAAAAGTGCAAAACAAAACTCAAAAACAGATGCATAATTGATAATCGTCTAAGTCGCGAGAAACGTCTCGTAAAACCATGTTCAAGAGTCGAACCCCCAAAAAGATGCAAATATGGGACTACGTCGTATTGTCAATACGAGTTTAAAAAATGGAGATGCGGGGTATCGAACCCCGTACCTCTCGCATGCAAAGCGAGCGCTCTACCATGTGAGCTACATCCCCGCACATTTGTAACTGTATTAATAACAAAAAAATCAAAGCATGAGGTTGTTTTTTCCCCTATTTTTAATTTTTAATTTTTGTTTTTACTTTTATTTTTTTCTTTAAAATAAAATCAAATTGTGTTTGATTGTTATTGTAAATATGTAAATAATAGGGATGACAATAAACCTACTCATAAACTTAGATTAAGGTGTCTTAATAAATTAGCCAAGTCCAAACCATCTTAAACTCTAATTAACATCGTTTTGTTTGAAAGAAATGGGCTTGAAGCAAGCTTAGGTTTCGATAGCTCATACTTAAATTTAATAATAAGACGTTATTTTATATGTTAATTTTAAAAATTTTATTTAAAAAATTTGGTTGAGGCTGACAATTGCTATCCCTAGAAACAAAAAAACGTAGTTTTGAAATCGTAAAAAATATTGATATAAATAAAGCATTAAATTAATGTGAGTCAAATAATAATTAAAGTGATAGAATAATGTAAGACAACAATTAAACTAATCATATTAATAAAAGAAAAAAGTGGCATTTTAGTTAACACTTCACGTAAAATAATAATGAATTTTGAAATGTAAATATTAAAATTTAAAATATCTTAATAATAACAAATATAACTATTAGTTTATTAGGAATTATTAATTTGTTGTATATGTAAACAAAAATAAAAATACATATTATGGTAATCATTTCAGACGAGTAACTTGATTTGTATATAGAATTTTTTACGCTTGAAGCATGTGCTTGCTTCATGTGGCAGCGCATTGCTTTTGATTACAGGTTGCTTCCAGCTTTAGCAAACCATGAAGTGAAACCTCTTGCTTGATGCACAAGTCTCGGAGGCTTAGGCTTGAACTTGTCAAAGTTCTCGTTTCAGGCATCTTTATTTGTTGTCTCTTCGTTGTCATGGTCGGTGCCTCACGTACCAGCAGAATGGTTTTAAGAGAAATAGGCATTTCTCACATGTTTATTTTTTTTTAATTTAGTAAAAATTCTTGTTTGAATTTTTAGTTTTTTTTAAGTTTTTTTCGATTTTCAAAAATTATGAAAATTATAAAAAGTATTTTTTTTTCTTTTTTGTTTTTTATAATCTGATTTACTATCATTTAAATATACATTATTAATTATTTACTTTTAATAAAAATTATGAATATTTTATAGCAATATTATATTTATATATTTAATATAAATTTATTATCAATAAAATTATAAATAATTAAATTATATAATTAAATTATATATAATTAAAATTAGCATATTTAAATAAAATTTGATTTAATAATTAAAATATATTTCAAATAAATATTAATTTTTAAATTATTTATTTTATTAAAATAAAGTAATTTTATTAAAATTTTGTTAATAAATATTATATAAGAGATTAAATAAATTTATTTAATTAAAATAATTTATCTTTAAATTTTATTTAAAATGTAATTATTACTAATGATAAAAATACAACTACATTAATATTAACAACTAAATAGGTTTTTGTTTTTATTTAAAAAAATAAAAATAAAAATTAAAAACTGCAAAAAAAAAAAGAGTAAGAATACCATTTTTTCGAAAAATAAAAAGGCCGAACCAGAGACCAGACTCGGAGGCCCACGAAAAAGAAAATAGTTGAGATGGCGGTGGGCCCACCTAGATTCACTTGGTAATTCAAGACTGAAGCGGACCCCATTCTAAATATCAAAAGCAAGTGTAGGTCCCATACCTAAACAAGCGCTTTAGAAAAGAGAGCCATGAACGCACTCCCACCGAAACAACCGCTTCAGCCACGAAAACCAAAAAGCCTGCTTTTGGTTTTGTAGTTATTATAGTTTTTTTGGGAAGAAAAACTATAAAACAGAACATGAACGTCCAACGTTGCTGTCTTTGGGATTTGGTTAACAACGTAAGGATTTAGCTTTTTTTCTTTTTCCCGAACAACTCTCTGTCTCTCAATAGAGAGCCTGTGCGTTTGTTTGTTTGTTTGACGTGCTTTCTTCACCCGCCTAATTAAACCTCCGAAGCTCCTCCTCAATGTCGTTTCTCCTTTAACTTGGCAGCATTTGATTCCAACTTCTATGCTCTCTTCAGGTAACGGCAATCCCGTAGATTTCCCTTTACAAAGGCTACGTAACGTGTTTATTCTCTTGTTGGACTTGGGATCCATGAGTTGGGTTCATTTGGGTTAATGAATCTGTTGATTGGATGTTTTGTAAATGGTTTGTGCGTGGAAGATGTTTTGTGATTTGAAATTTCTTAGTTTTCTTTTACGTTTTTGTTTTGTTGCGGATGAGAGATCTACTGGGATCATGACACTAACTATGTTTTTACACACCGCCGATCTCTGTTTTGCCTTTTCTTGTTGTCAGCAGCTTCGTTTTTAGGACCCCTTTTTGTCGCTTAATGATAAATGCTGAAATGCAAAACGATTCAAGGTTGATCATGTTTATGTGCTACGATGAATTTGGAGATGAAAGCTCTTTTTCTTTATTAATTAAGAATAATAACTCTGTGCTCTTTGTTTCTCCTGGATCTTGATTTCTTGCTTAACCTATATTCTTGTTGGTTTTTGCCAACTGATTGGCCAAAGACACAAGCCATTGCCGCTAATATAACGAAGTACAGGTCTTCAGTTTTGGTTTTTCCGATGTATCATTTTCAAGTTTCTCTGAAACATGTAGCTTGTGCTGTTTGAAATACATTATATTTACCATTACTAATCGTCAAATTTTTACTAACAACATATTATATCTGCAAATTTTTTAAGTCTTTTTGGTTCAAATTGAAAGAACTCTGATGTACGTGAAGAAGTTATGATGTTTGCCCTCATAGCTTGTCCAATCTGAAGCTTTGTTGAATTTTGTCTTATTTTAGTGATGTCTTATTTTAGAGATTCTGCATAATAGCTTTAACAATATTCGTCCAAACAAGTTTTTGTGTAATGCCTCTAGCGGAACCTTTGATTGCTGAACAGTTGATCTTAGTGACCTGATCACGAAAGCTAATTGGCTATAACTGTTGCTTTGCTACTGTGGATTGCAATTTTTGATACTAAACAATTGGAAAGAATAGTTCACCTGTGTGTTTCTTTAATTGAATTCATTGCTATTCATGATAATTCGTTTGCTTCATTCCTGCTGTGATTGCATGAAAGACAATCTGATGAGACTTGCCTGTCTGGGATCAAACGCTCCGAATTCGAATATTCATCATCTTTCATTATTGTGGTGAACATCTAGAAATGGATGATAATGGTGGGAACAAGTTGAATGGAATTCGGCAGATTGTTAGGCTAAAGGAAATTCTGCAGAAGTGGCAAAATGTCACTCTTGGTCCAAAGCCAACCACCCCTAGTACGAGTCAAACTCTTGGGGGTATTTCAGCAGCAATCAACAAGAGGGTAGCAAGTATCAAACATTGTGATTCAGATGAGGAAAGCTGCCACAGCCCTGATCCACCACCTGATGTTCCAAAGGGGTATCTGGCGGTTTACGTCGGACCAGAGCTCCGGAGGTTCATCATTCCCACTAACTACCTTAGCCATCCTCTTTTCAAGGTTTTGTTGGAGAAGGCTGAGGAAGAGTTTGGGTTTGATCATAGTGGCGGGCTCACTATTCCATGTGAGATAGAGACTTTTAAGTTTCTCCTAAATTGTATGGAACACCATCCCCAGGACCACCACCATGAAAATCCTGGTAACCAACTCCTCTGTTTCTTTTCTACCTGCTCCTAGGTTGTTCATATGAACTAGGCAAAAACATCAAACTTTTGATTTTTGGACTGTTTCTTCTTGAATTTGGTAACACAATCTGGAGAAAACGATTTCCAATATAACATTAAGTTACTTTACTTGTAACTTTGCAGCTCAAGATTCATTAGTTGTTGAAGACTAAGCAATGCCAGCGTCTTTTGCGGTGAAGATGTCAGTCTGAAACTCTCAAGTGTAAAGTGCAGGGTCTATGTGAATGGAGATATATACTTTTCTCATTTCTCTATATTTAACAAATATAGGAAGTGTAGTTAGAACTGCAGATGTGATTTGCTGAATTCATTTCTGTGAGTGTTTTGCTTCTAACCTTTGTATTCTCCTTATTGGGATACTGTCCACATCTGATGTTTTGGTTAATATAAGATCAATTGGTTGTCAAAATTTCCAATCTTTTAAGAGGATGTGATGAGATTGAGCTTACTTTTCATTTTCTTTGTAGCTCTTAATTTGAAAATATTGTTTTGTTTTGGATCTTTGATTGTGAAGAGAGGAAAGGGAATCTCTTTCCAGGGCAGAGATGATTGAAGAGAAAATGTGCTTGAACGAGAAAACAAATTCAAATCTGAACATAAGATTCTTCAGTCCTTTATAATTCTAACCCATGTGAGGGAAAGATACAGTATAAGATTTTAATCATTCATAATTCTAAACCATGTGAGAAAAAAGATTACGTTGTAGACTATTTCCTTTTGAGTTGTCCGATTCATCAAGAGAAGTAAAGTATTTTCCCTGCAACCAAACATCTTCCTCTCTCTAAGATGAAATAACATGAGCATGTGAGTTAGAGTAAAACCATAACTAGAGATACTAACGACTCCATTCCAGAAATCTAAGCCTTTTCAATCACTTAAAATGACATTAATTTGAGGTGAAAATTAGATATATACTTAAATATGTCTCATTAACTTCTCAAGGCTCGAGTCAAATTTTCCTCCTTTAAACGCACACATATAATATCTGAAATCACAATAATGGTTTTCACAGGCTTAAATATGCCCAACTAAGAGAGGGGTCTAAAAGGCAACAACTTGGTTCAGGCCTTTACTTGAAGGACTGGGCTGGATGGTCCTTGTAAAACTATAAGCTTCATTCCTTAAAATTCATATTCAGCATCATTAGTCAAATTAATCCTCAAATTAAATGAAAAAATGTCATTAAAATTTTAATTGTGATAACTAAATCAACAAGTTTATATTGTTTAAATTGGAAAAAGATTAATATAAAAAATGTGAATAAAGGTTTAATTAATTAATTTTGGACAACCTAATTACTCTAGACATCTCTAAGAAGTGAAAGACTTTGGCTCTTTAAGGACTTCTCTGGTTGGATATTAATTAATAAATGGAACGTAACAAAACGGAATAGTTTATGATGGAATAGAATGTAATACAACAAAAAGTTGCTTTATTCCTGGCCGGTAAATTATTGACAACATCATCATTGCTCATGAAGTTATTCATTCCATGCGGAGAAAAACCAGTAAAATCGAGTTTTTGGCGATTAAGGTAGACTTAGAAAAAGCCTACGATCGGCTTGCTTGGACATTTAATCACGATACTCGCTTTGTTGTTGGAATCCCGGATTTCCTCATTAATCTTATCATGAAGTGTGTTTCTACGGTGACTATGCAGGTTAATTGGAATGAAGCCCTAGGTGATGTTTTTACCCCTATTCGAGGTATCCATCAAAGTGACTCGCTTTCACTTTACCTGTTTGTGTTGTGCATAGAGAGCCTTGACCATCTCATCACTCACTCTGTGGCCTGTGATCATTAGTCGCCGATCACTATAAGTCGCACAAGTCCCACCATATCCCACCTGTTTTTTGCCAACGACCTCATATTGTTCTCAGAAGCCTCCCTCGACCAGGTTTCCATCATTCATGCCACCTTAGATTCTTTTTGTGCCACGTCGGGCCAATGCATTAGCCAGGATAAATCCCATGTCTTCTACTCCTGGAACATTTTCCCCTCTACAGCGTGTACTCTTAGCCGAGTGCTGGGCTTCAAACAGACACCGGACCTCGGTCACTACCTTGGAGTTCCCCTGCTTCATAAAAAAGTCACTAAAAAGACTTACCAGTACCTTCTCGACAAATTCCAGCATCGCCTATCAGGGTGGCAAGCCAACCTCTTGCCTTTTGCGGGCCGCATCACTCTGATCCATTCGGTCATTTCTACGCTTCCTACTTATACGATGCAAACAGTTAGCCTTCCTCGGGGTTTGTGCGATGCTTTGGAGAAGATTATGCGTACCTTTCTATGGGGCTCCTCCCTCGAAACTTGAAAGATTCACCTTGTTCACTGGGATCAAGTTTGTCAATCGAAGGAATTGCGTGGGTTAGGGATTCGGAACATCCGCGCCACCAATGACGCTTTGATTACCAAATTATGGTGGGTTATGATAACTAAACCCAACACTTTGTAGGTCCAAATTTTATCGACCAAATATAAATTTGATGTCAATCATATCCCTTCTGCTCTTCCTCCGACCGGTGGCTCCATGATGTGGCGGAGTATCAAGGTCATTTGGCCCAACATGATAAACGACATGTACTGGATGATTGGAGACGGGTTCCAGACTCGATTTTGGCTTAACCCATGGGTTGACAACGAGGGTCCCCTTTTCCAGTATGCTACCACTGCTATTCCTTCCTCTGAACTTGACCGTCGCGTTCACCACTTTGTGGACAACACTGGTAATTAGCATTGGCCTCAATTTTAAACTTTGCTTCCTTCCTCAATCTGGATTGCCATTGCGGGAAGCTTCCCCTCCAAGCCTTACCTCGGAGCAGACAAACTCATTTGGGGACCATCACCTACTGAGAAATTCATTACAACTTCGGCCTATTCTATACTTATGGAGCACCCTTGGGCTCAACCCGACCGCTTATGGAAGACCATTTGGCAATGGCCCGGTCCACAGTGTATTCGTACTTTTCTTTGGCTCTTTGCTCAAAACCGACTCCTCTCCAACCAGCAATGCGCTCGCAAGCACCTCACTATGAGCCTGGACTGCTACCACTGTCGTTTGGAGGAGTCCTCACTTCTTGTTGTTCGCGATTGCCCCAAAGCGTGGAATCTTTGGCTTACTTTCCCTTGCCACGCCCTCTCTCCCACCTTCTTCACTAACACCCATCAGGAATGGCTCACTATTAACCTCCAGACCCATCAATTGGTATCGGGCCTTGACTGGGCAGCTATCTTTGGGACTGCCAGTTGGTTCTTATGGACATGGCAGAATCAGACCCTTTTCGACCCTCAGTTCTCCTGGCCGACTTCTCCTATAACTATCGTCCTCAATTATGTCCACCTGAGTTATCAGGCCTCAACATCGCTTTGTCGCGCCCGTCTGGCACCTTGATCACGATCTGAGCAATTTATTGGATGGTGCCCGCCTACCCCTAGGTGGGTCAAACTGAATACGGATGGGGCGTGTGGTAGCGAAACCTCCTCGGCCACTACAGGAGGTATCCTTTGGAATAGCTCTGGCGATTGGCTTGACAGATTTGCTCAGAATATGGCCATTGTTCCCCGATTTCGGTTGAACTCTGGAGTGTCTACTCAGGTCTCCACCTGACCTGGACCCTTAGGTTTCGACGCATGATGCTTGAACTAGACTCTCTCGTGCCTAAAGAGCTTCTCTCCAACGCCCCGCATCGAGCTCTATCTCTCAATCCATTAGTCTTAGGCATCTACGAACTACTCATCCGGAATTGAGTTGTTATTCCTCGACGCACCTATAGAGAGGGCAATCGGTGTGCTGACTGAGTTGCCAACCATGCTTTTACTTTGGGACTCGGGCTCACCACTTTTGATAGGGCACTGACTGGGTGTGCCACTCTCCTTATAGAGGATATGACAAGGGTTAGCCTCCCTCGGAGGATCTTGCAATTTGTGTTATTTCCGTTGTCAAAAAAAAGTTGTTTTGAGAAAGATAAAATGATTCGTAATGTAATATAATGAAATGCTGTTTGTAAGATGGATTAAATGAAATGGAATGTATAACAAATGACTACTATGCTTTTATATAACATTCTGACACAACCTAGAATTGAAAATATAAAAACACTGGAATGTTATGGTTTTAAAACAACAAAAACTTATGACTTAAGAAAAACATGTCACCGTTTCGTGACAAGACAATTTTTTTTATATTTTATATTTTTATTTATAGAAATTTTATTATTAATTATATAAAAATAATTATCAATTATTTAATAAAATTTATTATATTAAATATTATTCTATTATATTTGATTTATATTTAAAAATATTTTATTTCTATAACATAAAAAACAGCATCCCCATAAAACTAAAATTTGGATATTTTTGAAAAGATCCAAATTTTAGCTTTTGAAAAAGCTGTATTTTAGCTTTTTAAAAAGCTGTTTCTACTTAAAAAGTACTTTTAAAGTTTGCAGTCAAATACCCATTTTTTTCTTGAAAATAATTTTTGCAGTGAAAAAAAGTACTTTTAAAGTCTCCAAAAACTCAATCAAACAATCACTTAAAGAATGTTTGTATCTTATTCATACTTCATACGAAACGTAAGAAAGTTTTTAATTGAATCCCAAGGACCGGGGCTCAATAGATCTCCTCTCATGGGATTTTGGCCCAATGAGTTTCGGATCGGACATGCCTAATATAACCTAAACAAAACAAAGCTTCACCACAAGGTCTGGCTTCATCTAGTTCCGAAGAGATGGGTAATGAAAGGAAGAAACTTGTTTTTCAAGTTCTTCTTCACTTGAATGGGATAGCTCTGATGACGATCTGGTGGTACAATGCAGCAAGAGCAGCGCCAATGAAAGGACCTACCCAGAATATCCACTGCAAACGAAACAGCAGGATCATGTTAAGTTCTTAGTTAACATTACACGTAACCGACGACTTTGTTCTCAATCTCACCTGATCATTCCATGCATGCTTGTTATTATAGATAATGGCTGCTCCCAGGCTCCGAGCGGGGTTGATCCCAGTTCCTGTAATGGGAATGGTCGCTACGTGGACCAAAAACACAGCAAATCCTATTGGCAGTGGTTGCAGAGTCTGTATTCATGAAGGTGTTTAAGATCATAAAGCAGATAACTAAGCTTAGACAGACAGATGGATGGATAGATGGAGATTGTATCTACTTACAGGTACGTATGAGTCTCTGGCGTTTCTTTTCGCGTCAGTGGCGGAGAAAACAGTATAGACGAGGAGGAAAGTTCCAACAATCTCAACACCAAGACCATCGCCTTTGGAATATCCATGACTCACGGCGTTGGCTCCGCCACCTGACGCCTGGTACAACGTCGGATGGAACCCTCTCACAACACCTGCGCCGCATATAGCGCCAAGGCATTGCATGACAATGTACAGTATTGTTCTGGTCACTGAAAGCTTCCTCGCCAAAAATAGACCAAATGTCACTGCCGGATTTATATGCCCACCTGTACGAATCCATCAAAATGAATGTCGAACAGTTCGGATCGTTATCATAATTGTGACCGCATTTTGGTTAATCTAACCTGAGATACCGGCGGTGCAATAAACGAGACTGAAGATCATGCCACCGAAGGCCCAAGAAATGCCAAGGGTACCAACAGAATCGCATCTGGAGGGTGAAGTTTTGACACCAACCACCGTCATGACGGTGATGTAAAGGAACATGAAGGTGGCCATGAACTCTGCGATTCCAGCTCTCCAAAACGACCACGACTTGTACTCGCGAGCCTCGTACAGAGGGTGTGGTACCGGCTCCTCGTAGTCTTTCTCGTGATCATCGTCATCGTGATGTGTCTGTGCCGATGTCCCAATTGCTTGTCTCTCCCTATACCTATTTGCTCCAATCCTCACGTCCTCTTCTCTCCCCGACATGCCTCTCTCCCCAGACAAACTCGCACTTTCTATCTTTTTCTCGCTGACAGGAAATTGCCAGAGTTGGATCCGAAAATGTGATTTGTTGGAGAAAATATTTCTGTCAAAATTTTACGGTGTTTTATTGTTAAGCTATTTATTTTTGCGAGATCTATATTTATTTATGTAAAATTTACACAGGATTTATATAAATAAATGACTGAAATTTACTGGACACAATAAAACACTATAAAATCGGACAATAGATCTGAACTCGATTTGTTGACCTTGTGTCCTTATAATATTAAATAATATTTTTAAATAATATTTATTTACTATAAAAAAAAGTTTCGTTTTGAGTGATTATTGTGTTTCATTAGTTATAAATAGAAATTTTATTTTATAAAAAAAATTATCCATTAAAAATTACTAATAATCATATAATTAATTTCTTATAATATTGATAATTGTTGAAAACTCTTGTATGGTAAACTCGAGAACGACAACCCAATAAAAATTTGGCTTATCATCCGTAAAATGAGATAACAGAAGAGAAATATCTATATCATTATATTTTTTAAGTTTTAATTATAAATATTATTAATAAGAGTAAGATGGTTTAGTTGTAATTAACTAATATGTGACGTACTAATTAAAAAGATGGTTTAGTTGTAATTAACTAATATGTGACGTACTAATTAAAAAAATATATTAAACTTTAATTATTATACTTATGAAACCGATTAATATTAACTTTTTAAAAATATTAATTTTTTTAATTTGATCTTTGGGTTGGCCAAGTCGAACTTGAAATTAATTAATCTTAATTAAATCAATTATACATGAAACTTCAACAAAATTTATTGGTTTATACTTTTAATTGCTTTTTATAATCATTAAGTAATAGCATCAATTTTCGTTCTTTTTTTTAATCCTCAGGTATTTAAATATTCTATTTA